>JAWWNI010001080.1:0-383719 GCA_034642065.1 Darevskia nairensis
AAGACTGACAACACAGGGATCTTTCCGCTGGAGAATGGACGATTCGTTGTTCAGGAATGGAAAGATTTGTGAGAAGGCCCGTAAGACCCTAAAGGACTTTTTTGATATGAACTGGAACACAACAGTGGAAAAAAGGGTCATATGGGACGCAAGTAAGGCGGTGATGAGAGGTTTCCTGATACAACAAAAGGCAATAAGGAAAAAGATCCAAAATGAGAAAAAGGAAGCCATTTTACAGCAACTTAAAGAGAAAGAAAGGAAGCTGAGAATAACGCCTAAGAATATCCAATTACAGAAAGAAATTAAATATCTACAGGCGGAATTTTCTCAGCTGACCAACCAAGAGATAGAATGGAAAGTCAAGATGATGAAACAAAAATCGTTTGAATCCGCAAATAAATGTGGCAAGTTGCTGGCGTGGCAGTTAAAGAGGAGACAGAAACAAAATACAATAACAAACCTGATAATTGAGGGACGAACCGTGGAAAACCCTGTGGAAATCAGAAAAAATTTTCAGAAATTTTATAAAAAGCTGTACAAAGAAAATAATCAAAATCAAAATTTGATAGAGCAATTCTAAACAAGAATGGATTGCATAAAATCCCGGAAGAAAGGAAGGTCTCACTCAACCACCAGATAACAGAATTAGAAATAGAAGCGGCAATTGGGCAGATGAAATTAGAAAAGGCACCTGGACCGGATGGACTTTCTGCAAAATACTATAAGGAATTAAAAGAATGGCTAATACAGCCATTGACAGAACTTTGCAACGGAATTCTCAAGGGAAGCAAAGCACCTGAATCTTGGAAAGAAGCTTATATAACTTTGATATCTAAACAGGATACGGATACAACACAGATGAAAAATTATAGACCAATCTCCCTCCTAAATGTGGATTACAAAATTTTTGCAAATATAATGGCCAACAGATTGAAGAAAGTTTTAATGGAGATTATCCACAAAGACCAAGCAGGCTTTTTGCCAGAAAGACATTTAAATGGAAATATAAGGAATATTGTGGATATTCTGGAAATGCTGGAACTTAACAGAAACAAGAAGGTAATGTTGATGTTTATAGATGCGGAAAAGGCCTTTGACAATATTTCTTGGAGCTTTATGAAGAAAAACTTTGAAAAAATGGAGGTGGGAGGGGGTTTCTTGAATGGGTTGGAAGCAATATACTCTGAACAAAGAGCAAAGATAATTGTGAACAATGTTGTATCAGAAGATATTAAGATTGAAAAAAGGAACAAGGCAAGGGTGCCCACTTTCCCCATTATTGTTTATAACGGTCCTGGAGGTCCTTTTGAATATGATTAGAAAAGACACGGATATTAAAGGTGTGAGAGTGGGGGCCAAACAATATAAACTTAAAGCCTTTGCGGATGACTTAGTGTTGACCCTGGAGGAGCCTGAAACCAGTGCGGTTAAAGCACTGGATATAATACAAGATTTTGGGCAAGTAGCCGGCTTTAAACTAAACAAAGCCAAGACTAAAGTTCTTGGGAAAAACCTGACACAAGATGAAAAGGAATGTATTGAGGTGAAAACAGGACTTACATTTGTTAAGAAAGTTAGATATTTGGGTGTGAATATGACGGTAAAAAATTCGAATTTATATAAGAATAACTATGAAAAAGTCTGGTCAGAAATTAAGAGAGACATGGAAATCTGGAATAGACTGAATTTGTCCCTGTTGGGCCGAATAGCAGTAATTAAGATGAATGTATTGCCTAAATTACTATTTCTCTTCCAGTCATTACCGATTATTGATAAAATGGAGCCTTTCAAAGGCTGGCAGAAGGACATATCTAAATTTGTTTGGCAGGGAAAAAAACCCAGAATTAAATATAAGATATTAACGGATGATAAGAAAAGAGGGGGCTTTTCCCTGCCGGAATTGAACGTGTATTTTGAAGCTGCAGCCTTCTGCTGGCTGAAGGATTGGTTCCTTTTAGAGAATACTGATGTGCTAGACTTGGAAGGATGTGATAATGTGTTCGGATGGCATGCATATCTATGGTATGACAAAGTTAAGGCCAACAGGGGCTTTAAGCAGCACCTGATCAGGAAAGCATTGTTTAGAGTTTGGATGAAATATAAAGATCTGCTTGAAAAAAAGACTCCCAGATGGATATCACCATTAGAAGCTAAGGCCGACAAAAGGTTTAAGATAACTGGAAAATGGCCTAGATATATGGACATTCTCACACAGGAAGGAGAAACTGTCAGGTTGAAACCCTATGAACAATTGAAAGATAAGGTGGAGAACTGGTTGCAGTACCATCAGATTAATGAGCTTTATAAGATGGATAAAAAACTTGGCTTTCAGATGGAAAAGTCGAAATTGGAGACGGAGCTACTAGAGCCAAAGACTAAAAACTTATCCAGAATGTATCAATTGTTGCTGGAGTGGCATACACAGGATGAATTTGTAAAATCTGCAATGATAGAGTGGGCTAGAGATGTAGGACATAATATTATGATGGCAGACTGGGAAAGACTTTGGAGGAAAAGTATTAATTTTACTGCTTGTACTTTGTTGAAAGAGAATATAATGAAAATGATTTATAGATGGTATTTGACCCCAGTCAAGCTAGCTAAAATCTATCATTTGCATGACAATAAATGTTGGAAGTGTGGAACTGCAGACGGAACCTTTTACCACATGTGGTGGACCTGCCCAAGGACGAAAGCCTTCTGGGAAATGATTTATAATGAAATTAAAAAAGTGTTGAAGAACACATTTATAAAAAAACCAGAGGCATTCCTACTTGGAATGGTCAACCACGAAATACCTAAGGAAGACCACACTTTCTTCATGTATGCCACAACAGCAGCAAGAATTTTGCTTGCTAAATATTGGAAAACTAATGACTTACCAAAGTTAGAGGAATGGCAGATGAAGATGATGGACTATATGGAACTTGCCGAGCTGTCCGCGAGACTCCGAGACCAGAGGGAAGAGGCGGTGGAAGAAGAATGAAGAAATTCAAGAAATATGTTAATAAGTGTTGTAAGATTAGTAAATAGATAAATTTAAAGTCAGAAGTTATTTTTACAGTTGATGATAAGATAGGAGATTTTGGGAAATATAACTGTTAAATTTAGATTAAGAAAAAGTATTAGTTTAAGTTAAGATATTAAGTAATTGATAATAAGAATTGGTGATAATGGGGATAATAGAAGTAATAGAAAGATAATGATAAGCACCTGTTAAGTTATAAATATAAGGAATAAGAACGCGGTGGAGGGAGGCGGGGGAAGTCCACCTAACAAGTTACGAAATAAGAAGGTGATAAAATGTTAGTGTTACAGTGGGTAATGTGAGGTTATTGATTTAGGGGTTATTTGTTTGTCTGTTTGTTTGTTTGTTACTTAATGTTCATGATAAGACCTGATGAATTGTGATGAAATGTATTTGTTTTGTTTTGTGTTTAAAAAGCCTAATAAAAATCATTTTTTTTAAAAAAAAAAAAAGATATGATAGCTATGTTCAAATATATAAAAGGATGTCATATAGAGGAGGGAGAAAGGTTGTTTTCTGCTGCTCCTGAGAAGAGGACACGGAGCAATGGATTCAAACTACAAGAAAGAAGATTCCACCTAAACATTAGGAAGAACTTCCTGACAGTAAGAGCTGTTCGACCGTGGAATTTGCTGCCAAGGAGTGTGGTGGAGTCTCCTTCTTTGGAGGTCTTTAAGCAGAGGCTTGACAGCCACCTGTCAGGAATGCTTTGATGGTGTTTCCTGCTTGGCAGGGGGTTGGACTGGAGGGCCCTTGTGGTCTCTTCCAACTCTATGATTCTATGAATGAAACTTTATTTGCGTCAGCCGTCAGCCATAGCAGCAAAAGAACATTGCGATATACACAGAACAAAATAAAAAGTCGATGATATAAAACCCGCTGAACGTGTTTGGTGCTGACCAAATGGGCGAGTGTGCAAACCGCGGGCGACAATCCTTCTTTTGGATTTCTGTCTCCAGTCTCTGCCCTTGGAGATCTGCATTTCTCCTCCTGAAACAGCCCCGTTTATTTTACTGGACAACTTTAGGCACGGTGGAATTTTTTTTTTTTAATTGACGGACGTGTTCTTAAATAGGGGTGCTGCATTGCCTGAAATCAGCACCTCTTTACAGTGGAATAGTATATGGAAAATAGTGTTACATGAAAAACTTACCCGGTACAACTGATTTCTGGAAAGCAAAGCAAAGGCAACCTCTTTGGGCTCAGTTTGGTGGGATGTTATTGAATGCATAAAAATGAGGAAAATTGCATTTGACCCTTAAGAAATCTGGGATAAGTAACATCTAATGGGCTGAAAGTTTTTCTTGGTATAACAGAGAGCTTTTGATTCTTCTGCCTTTGATGGTTTCAGCTATAGGTTTATGTCTCCGTATTTCTTGTGAGTCAGATGTGCCAAACCTCCTGCTCTCAAATTTCTTAAGACGGTGTTCTTCACTTGCTGTATCTTAGCGCAAATATCCGGATAAGCAACTTTACCATTTCTTCTTGTGAATGCAATGTATCGTGCCCCGCCTTGGTTCATTTCGGTTTAGTTTTTATGCATTTGTCTCAGAAAGCTCCATTAGATAAAAATTATTTAAAATAAAATAAAATAAAATAGGGGTGCTACTAGTTTTGGGACAGCTATTCCATTTTACCTGGCCTGAGAAGCACCATTGTTGGTTGGTGAGCTGTTTTGGTCATTTCTGAGTATTAAGCGGTGCTGACAGGTGCCTTTTCAAACTAAGCTCCCAAGAAATTGTGAATACGAATGAATATTATTTCTTTGTGCGGCCAAAACTGTTACAAAAAGCAAAATACATAAAACAGAATAAAATACATCATGCTGTGAAAACAATAATTAAAACCAGGTATTCTGTCTGATAGGAGTTCACTCCCCGAATAATTAAACTTCCCATGCCCACAAAGTTTTCTCCTTAACATTGCCACTCTAATGACCATTTTTCCAGAACTGTAGGGGGACCTATACCCTAATACCGTAAAATTTAAACAAGTGCCCAATTGATCTCTCAACTGGAGACCTTTGAAGAAGACAGCTCTTTTTTAATTTTAATTTTTATTATATTTCCTGTTCTACAATTTAAAGTACATATTTTTACATCCTTAAAATATCAATGACTTCCTTTCTTCTCTTTCCATGGTTCATTTTACGTATCATAAATCGCTGCATATTTTACAGAAACTATACCATTCAGTATTCCATTAATACATCCGTCATAACTTATTTACACTGTTGAATTTAACTTAATGCTGCCAGCGTTTTCAGCTGTACACAGTTGTTTCCCATATATTCAATAAACGTTTTCCAATCTTCTGCAAACCCCCATCGTTCTGCCCGGACACTGAGGTCCAGCTCTGAGGGTCTTCTGGCGGTTCCCTCCCTGCAAGAAGCCAGGTTACAGGGAACCAGGCAGAGGGCCTTCTCGGTGGTGGTGCCCACCCTGTGGAACACCCTCCCATCAGATGTCAATGAAATAAACAATTATCTGACTTTTAGAAGACATCTGAAGGCAGCCCTGTACAGAGAAGTTTTTAATGTTTGATGTTTTGTTGTATTTTTAATCATTTGTTGGAAGCCACCCAGAGTGGCTAGGGAAACCCAGCCAGATGGGTGAGGTATAAATAATAAATTGTTGTTCTTTTTGTTCTCTTACCCTATGGCTTGAGAGCAGTACATGTGAAAAGGATCTAGGAGTCTTGGTACACCACAAACTTGACATGAGACAACAGTGTGATGCAGCAGCTAAAAAAGCCAATGCAATTCTGGGCTGCATCAATAGGAGTATAGCATCTAGATCAAGGGAAGTAATAGTACCACTGTATTCCACTCTGGTCAGACCTCACCTGGAATACTGTGTCCAGTTCTGGGCACCACAGTTCAAGAGGGATACTGACAAGCTGGAACGTGTCCAGAGGAGGGCAACCAAAATGGTCAAAGGCCTGGAAATTCAAACTACAAGAAAGAAGATTCCACCTAAACATTAGGAAGAACTTCCTGACAGTAAGAGCTGTTTGACAGTGGAATTTGCTGCCAAGGAGTGTGGTGGAGTCTCCTTCTTTGGAGGTCTTTAAGCAGAGGCTTGACAGCCATCTGTCAGGAATGCTTTGATGGTGTTTCCTGCTTGGCAGGGGGTTGGACTGGATGGCCCTTGTGGTCTATTCCAACTCTATGATTCTATTCTATTCTATGTGTTAAGTCTGCAAGCTGCGCATATTCTGTCAACTTAAGTTGCCACTCCTCTTTGGTTGGAACCTCGTGATCCAGGCTGCTCTTAAGCCCTCGTAGCTTGGAGAAACCAGTATGCAGTGGAGAAAATCTTCAAGTGCATGTTATTCTTGACCCGAATTAATGGTCTGTTGCTGGTGTCTCTCTTCCCACATGCAGGGCTCTGGGATTCCGGGCGGATCTCCCATCGCTACGCCTCCGATGGCCACCCCGGTCACTGGCCACAAGCGCATGGTCATCCCCAACCAGCCTCCCTTGACCGCCACCAAGAAATCAGCATCCAAGCCTGGCTCTCAGCCCATCCCGGTGACCCCGGTCGGCACCTTGAAACCTCAGCCGGTTCCGGCGTCCTACAGCACGGCTTCCACCCCGAACCGCCCGACCTTCAACGTGCAAGTGAAGTCGGCCCAGCCGGCCCCCCACTTCCAGCCACCAGCACCCCAGTATAGCAGTCTGGCCCCCAACCAAGCGCCTCAACCTGCGTCTTCTCTGGGCCCGGCGCCCTATGTGCCGTCTCAGCCCCGGGCTGCGGATTACGGCTACGCGCCCCAAACTGCCCCTCACCCAGAGCCAAGTTATGGGTACGGGGCCCCCCAGGGCCGCTACCAAGAGCCAGCCTACCCCGGAGGCTACGGAGGGAGGAATGGCTCGGATCCATCCTACGTGCCACAAAATGCCTGGAAGCCTGAGGCTACGTACCCTTCTCCCGGGTCTGCGGCCCTGAATCCCACAGGACAGTACCCGTCGTCCGGAGCCAAGAAAACCTACATCACAGAACCGGCCACCGGGCCTCAGCCCCCTCTGCTGCAGCCAAAGGTAAGAGGCAGCGTCCGACCCCAGCGATGGGTGTGGGGAACGGGGAAGAGCCTGGGTCTTGATTCCCATTGACAGGTTGAGCTGGTTATTGCATTTCTATATTTTGTTTCACGCGTTCAGAGGTGCCCCAAAGCGTTTTGCAAGAAGACAGCATGACTGCATTAGGATAATTAGTAATGCAGCATTTATTTATTTGTTGTTTTATTTCATGAGATTTATAGGCCGCTTGATCGCAGAATAGAACCCTCGAAGCGGTTCGCAAGAAAAGATAACACAATCCAATTACCAACAAGGAGAATGAGCAACAGCAATGCAAGAATAGACTAAAAACAGATTTAGGACTCGCATCAAGTGTCTAAGCATCTGGGTGGGCTTGTCTAAACAGGAATGGTTTCAGCAGGTTTCTGAAAAGAGTGCAGTGAAGGCAGCTGCCTGATGTCAATAGGCAGGGAGTTCCAAAGTCTAGGAGTGTCACACAGAATGGCTAAGTTCTTACAAACGCCGAACAGGTCTTATGCGGCACCTGTAAAGGTGCTAATTCCACCGACTGAAGCGGTCAAGTGGGCAAGATGATATCGTAGGCAAACTGGTCCTAAGTTGTTACGGGCTTTATATACTAGTATAACATCTTGAACTTGTTTCAGTAGCAAATCAGCAACCCATGCAGATCTCTGAGCAGGGGCATTATATGCCTGTAAGCCCTCCCTCCTGTCAGCAATTGTGCTGCAGCTTCTGGTTCAAGCGCGAAGGAAGCCCCATGTCAAGCGTGGAGAAATATACAGCTCTCCGCAAAGAGGGCAGTTGTTGACTCTAAACCCTCCTTCCGACTTCTGCAGCATTCAAGGCACCAACAGGAAGTTCCTTCCTCCCTCTGCCTCCTTTGCTCTCTGATACGTCTGGACCGAGTCCCTTGTGAAGGAGGAGTCCCCCACACTCTCGATTGATGTCTCTTCTAGCTGCCCCCTCCCTTCTGTCTCCCTCGTCATTATCTCGTAGCTGGGTAACTCCTCCCTAAGCTGTTCAGCTTCTAAGTTTGTGCCTGCCTCTCTCTCCGCTTCTGAAAACGCTGGAGGTGGGGAGGTGGGGGAATATTCCCCCTCCTCTTCTGAGAGAAGCTGATCCGCCTGCGAATGCATTCCCCAGTCTTCAGATCCAGACCGTTCCCTGACATCCCATGTACAAATTCAAACAAACTCAAAATATTAAAAGTGTTCATCCAAAGAAAAGTAATCTGAAAGAGCTCCAAATATCCGCGGTTGGAAGCAGCAATGCCTCTTCATACCAGGAACCTGTAGGAAAGGATTCTGCTCTTGTGTGTGAACGCTGCTTGCAGGTTTCCTGCAGGCAACTTTTTGGCCTCTTTGAGAGAAGGATGCTGGACTAGATGGGCCTCTGGCCTGATCCAGCAGGCTCTTCTTATGTTCCTAACCCATGGTCCACATATCAAGTGAATCCACAGTTAGCTGTGACTCCCTCCACAGGGATGCATTGCGCCGTTAGGGTGCTCATATCCCCTTCGTGTTTTGTGCGTCTAACATGGGGAATTCTGGCGAAGCCTGGCTCACATATAATGACTAAAGCCGCCCAAGGTAAAAGAGAATGGAGTGTTTTCCGGCATCGCAGGGGGCTGGACTGGATGACCCTTGGGGTCCCTTCCAGTTCTACAGTTCTGTGATTCTATGATTCCAGAAGATTTGCAAGCGGATTAAGCTTTGGAGAGCCCATCTTATTCTGCACGAACAAAGCCGCCAGCAAGTTCAGTCATGCTATATGATTTAGGACCAGGTGTGGTTGTGTGTTGCTTTTATCCTTGCAAACATTGTTTTCAGAAGACCCACTTTGCCTGCCCTTTTGGCAAATCAGGGATTTCCATGTTCATCTTAAGCCCTTGCAGTCATCCCAATCTAACCAGCAGCATTTCTGCGTGCAAATCGGAATTTCCATTTCCACCTTTGCAGGCTGAAAACACCTTGCTCCTTTGATGCCACCATGAAAATGTGTTTTGTATGTGCGGGTGATATGAATAACCTCAACATTGGGAGGGAAAGGGTTTTTTTGGCAGACCAGGTGCACGCAAAGATTGGGTGGCACAGTGAAGTATGCCACCCCCCCTTTAGCCTGAGGAACACCTTGCCATGCACCCCGGAGTGTCACCCTGATCCCCTCTGCCTCTGCTGTGCCTGCTGTTCTTCATTGGAGGTTTTAAAGCAGAGGTTAGATGTGTTGAAAAATGCTCTGGGGAGACAGCGAACTCCCCAAGACTCCGGAGCATCCTCCCGGTGGCCCTCTCTGGCTGGCATGTCCCTTCAGTCCAGAGCGCCAGTAATCTGCGACCCTTTCCTTATGAAAAGAGCACACAGGTCTTCTAGCATCACGCGGCAAGAAGAAGGACTCATCTGTGGCTCTAAACTACTTTATTTACTGTCTATATACAGAGGCTCCATAATCACATCTGTGTTCTCCAATCTCCCGCAGAACAAAAGGTACAAACTGTGACACGGCAGAAGTGAAACTAAAACATACAATAACACTCTTAGGCAGAAGAGATAAGATACGACTTCCATTCCCACACTCTCTGAGACACTCATGTAATTTACACTAAACATAATATCACAACAGTCCTGCTGAAGCAGCAGAGGATATATAAAAATCCTAACAAGATGACCCCGTTAGGGATTCTTTAGTGGTGATTCCTGCATTGTGGGAGTTGGACTAGATGGCCCTTGGGAGCCCCTTCCAACTCTACAATCCCATGATTCTGGGCACAGGGTTGCTGGAGCTCCACAAACAATCCAGCCTGCATGAACAAAAGGCCTGAGTCGGTCCATGGGAGGTGCTAAGCAGACTTCTGGTTCCAGATCAAAGGGTCGCATCCAGAGTTTTGTCCGTGGCTTTCCCAATGCCGTTCCTCATAAGGCATCGTTTCCAAGCCTTTGACCTGCAACCAAAATGGTCAAAGGCTTGGAAACGATGCCTTATGAGGAACGGCTTAGGGAGCTGGGTATGTTTAGCCTGGAGAAGAGAAGGTTAAGGGGTGATATGATAGCCATGTTCAAATATATAAAAGGATGCCATATAGAGGAGGGAGAAAGGTTGTTTTCTGCTGCTCCAGAGAAGCGGACACGGAGCAATGGATTCAAACTACAAGAAAGAAGATTCCACCTAAACATTAGGAAGAACTTCCTGACAGTAAGAGCTGTTGGACAGTGGAATTTGCTGCCAAGGAGTGTGGTGGAGTCTCCTTCTTTGGAGGTCTTTAAGCAGAGGCTTGACAGCCACCTGTCAGGAATGCTTTGATGGTGTTTCCTGCTTGGCAGGGGGTTGGACTGGATGGCCCTTGTGGTCTTTTCCAACTCTATGATTCTATGATTCAATGAGGCAGCACCCTCTCAGAGTTGATTTTGGATTTCTCCTCCTCTTGAGGAACGCTTAAGCAGCTCTGATGATGCTTAACATGGGGTTGCCTGCGCTTCAAGCAGATAGATAATTCAGCTAATTAACTCAATGTGTTCCCAGAGCAGGCGAGGGCAGAACCTCTTTGAGAACAGCAAAACAGCAACTGAAACCCGCAGCTTTGAAGTGTGACCTTCCAGACCCTTGATATCTCGGTTGCCCTCCTCTGCACACCTTCCAGCTTGTCAACATCCTTCTCAAATTGTGGTGCCCAGAATTGGACACAATATTCCAGGTGTGGTCTGATCAAGGCAATAGAGTGAGACAATTATTTACCTTGATCTGGACACTAGACCTCTGTTGATGCAGCCTAGAATAGCGTTAGCTTTTTGGTGGGTTGTTTGTTGGCTAGCAATGGTCTGTACATGAATGTGCAAGAGGCACAGTACCTGGATGGTCCTTTCTTATTCCCTCTTAACTTAACTTTGGACAAAGCTTCTTTGGATTCATCTTTCCAGTTAGCTGAGGGACGTTGGTGGCACTGTGGGTTAAACCACTGAGCCTAGGGCTTGCCGATCAGAAGGTCGGTGGTTCGAATCCCCGCGACGGGGTGAGCTCCCGTTGCTCGGTCCCTGCTGCTGCCAACCTAGCAGTTCGAAAGCACGTCAAAGTGCAAGTAGATAAATAGGTACCGCTCCGGCGGGAAGGTAAACGGCGTTTCCGTGCGCTTCTCTGGTTCGCCAGAAGCGGCTTAGTCATGCTGGGCACATGACCCAGAAAAACTGTCTGCGGACCAACGCCAGCTCCCTCGGCCAATAAAGCGAGATGAGCGCCGCAACCCCAGAGTCATCCGCGACTGGACCTAACGGTCAGGGGTCCCTTTACCTTTACCTTCCAGTTAGCTGAGGAATCAGGAGTGGTCTAGTTTGAGCCAGAAGCCCTAGAAGAACTCTCTGAAGATTCATTGCTAGTTTTCTTTGATTCTTACATTTCAAATATGCATGCAGATATAAAATCTAATATTTCCTGCCCTCCTTCTCGAGGCTCCAAGCAGCTGACAGACAATAGCCTGCATCAAAACTGTTTCTGCTGCAAATTACTAAGAAATCTCTTTCCTCCACGCCGAATCGTCTTTGTTCAGCAGTTCAGCTGCCAACTTCCTTCGCTGCCATCTTGGACAGGTTCGGGGAGGAGAGGGCTCTTGGCGGCTAGTAGCCACGCTTGCTATGCTCTGCCTTCACTGTTGGAGGAAGCAACGTTTCTGAATCCTGGTTGCTGGAAATGGCAGGAGAAGAGAGGATTCTTGTGCAAGTGAGCGGACGAACCTATTGGCCAGCAGTGGTGGTGTAGTGGTTAAGAGCGGTAGACTCGTAATCTGGGGAACCGGGTTCGCGTCTCCTCCACATGCATCTGCTGGGTGACCTTGGGCTAGTCCCACTTCTCTGAAGTCTCTCAGCCCCACTCACCTCACAGAGGGTTTGTTGTGGGGAGGAAGGGAAAGGAGAATGTGAGCCGCTTGGAGACTCCTTCGGGGAGTGATAAAGCGGGATATCAAATCCAAACTCTTCTTCTGCCAAGATGCTCTTGCATTTCCGATGCCCGCACAGGGGCAGAGGGAAGCGGGCATCTGGCCTTGCAAATTCTGATTGTTTTTGAGAGCCAGTGTTACCGAAAACCAGACATTTCCAAAAGGCATTTCCTTGCATAACAAAGCCATAATAACGGGGAGTGTTTGTCCTGCGGTCCCTATTAGGCCCCTTCCGTTCGATGCGCACAAGCGATGATTTGTTTTTCCACTTTCCTTTCGGAAGCCTTGTTACCGAGCTGTGCAAAGCGTACCTCCTCTCATTTCCCTAGCAATGCCAGCACCTCTCGCCGAAACCTGCAATTAGACGCTTTGCAGAATAATAGGACTAAAAGGGGAATGGCAGGATCTTGTCTGCGGCCTCCAAGCCGACCCCATTTGTATAAAATTATACGGGAACACAAAAGATTAAGCGCTCGCTCCGGTGCGCGGATGCGCCCTCTCAGACCAGCCGCTGCTCACGGTCTTTTTTTGGTAACAGAACACTTTGTACTTTGGAGATAATTGACTGTGGAATATAACATTGTTTATTCAAAAGCAGGTCACGCAGAAGGGAGCCTCTTGCCATGCTCCTCCTCGCACCTTGCCTTGATGCCCATGCAAATTCATGAGCATGTGTGCCTCCGTCCAGCCTGATATATATATAAATGTATATATTGTTTTAAATCACACGTGCGGTTCAGTTTCAGCCTAAGCTGGGTTTGCAGTAAGGTGGCACCCATTGCTTTTTTTTCTGGGGAGGACGCAGGGGTACGCACACCCCTAAACATTTTGTGAATCTTCGTACAGTACTTTTGTCCATTTACTGTATTTATTTCCCCCTGAGTTGAACTATAAAATGGTGATTTTCTTGAGTCAAAATGAGAGTACAGTGGTACCTCAGGTTACAGACACTTCAGGTTACAGACACTTCAGGTTAAGAACTCCGCTAACCCAGAAATATTGCTTCAGGTTAAGAACTTTGCTTCAGGATGAGAACAGAAATTGTGCTCTGGCGACGCAGCAGCAGCGGGAGGCCCCATTAGCTAAAGTGGTGCTTCAGGTTAAGAACGGACCTCCGGAACGAATTAAGTTCTTAACCCGAGGTACCACTATACCCCTGAACATTTTTTAAAGAAAAAAAGCACTGGTGACGCCTCTCCCTCTGCTAAACTGTTCAAGGGGGTGAGAGGAGAGCTGGGCTGGTCACCATCAAAGTAAACTTGTCTGGTTTTCCGGTTATATTCTGACCTGCACATTGTTTGAGGAAGCTGGGCACAAAGTAGAACACAGAAAAAGGCCTAGTGGCTTAGATGCTTTGCAGCACCTTGCCTGAGATTTCACGGCAACATGCAAGTGAGCTGCTACCTGGTGCCTGAGACTTCACCTGACATAGTAAAGGTAAAGGTAAAGGACCCCTGGACAGTTAAGTTCAGTCAAAGGCGACTATGGGGTTGTGGCACTCATCTCATTTTCTAGGCCCAGGGAGCCGGCGTTTGTCCGCAGACAGCTTTCCGGGTCACGTGGCCAGCAGGACTAAACCGCTTCTGGCGCAACGGGACACCGTGACGGAAGCCAGAGCGCATGGAAAAGCCGTTTACCTTCCTGCCACAGCAGTACCTATTTATCTACTTGCACTGGTGTGCTTTCGAACTGTTAGGTTGGCAGGAGCTGGGACAGAGCAACGGGAGCTCACCCCGTCGCGGGGATTCGAACCGCCGACCTTCTGATCGGCAAGACCAAGAGGCTCAGTGGTTTAGACCAGTGTTCCCCAATCTTGGGCCTCCAGCTGTTTTTGGACTACAACTCCCATTATCCCTCACTAGCAAGTCCAGTGGTCAGGGATGATGGGAATTGTAGTCCAAAAACAGCTGGAGGCCCAAGGTTGGGGAACACTGGTTTAGACTACAGCACCACCCCCGTCACCTGACATTGTAAGAACATAGGAACGGCCTGCTGGATCAGGTCAATGGCCCATCTAGTCTCACAGGTGCCACTGCAGATCCCCCACTGGGAAACCCCTAAGCAGCATTCACACACACAAACAACTCTCGCCTCCTGTGGTTTCCAGCAACTGGTTTTGAGAAGCATTGCTTCCTCCAGCTGTGGAGGCAGAGCGGCGCCATCCTGGCTCGTAGCTGCTGATAGTTTTCTCCTCCTCCATGAATTTGTCTCATCCTTTTTTAAAGCCTTCCTGGTTGGTGCTGGCACCACGGCCTCCTGGGGATGTGAGTTCCATAGTTTAACTATGCGCTATGCGAATAATTCCTGTCTTTTGTCTGTCTTGAATATTCCAGCATTGGGTTTCATTGGACTTCCACAAATTCTAGTGTTAACGAGAGATGGAGGAAAATTTCTCTCTATGCACTTTTCTTTTTGCTAATGCAGTCCATCAGGCTGGCAAGTACCACAGAGCAGGACTTCTCCGTTTTGAACCCATCATTATGGAGCTTCCTTCTTTATTGACTGCTTTTAAATTGCCTCCAAATACCTCTCTTGATTCTATCCACATTTAACTGATTAATCTGAAGCTGGGCCAGAATTTCTAGGTGCAATTATACCACCAGTACTATGTTTTTTCCCTGCCATTTCCTCCTTTTTTTCTGTTTTACTGCTGGATTTTCAATTGAACTGTTGTCGTCGTTGTGTGTATTTTGCCCTTTTAATCTATCTTGTTGCGTGAGCTGCCTTGAGAGGGCTGGGTGCCCTATGAAAAAGAGTATATTAAAAATTTAATTAGCTTAAGGAAGAATTCAAATTGTTCTCTAGACAGTGCCCACTGTAAACGTCTGTGTCTTGCATACTTTTGGATCTGTTGGCTGGGTAGTAGACCTGCGTTTGAGTAAGTCCAAAATATTTGAGGTTTATATTGAAAACAAGGAATATTCTGCTCAGTGTATATTTTCAGTTATCCATACAACAACCCTGCAAGGTAGGGACTATTATTGCCAAGTTGCATTGGCGGGGGAAGTAGCAGGCTGCTTCTGGGCAGCTGGTGAGTTGCTTGGGGAGAGATTTGAACCAGGGACATCCGCCGTGGATTTCCATCCTTTCAGTGACAGAACTGGCAAAACTGCAGCCCCCCCCCCCTCGGGGAAAGCCAGACTCTTCTCATTATCCAACCTATCCCATTTTTTAAATTTATTATTATTATTATTATTATTATTATTATTATTATTATTATTGCCCATTTTAACGCTTCTAGGCCCTTGCCATCATACCCCTTTTTGGTATGATAAAATGTTAAAAGCCCCAGTTAAGCAGAGAAGGAAATTGATCAAAGCGTTAAAGGTTTTGGAGGTGTTTGAATTTCTGGGGTGGTTCCCCCCCTCTTTGCACCCCCCCCCCAGTCTCCAGGAGTGATGGCAGCTTCTGCAAAATTATTTATCTTCTATTTTAGACCTTGGACAGTGACTCATTGTGCCCTGGAAATGTGATGGCTGTATTTCTCTCTCTCTCTCCCTCTCTCTCTCTGTTTCTCCCTTTATTTTTCATGCGGCGGCTCAGCTCAGCGTTAGAGGCATGGGCACTTACAAGCCAAGGCGTCTGTCAGAGTCAGCCCGGTGCTCTAAAAATACAATATTTGCTTTTACCTTTTAGCTGTCAACAAGTTTTCCTTCCATCCTGTCTGTGTCACACACGCACGCACGCAAATAGCAAGTGGTTGGGGGGGGGGGAGAGAGAGTGGCCTCTTAAGAAGCAGATCCAGAAAATTTGCCCAGAGGGGGAGCTTTTTGGAAGATGGTCTTTCTTCTCGTATGGCAACACAGATGCTGCAATGTTCTCCCCTGGGCTTGGATCCTGGTGCAGAAACCCAACGCTGCCTCTTGCAGATAAATGTCCCAAAGAGGTGACCCCTTCGCTTTCATGGCTGCTCCCAAAGAATCCTGGGAACTGTAGTTTGTCGAGGGCGCAGATAGTTGTTTGGAGACCCCCCTCTATTCCCTTCCTGGGCTACCATTCCCAGGAGCGATTTAACAATCAAGCCTTCTTCCCGGGGAACTTTGGGAATTGTAGCTCTCGGGGGGGGGGAATAGGGGTCTCCTAACACCTCTCAGCATCCTTGGCAAACTACAGTTCCCACAGCAGCCGCTCAAGTGACCCATTATTGAGCTGCACGGGGGTGTCTTCCACTAGCACCAAACTCTTGAACGTGGCCCCGTGGCAGTGCAAATCTGACAAGCAGAGTTTAAAATCCAACAAATGTGTTCACTTCTCGCTCTCTCTTGGTTGAGAAATGCCTACCGTATTTTCCGGCATATAAGACGACTGGGCGTATAAGACGACCCCCAACTTTTCCAGTTAAAATATAGAGTTTGGGATATACTCGCCGTATAAGAAATACGACCTGGCGTATAAGACAACCCCCAACTTTTGAGAAGATTTTCCTGGGTTAAAAAGTAGTCTTATACGCAGGAAAATACTGTATATCCTTCCCCAAATTACTCGTTTATCTTGCTTTCTGTGTGTGCATGCATTTGCGTGTCGGTGCGAAAGACAGGGACAGGTGAGGCAGCGTGGGCGATAGGCATCAGAACACCCAGCAGGATCAGGCCAGTGGTCCATTTAGACCAGCATCCACTTCTCACAGGAAAACCCACAAGCAGGAGAGAAACTCTCCCCTCCTGGGGTTTCCAGAAACTGGGATTTCAAGACAGAGCACAGCCATCCTGGCTAGTAGCCATCGATAGCCCTCTCCTCCTCCATGAATTAGTCTAATCCTCTTTTATAGCCGTCTAGGCTGGTGGCCATCATGGCCTCCTGTGGCAGGGAGTTCCACAGTTTAACGCTGCGCTGTGTGAAGAAGGACTTTCCTTTTACCCGTCCTAAATCTTCCAACCTTTAATGGATGTCTCCGAGTTCCAGTGTTACGAGAGAGGGAGAACAACTTTCCCTGTCCACTTTCCCTGGGCCATGTATAATTTTTATAAACTTCTATCATGTCTCGTCTTAATCGTTTCCCCTCTAAACTAATGGCTTCTTTTGTCATTCTGAGAAATCATTAAGACTGTTCAGTCTTATGGGTGTCCGTGCAGTATTTACGGGTGCCTCTCTATATTGGACAAACAGGCCAAACCCTACGCCAAAGGATAAATGGACATAAATCTGACATCAGGAATCACAAGACAGAGAAACCAGTAGGAGAGCACTTCAATCTCCCAGGACACTCTATACAAGATCTCAAAGTAGCTGTCTTATTGCAAAGGAATTTCAGAAATAGACTGGAAAGAGAAGTTGCTGAATTGCAACTCATTACCAAGCTTAAAACCATGGAGAGACCTGGTCTGAACAAAGACATTGGATTCTTATCTCATTATACATGACAAAGCTTTTTTAACCTTCTCACCCCTTGCTTTTTCCTGTAAGACTAATTGCAGCCGTTAACAGTCGTCAACAGGTTCACCACAGCTATCAGCCTATCACCCATTCCCACCACCCCTCTGAGTAATACCCCTCCCCACCCTCTCACTATATATAAGGGTCTGGTGACTTCTGTTTCAGTGTATCTGAAGAAGTGTGCATGCACACGAAAGCTCATACCAAGAACAAACTTAGTTGGTCTCTAAGGTGCTACTGGAAGGAATTTTTTTTATTTTGTTTTGACTATGACAGACCAACACGGCTATCTACCTGTATCAAGAAGGAAGGAACTGTTTTCAGCCATCAGGGACATCCATGCAAATTCCTCCTCCTTTCCTAACCTGTTTTACTCTCATTTCTTGGGGCCACCAGTAAACGGAAGGTGTTGATTTTAGAAAACCTCCCCAGCTATTCTTGGTGGTGGGTTTTAGCCGCTGCAAGCCTTAGCAGCTTCCGGGAAGAGGAACCCACAGCAAGAACAAATTGTTGACCTTTACGAAACCAACCTTCGAGCCTTGTTTATTGTACGTTTTTATCCGTTCCCGGCTCAGCCTGGCGCCTCTCTCCTTTTAAGGCTTGCTAATCGGAGACTGCAGATAATTCAGCGAAATGGCATCCCAGGCCATCGTGGGGCATTAGAGGGGGCTTAGAGCAGGCTTCCTCAACCTCGGCCCTCCAGATGTTTTGAGACTACAATTCCCATCATCCCTGACCACTGGTGCTGCTAGCTAGGGATCATGGGAGTTGTAGGCCAAAAACATCTGGAGGGCTGAGTTTGAGGAAGCCTGATCTGGAGGGCCAAGGTTGAGGAGGCCTGGCTTAGAGTATCCGAAGTCTCCATCAGGTGAACCAGCAAAGGTAGGACCTAAGGTTGCCAGGTGAGAGAAGATGGAGAATAATGGAATGGCCATCCTAAAGATTTCCTGTCTGCAACGGGAACATAGGAAAATGCATTGAACTGAGTCAGAACAGGATAATAATAATAATAATAATAATAATAATTTATTATTTGTACCCCGCTCATCTGGCCGGGTCTCCCCAGCCACTCTGGGTGGCTTCCAACAAACAAGGACCCAGGTGGCGCTGTGGGTTAAACCACAGAGCCTAGGGCTTGCTGATCAGAAGGTCGGCGGTTCGAATCCCCGCGACGGGGTGATCTCCCGTTGCTAGGTCCCTGCTCCTGCCAACCTAGCAGTTCAAAAGCATGTCAAAGTGCAAGTAGATAAATAGGAATCGCTCTGGCGGGAAGGTAAACGGCGTTTCCGTGTGCTGCTCTGGTTCGCCAGAAGCGGATTTGTCATGCTGGCCACATGACCTGGAAGCTGTACGCCGGCTCTCGGCCAATAAAGCAAGATGACCGCCACAACCCCAGAGTCGGACACGACTGGAGCTAATGGTCAGGGGTCCCTTTACCTTTACCCCGCTCATCTGGCCGGTTCTCCCCAGCCACTCTGGGTGGCTTCCAACAAACATTAATATACATAAAATGTCACAGATTAAAAACTTCCCTAAACAGGGCTGCCTTCAGGTGTTTTCTAAATGTCATGTAGTTGTTGATCCTTTTAACCTCTGCTGGAAGGGCGTTCCACAGGGCGGGCGCCACTACCGAGAAGGCCCTCTGCCTGGTTCCCTGTAGCTTTGCTTCTCGCAGTGAGGGAACCGCCAGAAGGCCCTCGGCGCTGGATCTCAGTGTCCAGGTAGATCGATGGGGGTGGAGACAGCCCTGTGGCTGAATCAGGCCAAAGTCACATCAAGGCTGCCCTGTTTAGGGAAGTTTTTAATGTTTGATGTTTTATTGTGTTTTTACTATTCTGCTGAAAGACGCCCAGAGTGGCTGGGGAAACGCAGCCAGATGGGCGGTGTGTTGTTGTTGTTGTTGTTGTTGTTGTTGTTGTTGTTCACATGGCAGCTCCAGTGTCCTGTTTCCCTAACAATTAGTTTCCAAATTATGTTTGTTCTTTCGCATCTTGTAAAAACCAGCTCTGGAAAACTAATCGAATATCGGACTATATAGTGGCAAGCTGGAAAGTGCAACCAAGATGGTTGAAGGTCTGGCAAACAAGCCTTATGAGAAACTGTTGAGGGAGTTGGGTCTGTTTAGCTTGGAGAAGAGGAGACTGGGAGGAGAAATGAGGCGAAACCAAACTGGGAAGGGTAGCTAATGCCGTAGAAGGCAGAATTGGGATTCGAGGTGACCTTAACAGATTGGAGAACTGGGCACAAGCTAACAAAATGAATTTCTGAAGACGTGTGCATGCACACGAAAGCTCATACCAAGAACAAACTTAGTTGGTCTCTAAGGTGCTACTGGGAGGAATTGTTTTATTTTGTTTCGACTACGGCAGACCAACACGGCTACCTACCTGTAACTAAGAGGGACCAAGTTAAGGTTCTGCATTTAGGCGGGAAGAACCAGATGCACAAATATAGGATGGGGAACATCTGGCTTGCTAGAAGTACATGTGAAAAGAATCTTGGGGTCTTGGTGGACCAGAAGATTAACATGAGTCCACAGTGTGATGCTGCAGCAAAGAAAACTAATGCTATTCTAGGCTGCATCAACAGAGGTCTAGTGGCCAAGTCAAGGGAAGTCATAGTCCCACTCTATTCTGCCTCGGTCAGACCACACCTGGAATAAGATGATAAGGTAATTTTTATTGTCCCCGGAAGGGGACAACGAAATTGAATACTGTGTTCAATTCTGGGTTCCACAAATTAAGAAGGATGTTGACATGAGAAGAATGGTACCTGTAGATCTTATCTCATATCTCAGGTTTTACAAGTGCTGGAAACTTGCTATTTTAAAAAAGAATGGAGGATGGGAATCAGGGGGTTATGGTTTATGTGGGAAATTTAAAATGGAGCTTGCACCTTCCTGACAGGGTGGGGGTCTCCTGGGTGGGGGTCTCCCTTACTCTGTTCCTTGCTGCCTCTTAAGCCCTATGCGGTCGGAACCGGCCCGCGCTCTTAAATATGTGGTCTAAAACCATTTAGGCAACATCTAAACTAGACAGACCAGAAGTGACGCAGGAACGGAATTTTGTCTGATGCTGTTAAATGCCCGAGCCTGTTCCCTTAACAGGGCCAGACAGTGAGGAATTAAAATAAATAAGTGTGTTAATTTTGAAAGCTCCCGAGGTATGCTTCAGCCACGAGGACGGAGGGCTCTCCCGGGCCTGTCGGAGTCTTTCAGGGAACCTCTCCATCTTCTCGGATGCCGCGCGCCTCATTAATAAACATTAGCCTGGCAGTTAAAAGAAGGGCGCTATCTACATTTAATGAACTCTGGGATGGGCTTGGGAGACGCAGCCCATCGATAAGGTGTCAGCAGCCCTGATGCGAGACAAGCTCATCTGGGGGCTCGGACGCCAGCCCAAAGTCCGGGAGGCAATTCTGGGTAAGCGACTGGGCAGAACTGTTGACACACAGACACACCCACCCCTCCAATTATAATGGAAAAAAATACCCCAGTATTGGTGGCCGATGATGAACCATTTTCCAGTGACTAAACTGAATTCTTTTTTGCATTTCCTGTAATTGCAGTCTGAGTTGCATGGGTGTGAGCACGTAGGGGAAACAAATTATTTTCTTAAGGAAATAAAAAGCCTGCAGTCTTTTGAGTTCAAGCTGCTAGGTAAATCATTTCTTCTTCTTTTTTAAGGAGAAGAAGGCAGCCCTGAGTTTTCGGTTTGCTCCTTGAAACAGGGATAAACATCTGGAAAAAGAAGTTTTGTCTTGCAGGTTCAGGAGGTCAGTCTGCATGATGGCCTGAGCTCCTTCGCATTCTTGGGGTCCTGTATTAGCAAAGGTCGGAATCTAACAGAGGATTCTGTTGCTGAACTGGTCAAATAAGATTCTTTGTAAGACAAGGGTCTTAGCTGGTCACTTGAGTGTCCTCATCAGCATCCCAAGAGAATGAGCTGGGTTGCAACAGCTACAACTAAGTGATAGGTGGAGCCTTCCTCCATCCTCCCACCTGTCTGTTAGGTAGGAGAACAATAGTCAGAGTCAGAAAGCAAGCAGGAAGCTGGAGACACAGAGATCTGCTTGCTCTGTGCTGGATCCCAAGCTGGGACTAATGGATTTGCAAGATCTGTCGGAGGGTTGATGCTGTGAGCCCCTCCATCCTATGCTCAGCTGCAAATGAACTCTGGTGTGGACTTGGGAGATGCAGTCCATCCTATGCTATGTGCAAATAAATGTCATAAAAGCAGCACAGTCTCTAGTGACCAAGATGATCAAGGGTTTGGAGATGGTTGAGGGAGCTGAGTATGCCTGGGAAAGAGGAGACGGAGGGAAGATATGAGAGCCATCTTCAAATATCCCATGGGAGAGGGAATAAGCTTGTTTTCTCCTGCTCTGGAGGGCTGGACCCGAACCACTGGATTCAAGTCAGAAGAAAAGAGATTTCGACTAAAGATCAGGAAGAACTTTCTGACATTAAAAGCTGTCCAACAGGGGTGGAGGTTTTTAAGCAGAAGTTGGATGGCCATCTGTCAGGGATGCTTTAGCTGAGATTCCTGCATCTCAGGGGGCTAGACTAGATGCCCCCCAGAGTCCCATCCGACTCTACTATTTTATGATTCTTTGAAATCTATAAAAATACAAATGCTATAAAAATATCAAATGTATACTGTACAAAAAACATTCCATATTATTCAGTATAAGACCACCTGATCGATCGATCTATCTATATATCTATGCATTTTCCAAAATTTTAGTGCATGCATCATACATTTACCATTACAAATCTCACCTCTCAATCCTTTCCTTTTATAAAAAAAATAATTACTGTCCTGGTGTGCAGGGCAGAGATTTTAGGGTGCTAGCACCCACAGTTCAACTCACACTCCCATTGGACATTCGGTTTCCGTCAGCCCTTAGTCTTTTCTCTGTTTCCCCAGGCCTTTTTCATCCAAGCAGGTGTATTTAGGGGAGCATCACTGGGCACGGGGCATGCCAGTTTTGCAGGTGGATTCTTGGGACGCGGGTGGCGCTGTGGGTTAAACCACAGAGCCTAGGGCTTGCCGATCAGAAGGTCGGCGGTTCGAATCCCCGTGACGGGGTGAGCTCCCGTTGCTCGGTCCCAGCTCCTGCCCACCTAGCAGTTCAAAAGCACGTCAAAGTGCAAGTAGATAAATAGGTACTGCTCCGGCGGGAAGGTAAACGGCGTTTCTGTGCGCTGCTCTGGTTCGCCAAAAGCGGCTTAGTCATGCTGGCCACATGACCTGGAAGCTGTACGCCGGCTCCCTCGGCCACTAAAGCGAGATGAGTGCCGCAACCCCAGAGTCGTCCGCGACTGGACCTAATGGTCAGGGGTCCCTTTACCTTTACCTTTACCTTTAATGCATTCTTAGCGGTTTGTCCAGTGGTCTTTAAAAATCTTTGAATAAATAAATAATATGATTTCCAACCTAAAACACACCTATCTGAACACTTTTTAAGATTTTCTTTTATTTTCTTGTCTTGTCTTCCCCTGTTTTGGTACATTCTGTGTGCCAAAAACTACAGCAAAAATACAGGGAAGCAGAAAATCCACAGATAGATGCTGCCTGCCTACCAGCCTGGAAAGTGCACGCCATCTTGTTATTTTTCCTTTACTAGTGTGGTTTATACATATTTCGCTTTACCCCATATGTGCCCACTTAATCTCTTCGATTGGTGGAACTGGCAGAGTTACAAGTACATTTGCAAGAACTTGCTCTGCATTTGTAGGTAAAGGTAAATGTAAAGGACCCCTAGATGGTTAAGTCCAGTCAAAGGCGACTCTGGGGTTGCTGCACTCATCTTGCTTTCAGGCCGAGGGAGCCGGTGTTTGTCCACAGACAGCTTTCCGGGTCATGTGGCCAGCAGGACTAAACCGCTTCTGGCACCATGACGAAAACCAAAGCGCATGGAAACGCCATTTACCTTCCTGCCACAGCGATACCTATTTATATACTTGCCCTGGTGTGCTTTCGAACTGCTAGGCTGTGCACAGCTATCTGGTGTAAAACTGTAGAGATGGAAGGGACCACAACGGTCATCTAGTCCAACCCCAGTCGCAAACGTCTGGACAGGAAAAGATCGCCCTCAGGGTGCTACTCTCATTTCCCTCTTTTCAAACTGCTTGGTCGGCAGGAGCTGGTACAGAGCAACAGGAGCTCACCCCGTCGCGGGGATTCGAACCGCTGACCTTCCGATCAGCAAACCCAAGAGGCTCAGTGGTTTAGACCACAGCGCCACCCGTGTCCCTAACCTGTATTTTTACCTGCATTTGTAACATGGCGGCTAACAGATTGAGGTTGAATCCTGACAAGACAGAAGTACTGTTTTTGGGGGACAGGAGGCGGGCAGGTGTGGGGGAATCCCTGGTCCTGAACGGGGTAACTGTGCCCCTGAAGGACCAGGTGCGCAGCTTGGGAGTCATTTTGGACTCACAGCTGTCCATGGAGGTGCAGGTTAATTCTGTGTCCAGGGCAGCAGTCTACCAGCTCCATCTGGTACGCAGGCTGAGACCCTCCCTGCCCGCAGACTGTCTCGCCAGAGTGGTGCATGCTCTAGTTATCTCCCGCTTGGACTACTGCAATGCGCCCTACGTGGGGCTACCTTTGAAGGTGACCCGGAAACTGCAATTAATCCAGAATGCTGCAGCTAGACTGGTGACTGGGAGTGGCCGCCAGGACCACATAACACCAGTCCTGAGAGATATACATTGACTGCCAGTACGTTTCCGAGCACAATTCAAAGTGTTGGTGCTGTCCTTGAAAGCCCTAAACGGCCTCGGTCCTGTATACCTGAAGGAGCATCTCCACCCCCACCGTTCACCCCGGACACTGAGATCCAGCGCCAAGGGCCTTCTGGTGGTTCCCTCACTGTGAGAAGCAAAGCTACAGGGAACCAGGCAGAGGGCCTTCTCGGTAGTGGCGCCCGCCCTGTGGAACGTCCTCCCAGCAGAGGTTAAAGGGATCAACAACTACCTGACATTTAGAAAATACCTGAAGGCAGCCCTTTTTAGGGAAGTTTTTAATCTGTGATGTGTTAATGTATTTTAATGTTTGCCGGAACCCGCCCAGAGTGGCTGGGGGGACCCAGCCAGATGGGCGGGATACAAATACTAAATTATTAATATTATTATTATTATTATTGTAAGAACTTGTTCGTTTGGTGTGGCAGCCCCTAAACTCCCTGCCTGGAACTCCCTGCCTGCTGGGTCAGATAAACTGGCCCCAAGAGAAGAGAAGGTTAAGGGGTGATATGATAGCCATGTTCAAATATATAAAAGGATGTCATATAGAGTAACAGTAAGAGCTGTTCGACAGTGGAATTTGCTGCCAAGGAGTGTGGTGGAGTCTCCTTCTTTGGAGGTCTTTAAGCAGAGGCTTGACAGCCACCTGTCAGGAATGCTTTGATGGTGTTTCCTGCTTGGCAGGGGGTTGGACTGGATGGCCCTTGGGGTCTCTTCCAACTCTATGATTCTATGATTCTTAAGAGCT
This sequence comes from Darevskia nairensis, assembly GCA_034642065.1. Classification (NCBI taxonomy): domain Eukaryota; kingdom Metazoa; phylum Chordata; class Lepidosauria; order Squamata; family Lacertidae; genus Darevskia; species Darevskia nairensis. Next base: position 24,864 of record JAWWNI010001080.1, read on the forward strand.
TTATATACTAAAGAATTGGCCCTGCAGCAAACGGGCAACCGGCACAGATCTCTGAGCACCTGCTTGCTGCCAAGGTCTTGGCTCCGGTCAGCAATGGTGCTGCAGCATTCTGCGGTGTTTGTTTGGGGTTTTTTTTTAAGAAAAAGAAGATCTTTCCAAGAGTTGGTCGGCGCAGAGATGCAAAGGTCTTTTTTCTGCGTTTGCGTGCGGCTTTCGAGGGTTTTGCCTCTCCCCCCTCCCCGACTCAACCCCCGCCGACTTTTGCATTGTGGAATCTCGCTGGATTAGCAGCGGGTCGGCCCCGTCTCCTGCGAGGCCAGCATGTCGGCTTTACGGGAACAGCGGCGAAGGGCGGCCTGGTGTGACGCGAGGACAAGTGCCCCCCCCGTCCAGATTGGCATGAGCGCCGGGGGCAGCGTTGGGAGCCCAATATTGACTAATTATTTAGCTGTGAATGGCAGCTGTGAACATTGTGTTCCTTGCGCCTGGCTTCCTGCATTTACTGCGAGTCTAATTACAAAGGCAGGGGTTGGAGGGGGGGGGGAGGATCCTGCGCCTTCCTGGTCTGCTGTCAAGAGCTCTGGAGATGCCCTGGTCCACTGCGCAGAGAGGGGGAAAGGGCAGGGGATGTGGGGAGGACCACAACTTGTGGAATTCTTGAGTCAATTCTAATAATAATAATAATAATAATAATAATAATAATAATAATAATAAAATTTTATTTATACCCCGCCCTTCCCGATTTTAAAACCGGGCTCAGGGCAGCTAACAACAAATATAAAACATTGATTAAAAATGACTTTAAAAAAATGTTAAAAACAGCATCAACAGCATTCTTGAGTTTTTTATTAGGTTTTACATTGTCAATTTAAATTCAAACATTAAACATCAACGTCATCATTTAGGATTCCCTGATTCCTTTGACTCCCCTCTGCCCTTCCACGGTTACCATTATCAATCTTTTTCTAACAGCTTCTCTTATTTTTCTTAAATAATCCATTTCTACCATATATATATATATTTTAAAAAATGCTTTATTAAGATTAATAAGAAGTAACAAACAAACAGATTAACCAAAAAAGAGCAAAAAGAGTAATAATATTTGTTACATCACATCACAGTACGTTCTGCTTAAGTTTCCAGCGACTTCCGCCCCCCCCCCATCGTGTCTCTATCATGTCTCTATCTAGCGCACTGTTAATTTTCATTTTCTTTTGTTAATTTCATCAATAATGTGCTTTCTTATAGTTATCCTTCATTAACAAGCGTTACTCAAATCCTGCAAAAGTTTTTAGTTGTTTACAGTGTTCTCTTAAATACATTGCAAATTTCCCCCATTCCTTCTTAAAGTTCTTCTCTTCTTGGTTTTTTATTTTCCCGGTCAGTTTCACCATTTCGGCGTAGTCCATCATCTTCATCAACCGTTCGTCTCTGGTTGGGACTTTTATCGTCTTTCCATCTCTGGGCCTGTAGTATCCGCGCTGCTGCCATTGCGTACATAAATAGTCGTTTCTGCTCCTTTGGTACCTCTGCACCTAAAATTCCTAATAAAAAAAGCCTCTGGTTTTTTCACAAGCATTATTTTAAACATTTTTTTCAACTCGTTATAAATCATTTCCCAGAATGCTTTTGTTATCTTGCGCATCCACCACATGTGGTAGAACTTGTGGGATTCTTTGGCTGTGCTCCTTTTGTGTATGGGTACTATGCGTTCCAGGTTTCGGGAGAAGACAGCAAGGGAGCCTGTCCCCAGGGTGTGTCCCCTCCTGCTCTGGAGGGTAGGACTCGAACCCCTGACTTCAAGTTACAAGAAAGGCGATTCCAACTAAACATCAGGAAGAACTATCTGACAGTAAGAGCTGTTCGACAGTGGAACACTCTCCCTCTGGAGGTTGTGGACTCTCGTTGCTTAGAGGTTTTTAAGCAGAGGTTAGATGGCCATCTGCCATTAATGCTTTAGCTGAGATTCCTGCCTTGCAGGGACTAGATGGCCGTTGGGGGTCCCTTCCAACTCTCCAATTCTATGATTCCATGACTAGATGGGCCATTGACCTCATGCATTGGCTTCTTAGGTTCTTAAGGTGAACACGCTTGCCTCGGTGAGTCCTGGGTTCAAATTCCCGCCTCTGCCACGGACAAATGCTGAGGATTTGAATGAGGTTTGTGCTCCCTCTCTCCCTCTCTCTCATTTACAAATCTGCAGTGATGCTCATGTAATAGAATAGAATATATTTTATTGTCATTGTCCCCTTCGGGAACAACGAAATTACTTGGCTGCTCCATCCACCCAGATAGGGCATTCCACGCAAAAACAAAACAACTACAAAAACACTGATTAAAACCATACAATGATAAAACATAACAGGTAAGATTAGATGACTTCAAAGTCCAGGCTTCCCATTCAAGGCCGCGATCGCTCTGGAGAAGAAGCTGTTCCTAAGATGGCTTGTTCTTGTTGTCATCATCCTGTATCTCCGTCCCGATGGCAAGAGCTCAAAGAGACGGTGACCAGGATGCGATGGATCTTTCACTATGTCCAGTGCCTTTCTGTGGCACCTCATGGCATAAATCTTCTCTAAGGTGGAGAGCGAGCAGCCAACAATGCTCTCTGCTGCCTTAACATCTCTGCACAACCCCATCCTGTCCTTGGTAGTACAGCTTCCGTACCACACACATAAGCCATAAGTGAGCACGCTCTCAATGGCACAGTGATAGAAGGCAAGCAGCAGCTTTTGTGGAAGATGGCTTTTCCTTAGAACTCTCAGGAAGTACAGTCTCTGCTGCGCCTTCTTCACAAGCCCCCTCATGATCTGCTGCGCAAGGTTGTTGTGAGGGCAACTGCATTCAGGACTGCGGAAATGTTATCGATTGATTTTCCAGCGCAGGCTCAGAGAGGGACGCAGCAGCCTGGCCTCAGAGAACACGTCTCAGTGCAAACATGCAGGCATGCACAAAAATACTGTAGAAATCATGCATTCCAAAGCAAGCCAGCCTCGGTTTGTTAGTAGGCCTTCAACCTATTCACCAGGGGTGGGCTAGGAATTTCTTCCAGGCAGCCAGACAGAGACGATGCAAATTGGAAGAACGTCGGACTTCCTTTTATTTCTAACAGTGTGCTGAAGGTTACAGGCCAGGGGACAGGAGAGCGTTTAAAAACGGAGACCTCGATGCTGATCCTTGCATTGCAGCAGGCTGGACTAAATGACCCTCAGGGGTCCCTTTCAACTCTACGCTTCTACATTTATCATGCTGCACTCCTCCTTCGCCCTGAGTTGGCCACCACTTGTGCCCTGCATGCCCTCCTGTGTAGACCGGGATGCCGAAGAAGGGGTCCGGATGTGTCCGTCGTCAGGCGAATCCCACCCCGTCATCCAGAACGAGTCGCGTGAGCCAGGATCCTGCTTACGTGCTTAATGAGAGAGAGGTACAAATAGCCAGGGGAGCCGGCGATAGGGAGAGAAGCATTGCTTGTAGTGTTTCCAGAGCAACCAGCGGCGCCAGAGAGACCGGCTCAGCATCCGATCTCATTATCGGCACAGCTGTGCGGATCGCATGTTCTTTCCTCCGGGCGCAAGCACGGAACGGCGCACGGGGCTGCAATGCGGCTGGAGCCGTCGACACACATGCCGTCACGGATGGCTACAGTCCCCAAAGGGTTGGCAGGCTTCCCCCTTAGGAAGGATGGGGTCACCTCCCTTGGACAGGCCCTGTTGAAAGGCAGGAGGTTGTTTGGTATTTTGCTCTCTTATAATTTGACTGCCAGAGAAAGGGGCCGTTTGGACATAAAAAGAGCCTGCTGGATCAGGCCAATGGCCCATCTAGTCCAGCATCCTGTTCTCACAGTGGCCAAGCAGATGCCTCAATAGGAAACCCACAATCAGGATTCGAACCCAAGAGCAACTCTCCCCTCCTGTGGTCTCCAGCAACTGGTTTTCAGAAGCATTACTGCCTCTAACTGTGGACGGAAAAAAAAATCCTTCCAGTAGCACCTTAGAGACCAACTAAGTTTGTTCTTGGTATGAGCTTTCGTGTGCATGCACACTTCTTCAAATACACCATGCATGCAAATACACCCAGGTGGCGCTGTGGGTTAACCACAGAGCCTAAGGCTTGCCGATCGGAAGGTTGGCGGTTCGAATCCCCGCGATGGGGTGAGCTCCCGTTGCTCGGTCCCTGCTCCTGCCCACCTAGCAGTTCGAAAGCACGTCAAAGTGCAAATAAATAAATAGGAACCGCTCTGGTGGGAAGGTAAACGGCGTTTCCGTGGGCTGCTCTGGTTCGCCAGAAGCGGCTTTGTCATTCTGGCCACATGACCTGGAAGCTGTACGCCGGCTCTCGGCCAATAAAGCGAGATGAGCACCACAACCCCAGAGTCGGACACGACTGGACCGACTACGGCAGACCAGGACCGGTGCTGGGGATTTTGGCGCCCTAGGTGAGGGGGCGGGCCACGTGACGTCATCACGCATGACGTACGGTGCCCCGCCCCCTGGCCGGCCGGGCGCCCCGCGCCACCGTGGTTTTCGTCGCTGGTTGGGGCGGCACTGGGCGGCGGCGGGGGGCGAGGGGCAGGCTGGCCAGCGCCGCCGCGGTTTTCGCCCCAAGCTGCTTGCTCCGCCACTGGTTGGGGCGGCGGGTGGGGGCGGGTGGAGGCTGGCCAGCGCCCCCTCCATTTTGGCGCTCTAGGCAGCTGCCTAGTTCACCTAAATGGACGCGCCGGCCCTGCGGCAGACCAAACTGTAGAGTTACCTACCTGTAACTCTAACTGTGGAGGCAGAGCAGAGTCATCCTGACTAGTAGCCACTGAGAGCCCTCTCCATGAATTTATTGAATCCTCTTCTAATCCAAGTTGGTGGCCATCGCTGCCTCCTGTGGCAGGGAGTTCCACAGTTTAACTATGCGCTGCACGAAGAAGGGCTTCATGTTCTCTGTTCTGAATCTTCCAGCGTTCATCTTCATCTTGGTTGTCCATGAGTTCTAGTGTTATGAGAGAGGGAGGGAAAACCTTTTTCCTGTCCGCTTCCCCCAATCCCCATGTCAGGCATCATTTAATAAACTTCTGCTGCGTTTCCTCTTCCTCTACCTTTTCACTAAAGTTAATAAGAGAAGGGGATAGAGAGGGTGTTTAAATGGGAATAGAAACTGCAGCTTGCTGTACAAATGTAAGATGCCCACTCATTGCATTATCCACTTATATTTCTGGGTAAGCTGACCAATATCATGTGACCCCTGGTAAATTGTCGTCATAATAATAATAATAATAATAATAATAATAATAATAATAAACCCAGTCACTCTGGGTGGCTTCCAACTTATATAAATGTGGCCCACCAACTGCACAGGCTTCTCCACCTCTGGGTAGGAATCCAGATTTTAATTGATTGAGGGAATTTGTTTATCTATACACATTTGTATACCAGTTTGTTGTTGTTGTTTAGTCATTTAGTTGTGTCCGACTCTTCGTGACCCCATGGACCAGAGCACGCCAGGCACTCCTGTCTTCCACTGCCTCCCGCAGTTTGGTCAGACTCATGTTGGTAGCTTCGAGAACACTGTCCAACCATCTCATCCTCTGTTGTTCCCTTCTCCTTGTGCCCTCCATGTTTTCCAACATCAGGGTCTTTTCCAGGGAGTCTTCTCTTCTCATGAGGTGGCCAAAGTCTTGGAGCCTCAGCTTCAGGATCTGTCCTTCCAGTGAGCACTCAGGGCTGATTTCCTTAAGAATTGATAGGTTTGATCTTCTTGCAGTCCATGGGACTCTCAAGAGTCTCCTCCAGCACCGTAATTCAAAAGCATCCATTCTTCGGCGATCAGCCTTCTTTATGGTCCAGCTCTTACTTCCATACATCACTACTGGGAAAACCATAGCTTTAACTATATGGACCTTTATCGGCAAGGTGATGTCTCTGCTTTTTAAGATGTTGTCTAGGTTTGTCAGTATTTCACAAATGGTGTTGCTGTCGATAGGAACAAATATATTGTGTGAAGGAAGGATACATAAAATTATCTCCATTTGGACACTGTCCGGCCGCTTTTAATAAAGACGGGGGGAGGAGGGGGCCCTTTTTTTGTATCAAATGAAGATTTTTAAAAAGGAAGGAATGTGAGAGAAAGAGAGAGAGAGAGACTGAGAAAGAAAGAAAGAAAGAAAGAAAGAAAGAAAGAAAGAAAGAAAGAAAGAAAGAAAGAAAGAAAAGGAAAATACCGTTCCAGATTTGACTAAGAGGACATCAGGGGGGCTGGGCTGATGAGTCAATAAATGCTTGGCCTTTGGGAGAAGTGAGGAAAAGAGACAACTCAACAAGATCCATGTTTAGCTGTCAAAACATTCCCTGGTGCTCAACGGCTTATCTGAGCGCACTGCTGCCGCTCTGCCTCCAGCGCAAGGGGTGGTGGTGGTGGAGGCAGCCGCAAATGAACTGATCTCGATAATTGGTCAAGAAATTGCTGGCAGGGACTAGGCGTGCGCAGGGGGGCAGAGGCGGCGCCCAGTACAGCTTCGGCTGAAGAAGCCGAGGTTACGGTAACGTTCCTGCTCATCTATACGCCGCCATTCGGCTGAAAAAGGCTCCCAGCAAAGGAAATCCCCTGGGTTGCAAAACAGACAACTCTGAACAACCACAGGCAACACGCGGCTAATAATGTTCCAACAAAATATTTGTAACATGTATTATTTCACAATTCATCAACCGAAACTGTGTAACAGAGTCACAAATAATAGAAGTCAATCAATGTGGCATGAACAAAATTAGACAATGTTACAGGTAGGTAACAAGTGTTGGTCTGCCGTAGTTGAAACAAAATAAAAAAAAAATTCCTTCCAGTAGCACCTTAGAGACCAACTAAGTTTGTTGGTCTCTAAGGTATTTTTAGTTGGTCTCTAAGGTATTTTTTATTTTGATAAAATTAGACAATGTCGTCCATCAGTATCAAAGATGCAAACAAGCCTTTCAACAGTCACAATCCTGTAACCATGCGGTAATGGGTGTTCCAAACATAGAACAGTTTTTTCTCGGATGATGAACTGTTTTGATATCTGAAGAAGTGTGCATGCACACGAAAGCTCATACCAAGAACAAACTTAGTTGGTCTCTAAGGTGGAAGGACTTTTTTTTATTTTGTTTCGATAGTAACTCTTCATCAGCTGGCAATGACGTAAAATAAAATCCATTACATTCAAATATAATATGAGATGAACAGGTACATGCAGTTACAAAGCAAACACTGCAAATACGGTTGGTTGTCCAGTAGCACCTTAGAGATACACTGAAACAGAAGTCACCAGACATATATATATACAGGTATATAGTGAGAGGGTGGGGAGGGGTATTACTCAGAAGGGTGGTGGGAATGGTGATTGTCTGATAGGTGTGGTAAAACTGTTGACAAATGTTAATGACCATAATTGGTCTTACAGGAAAAAGCAAGCAAAGAGATGGCCAAAAATAGCTTTACAGATATCATGTGTAATGAGATAAGAATCCAATGTCTCTATTCAGACCAGGTCTCTCCATGGTTTTAAGTTACGGTAGGTAATAAGTTGCAATTCAGCAACTTCTCTTTCCAGTCTTATTTCTGAAATTCCTTTGTAATAAGACAGCTACTTTGAGATCTTGTATAGAATGTTCTGGGAGATTGAAGTGTTCTCCTACTGGTTTCTTTGTCTTGTGAGAGACATGTTACAGGTAGGTAGCCGTGTTGGTCTGCCATAGTCGAAACAAAATAAAAAAATAAAAAAATTCCTTCCAGTAGCACCTTAGAGACCAACTAAGTTTGTTCTTGGTATGAGCTTTCGTGTGCATGCACACTTCTTCAGGTACCTTCTTGTGAGAGACATGTTTTGTTGCAGCTAGGGCAGACGAAGGCGTCCGGTTGTGCTGCTGCAGATGCACATTGGCGTTTCTTCTCTCTACGCTCCTCCCAGTGGTCATTCCTCCTCTGGTCCCTGCTGTCGATGCAAGACCTGACTGGCTGTCTCCAGGCCCGGCGGTCATCTGTAAGGGATTCCCACACCGCGAGCTTAATTTGCCAGCCTTCGTGTCGCATTTGCAGACAACTTTGTAGCGCAGAGTTCGAGTGCCAACGGGCCTGGCATCTGCAGCCAGTTCCCCACGGAGCCCCTCCTTGGGGGTCCTGCCATCTTCCATTCTGTGGACATGACCAAGGCGCTGAGACAGGATAGATGGGAAAGGGTTGAGAAATGAGGCAATAGAATTGGAAAGGGAGGCAATAGGAGCATCTGCAGGGAGAAGGTGAAGCAGATCTTAGCCACGTGCAGAGGGCCATGTCCAATCCTGGCATCTGTTGTGTTGTGTGCATGTTCCACACAGGAGAGGGCAAGCCAGTGCAAAAGACTGAGCAGGTAGAAGAAACATCTTTTTGTGGATTTGTCCGCAGACAGCTTTCCCAGGTCATGTGGCCAGCATGACTAAGCCGCTTCTGGCGAACCAGAGCAGCGAACGGAAACGCCGTTTACCTTCCCGCCGGAGTGGTACCTACCCTGTTTCCCCTATTTTAAGACGTAGTCATAAAATAAGCCATAGCAGGATTTTTTCGCATTTGCAAAAAAATAAGCCATACCCTGAAAATAAGCCGTAGTGATAGGCGCCGTTCTGGAGGACGCCAAGGAAAACGCGGGGCTGGGCTTATGTAATAAAAATAAGACATCCCCTCAAAATAAGCCATAGTGCGTTTTCTTGAGGAAAAAAATAAATAAGGCGGTGTCTTAAAATAGGGGAAACACGGTATTTATCTACTTGCACTTTGATGTGCTTTCGAACTGCTAGGTGGGCAGGAATTGCAGGCACCATAGGAGGTACTGATAGGCACTTCACGGCTTCCTGTTCAAACAATGTCTAGAAAAAGAAGCAGCTTCTCTGCATCGTGTGGTCATTCCTAGAAACAAATGCGTTTTTTTACACCGACAGATGTTTCTGAAGACAATGTTTGCCGTGATCTGCCGGCCAGCAAGGCAAAGAATGAACAAGCCCATATCCTTATTTTTTTTCCCCTTCACTTGTACGGAAAATGGGGAATCGACTTTGCACGGAGAGAGGGAGAGCACCAAGGCACCCAATAAATACCGGGCGGAGGGGGGGATTCGAACTCAGGGCCTCCGGATCCCAGCGCTTCGCCCACGGGGCTGCCCTTGCGCTCAAAGGCACAGCCTCGGTTCGGTCGCCCGAAGTGTTGGGACTTTGCCGAGAAAGTTCCGAGGGCGCCAGCCAAACGGGAAATCATTTTTATAAGTACATTGGATGAGATAAATGATAATATGCCTGACAGGCTTTTGACTTGGCTTTCTCCCCCTTGCGCAGAGTGTGGGACTTGGCACAGCCGCTGCCTTAAAAAAAGAAGACGACGTTATTGCGGATTGTTTCCTTGATCCTTGGCAGGGAGACGTGTGAGCGTCTCCAAGGCAGGGCTGCCGGTGGGGATGAAGCCCTTTCTGTCATTAAAGGCTTAAGCGACATTTGCAGGGCTGGGTTATCCATAAGGCAGAGTAAGCCCCAGCCAGTGTTTGCCTGTGCAGAGGAAGAATGGGCTAATCCTGCACCTGCCCTCCATCCATCTGAGTACCTGGCAATGGCTCAGAGAGCGCTGAGGCTCCTTCAGAGGCTGCCAGGGGACAGGGGGCGGTCATATTGTATAACTGTAGAGAGTTGCAAGGGACCCCGAGGGTCATCCAGACCAACCCCCTACTGCCAGTTTTCTCTCTCTCGTTCATTCATTTCACACACCGCTTGGTTGTAGAAACAAAACAGAACTCTAAGCAGATTACAGAGAGAGAGAGAGAGAGAGAGAGAGAGAGAGAGAGAGAGAGAGAGAGAGAGAGAGAGAGAGAGAATTATCAATGAGAAAAATTAGCGGCTATAATTCAAGGCTTCCGAAAAGTTAAAATAACAGTAGACTAAAAGCAGATTAAAGCTCACGTCAGCTTTCTGGGAAGGCTCGTCTAGACAAGGATGTTTCCGTCAGGCACCGAAAGGAGAGCAGTAGTGAAGGAGCCTGATGGTGTCAAGAGGCAGGGAGTTCCAAAGTTGTATGTGCTGCTACACCAAAAGACTGAGCGCTTATAGATGCAGATGTAAACTATCAAGAGACGCCCACCACCACACAAAAGCAGTCTGGGGGTGTCCAACATTAGGGACCCCCTGGCCTTATATCCTCCCCCCCCCAATTTTTATTAAATTTTCTGTTTTACATTTTAGAATATTCATTTAAACAACCTTAAAATATCAACGACTTCCCTTCTTCTCTTTCCATTTTGCATAACATAAATCCCTGCATATTTCACATAAACTAAACCATTCAGTATTCCATTATTACATCCATCAAAGTTTATTTACACTGTTGAATTTATCTTAACGCTGCCCACTTTTTTCAAATATACACAGTTTCCCCCCATATATTCAATAAACATTTTCCAATCTTCTTTAAACGTACATTCTTCTTGTTCTCTTATTCTATAGGTCCGCAAGCTGCACAATTTCCATCAGTTTGAGTTGCCATTCTTCTTTAGTTGGGACCTCGCTCGTTTTCCATTTGGGGGCTAGCAAAACACGACCTGCCCGTATATCCTGACCCCTCTCGCTCACCTTCCCAAGTCCCAGAAACCATCCTTGCCCGTCTCCAAACTCCCAAGCTACCTGGGACCAGTATGGAGCCATGCTAGGTGCTGTGAGAAGAGGGCAACCTGGGTGTATCAGGTAGAAAGCAGGGAGCGTACAGGGCAGAGCCTGGGACACCATTTCATGGAATATTAGGCTTGCAGAGTTGGAAGGGACCCCAAGGGTCATCTATTGAAGGAAGGAAGGAAGGAAGGAAGGAAGGAAGGAAGGAATAATTTATTGGCCAAGTACCAATCATACTTGGAATTTTGCTTTGACTACATTACAATGTAAGAAAAACGTACCTCATACAAACACTATTCCCCTCACAGCAAAGGAACCCCATACCACCAACTGACCTCCTTTCCGCACACAACTACGAATTTAACAGTTTGATGGCACAAGGAAAAACTACCGTATTTTCCGGCGTATAAGACGACTGGGCGTATAAGACAACCCCCCAACTTTTCCAGTTAAAATATAGAGTTTGGGATATACTCGCCGTATAAGAAATACGACCCGGCGTATAAGACGACCCCCGACTTTTGAGAAGATTTTCCTGGGTTAAAAAGTAGTCTTATACGCAGGAATATACAGTAGTCCTGTGCCTAGACGTTTTTGTGTATGGAGTCCTGTAACAACATACGGTTGGAAGTAAATCAAACAGGTGATGACCAGGATGCGAAGGGTCTGCGACAATTCTCTCCAGAGGCGTAGCAAGCCCAGGTGGTACCCGGGGCGGAATTTTTTTTGTCACCCCCCCCCCACCACTTTAATTAAAATTTTTTTTTAAAAAAAATAAAAAGTGTCACCCCCCTCTGATGGTGCCACTTTGTGAGGTGTGGGGGTTTTGTGTGTGTGTGTGTGTCTATTATCTCTTTTTTTTCAATAAAGTTAAAATAAATTTTAAAAATAAAAAAAATTAAAAAATGTAAAAAAATAAAAAGTGTCACCCCCCTCTGATGGTGCCACTTTGTGAGGTGTGGGGGTTTTGTGTGTGTGTGTCTATTATCTCTTTTTTTTCAATAAAGTTAAAATAAAAAATAATAATAAAAAATGATAAAAATTAAAAAAATTAAAAAAATTAAAAAGTGTCACCCCCCCTCTGATGGTGCCACTTTGTGAGGTGTGGGGGGTTGTGTGTGTGTGTCTATTATCTCTTTTTTTCAATGAAGTTAAAAAAAAAGCAAAAAAAAAATTTAAAAAAAAAAAATTTTTTAAGTGTCACCCCCCTCCTGGCAGCCCACCCCACCCCCACCCCCTTGCTACGCCCCTGATTCTCTTTGCACTCTTCCTGGCTCGAGCAGCGTAAAGTGTCTCTATTGGAGGCAAACTAACACCAATTACCCTCTCTGCAATTCTTACTGCTTGTTGGAGCCTTTTCTTGGCCAGCTTGGAGGCTGTGCCATACCAAGCAGGAAGAGAATTACAGAGAACAGTAAAACTGTAAATAAAACTGGCTCAACAATTCTTGGGGCAAATTAAACTTCCTTAGTTGTTGCAAGAAATACAATCTCTGGTGGACCTTTTTGATAATATTATTGATGTTGCTGACCAATTTAGGTTTTGAGAAATTATAGAGCCCAGGAACTTAAAGGACTCTACTACCACAACCATGTTACCAAGGATGGAAAGTGGCAGCAGGACGGAAGAGTGCCTTCTAAAATCGATTATCATTTCCACTGTCTTTTGGGCATTTAGCACCAAGTTATGAGGAACGGCTTAGGGAGCTGGGTATGTTTAGCCTGGAGAAGAGAAATATATAAAAGGATGTCATATAGAGGAAAGAGAAAGGTTGTTTTCTGCTGCTCCTGAGTAGAGGACACGGAGCAATGGATTCAAACTACAAGAAAGAAGATTCCACCTAAACATTAGAAAGAACTTCCTGACAGTAAGAGCTGTTCGACAGTGGAATTGGCTGCCAAGGAGGGTGGTGGAGTCTCCTTCTTTGGAGGTCTTTAAGCAGAGGCTTGACAGCCACCTGTCAGGAATGCTTTGATGGTGTTTCCTGCTTGGCAGGGGGTTGGACTGGATGGCCCTTGGGGTCTCTTCCAACTCTATGATTCTATAATTCTAAGTTATTGTTAGGAAAAACCCTGCCTGGGGCAGTTTGTGAGACTGCCCCAAAGCCAGAGCAAAACCGTGTGTGCACATCCCCGGCTACAGAGAGTCTGGTGGCGCAGAAATATGTGATTGTTCCCAGCATGAAGAACAACACACACGAGCCATTATTAAAGCTAAACTATTTATTGTAGGAATAGTGCAGAGAGAATCTCTGCTGTCAGCTCAAAGACAGAGCTGCCATAAAGCCGTCTGTCCGACATCGAGGTCTAGCCAGAAGAGAAAGCACAAAGGCTAGAATTACAACAGTACAGTAAAACATAAACATTCCACGTAGGGAAAGATAAGGCAGCTTTCTCACAGCTTGGTGAGACAGGCAAAAGTCAGACCAGGCCTCGCTGCAGCTGTTGCCACTTGGCTTGGACAAAAATCATAACAGTTATTCCTGCTGCACCACGAAATAAGATGTCCAAGCCCCTGCAATGCAGGAATCTTTTGCCCAACGTGGGGCTCGAACCCGTGATCCTGAGATTAAGAGTCCCATGCTCTACTGGCTGGACTATCCAGAGTTCTGTCCCAAGCCATGCTAATACCGAAAGCCATTTTCCTCAAAAACAATCTGGCAAATATGATGCGCATATGAACAAGCTGGAGGCAAAGCGGGGGGGGGGGGACGACACACACACGAAAAAGGGGGGAAAGTAAATATCAGCAAGGGATGTTTTTTGGCAGCGTTTCAGTTCTAAATTGAGCTAATTCTACCTTCTGAAAAGAAGATAATTTCCATGTTTCTTTGGTTGAGAACACATAATTGAAGTTATTTTCCTTCCAAGAAAGGAGCCTCTGGTACATCGTTTGCAAATGGACAGGAAAAAATGAATGTATCTGGCGCTGCCTGAGCCGTGGTGCATTCAGTGCGGCGCAGTTTCTGAACGCCGCTGCCACTTCCCCCAAGGTGTTTATCACTTGTTCAGGTGTCTTTCTCCCCCTCTCCTTCCTCCTGCCTCCCTCTTTTCGAAGGGAGAGCGAGGGTGGGCCGAGCCGAAAGCAAATGGCGCTAAACCTAATGTTCCCTCCAATGAGCCATGGGAAAGTGGAAGCTGGATTGTTATCAGGAAGGTTCAGAGCAGAAATTGAAAAAAGGAAACTCGAGGATCTCTTAAATTGACTAGCGCTTTTGGGGGAGACAGCAGCCACTGGCTTCTTGGCCTGTGGATTCCTCCTTAAAACCAGCATCTCAAAAGCCAAATGGGAGTCATTTTGGACTCACAGCTGTCCATGGAGGTGCAGGTTAATTCTGTGTCCAGGGCAGCTGTCTACCAGCTCCATCAGGGGTCCCTTTACCTTTAAAGGTAAAGGACCCCTGGAAGGTTAAGTCCAGTCAAAGGTGACTCTGGAGTTGCGGCACTCATCTCGCTTTCAGGCCGAGGGAGCCGGCATTTGTCCACAGACAGCTTTCCGGGTCCTGTGGCCAGCAGGACTAAACCGCTTCTGGCACAACGGGACACCGTGACGGAAACCAGAGCATACAGAAATGCCGTTTACCTTCCTGCCGCAGCGGTACCTATTTATCTACTTGCACTGGCGTGCTTTTGAACTGCTAGATTGGCAGAATCTGGGGCAAAGCAATGGGAGCTCACCCCGCCTTGTGGATTCGAACCGCCAACCTCCCGATCAGCAAGCCCAAGGGGACCACAGCGCCACCTGCTCCCTACTGCAGAGGTTGGATGGCTTTAGCTGAGATTCCTGCATTGCAGGGGGTTGGACTGGATGAGCCCTTCCAACTCTTAAGATTCACTGATTCCCTACAGACCCTCTCAGCTGCTGAGATTGGCAGAGGGGCCCCTCTTGAGAGTCCCTGCACCCTCAAAGGCTTGGGGTATTGGAGACCCAGGGGGAGAGGACCTGCTCTTCTCTGCTGGACAAAGAGGACCACGATAAGGTCCATTTTATTCAGTGAAGAGGAATTGTGGGCAAATGTTGGTTATATGCTGCCCTGTGTTCCCATGGGATGAAGGGCAGTTTAGAAATGACAGTGACAAAGATGATGATGATGATAGGATATCACAGAGTTTTCTGGTTTTTTATGGAAAACCTCACACATTGTCTATGATCTGTTTGCCGCTAGTATGAAGAGACCCATACTTACAGAGGAAGCACAGTTCAGGGGAGAAAAGCTTTCAGCTCTTAAATGGTGAACATAATAAGTGCACACAAAGAAATGTTTTTCCCGTTGTTAAATCACAATAAAATCCAAGAACAGCAATGCCGAAGGGGAGATTTCCCAAAAATGTTGCTTGTGTACAGCAATACTGTGGTTTTTTATTATTATTTTTTAAAAAATCTTTCAATTCCCTCACCCAATTTTGTACCAAACTATGCGAAAAAGTCACATTATGCAAATTGGGACTAGATTGATGTAGATTTGCTTCCAACTGTGCACATTCTGAGCTCTGCGGAGCACTTTGGCCAGGGGGAGGGGGGAGCCTGAGTGCAGGGAACATGCAAATCAGCTGGTTTTAGTATAATTGAAAGTATTGCCCTTAAGATATGGAGTCCGTTAATGATTAGCGTGGCTCTGACGAAGAAGCCATGGTGCAGGCAGACATTTGTCTCTCTCTTTTTGCGTCTAATCAGAGAAGATTTGGGGGGCAAAGGAGGCCAAATTCCGAAAAATCCTATTACCATAATTCAGAATAGATTGCCCCAATGTGGTGGTCCATGAGCCTCTGAAAAGTAGACCATGCACCCACTCGTGAATACCTGCATCCCACCCCTTGGCAAATGTTTCAGGTGAGAATGCCCATTCAGAGTGAGGGCAGTGCTAGTACATATGCCATTGCCTTCGCTCTCCACTGGCTTTGTGACAATGCTAATTGCGATTT
This sequence comes from Darevskia nairensis, assembly GCA_034642065.1. Classification (NCBI taxonomy): domain Eukaryota; kingdom Metazoa; phylum Chordata; class Lepidosauria; order Squamata; family Lacertidae; genus Darevskia; species Darevskia nairensis. Next base: position 40,420 of record JAWWNI010001080.1, read on the forward strand.
ACTCTGCAGCACCGTCAGGCTGCTGTGTGGTCTCTGCGTAATCCCAAACTGGGTTATTTTATTTTTTTAATGGTGCTGCAGTTTCAGCTGGTTGCAATGAAAGAGATGGGGGAGAGACAGAGGTCTTGCCTATTTACAGATGCCTCCATATTTTGAAGAAATAGCCATGCATTTGGCTGCTTTGCCATATGTTTAACAAATAACCTTTCATCCATGGGCCTACTTATCAGTCCCTGGACGGCTTTGCTCAACAGCCTACCCCTTGTCCAAACGGAAACGTCAAAACTTGCCTGTTTTTCCTCTTCCAGAGTGGACATGGCGGTCCCAACCCTGCCTCAAGTGCACCTTTGTTCAGACCGGAGGATGAGCTGGAACACCTGACCAAGAAGATGCTGTACGACATGGAAAACCCGCCTTCCCAGGAATACTTCGGTAAGCGTTCCGACTTCTCCCATGTTCTGGTGGCAGAGAGTTCCACAAGCCATTGGTGCATGGTGCAAAATAAAAATAAAAATAGTTAGCTACCAGAGCTGATGAACTTCGCCATGCCCATGATACAGTTTTGTACAGTGCAGGCCCATTGGCCCAGGGTGCAGGGGGGCAGGGGAGTCAGCCAAAAAATGAAAACAGAGAGGGGACAGCCCAGCGACATTGACTCTAATTAATAATAAAAATAAATAATAATAATTTATTATTTATACCCCACCCATCTGGCTGGGTATCCCCAGCCACTCAGGGCGGCTTCCAACAGAATATTAAAATGTTGTTGTTTAGTCGTGTCCGCCTCTTCGTGACCCCATGGACCAGAGCACGCCAGGCACTCCTGTCTTCCACTGCCTATCTATCTATCTATCTATCTATCTATCTATCTATCTGCCTGTTGTTGTTGTTTAGTTGTTTAGTCGTGTCCGACTCTTCGTGACCCCCTGGACCAGAGCACGCCAGGCACTCCTGTCTTCCACTGCCTCCCACAGTTTGGTCAGACTCATGTTGGTAGCTTCGAGAACAATGTCCAACCATCTCGTCCTCTGTCGTCCCCTTCTCTTTGTGCCCTCCATCTTTCCCAAAATACAATAGTCTATTAAACATTAAAGGCTTCCCTAAACAGATGTCTTCTAAAAGTCTGGTAGTTGTTTTTCTCTTTGACATCTGGTGGGAGGGCGTTCTACAGGGCGGGTGCCACCACCGAGAAGGCCCTCTGCCTGGTTCCCTGTAATCTCGCTTCCCGCAGCAAGTGAACCGCCAGAAGGCCCTCGGCGCTGGACCTCAGTGTCCGGGCAGAACGATGGGGGTGGAGACGCTCCTTTAGGTATACAGGACCGAGGCCGTTTAGGGCTTTAAAGGTCAGCACCAACACTTTGAATTGTGCTCGGAAACGTACTGGGAGCCAATGTAACATCAAACATGTTTCCCCCAACCCCTTAGGGGATTCAGTGCTGCAGTAATCGTAGCAGGCCAGATAGCCGCCCACTAATCGTATCATTAGGTCAAATTTAGAAAGCTGCATCAGAGCATATTAAAAGTCGGTTGAGAGCAGATAGGTTTTGAATGCAGCGATCTAATTAACCTTACTGGAGAGCTCCAAGGCATTGCATTAAGTCATGGAAATAATTTGTTCCAAATAATTACATTCAAAAAGCCAGCAAGGATCATTCGACGGGTCGGCCTCATGCTCAAATGTTGGGCCGCTTGCTCCCATCTGAGACTTTCCCGTTCCCTCACATCACGGGGGATTCCCACCCCACCCCCTCAGTGTTGTGTTTTGGATGCCCCCAAAAGGGGACTGTTGTGCTTGAGAGATGGGGGGAAGCTCATCTCTTTCAAACACCATTCATTTGGGGATGCAGGGCATCCTGTCTCTCTGGGAACTGCAGAGGTTTGAGGTCATGGGGTGCGGCTGAAGTTCACGGCTTCATGCTTGCTAAAGTTGGTTTCGGGAAAGATGCTCAGGTGTTCCAGCGACGGCTCGAACACTCAGAAAGGCCAGTTAATTTTCAGGAGGAATGTTGGGACTGGAGCAGGTAGGTAGCCGTGTTGGTCTGCCGTAGTCGAAACAAAATAAAAAAAATTCCTTCCAGTAGCACCTTAGAGACCAACTAAGTTTGTTCTTGGTATGAGCTTTTGTGTGCATGCACACTTCTTCAGATACCCAGACTTGAGCAGTTTTACATGACCCCCGTCCTGTGCAGAGAGAGAGGATGAGGGCAGTGGGGGGGGGGTTTGGTGGGGGGGGCAGGATGGAGGAAAATAAGCCAAAAGGGGTGGGATAGAGGGGCAAAGCCCTCCCTACACAATCAGTTCAGACCTCTGGCAAGGACAGATTTCCCCTCCCCTAGCAGCCCCCCTGGGCAGGGAAGGAATGGGGGTGGAGGAGAGAGAGAGAGAGAGAGAGAGAGAGAGAGAGAGAGAGAGAGAGAGAGAGAGAGAGAGAAAGGGGGTGGCAGAAGGAGAGAAGGAGAAAATGGGTGGCAGAAAGAGAAAGGGGGCATCCTAGCCCTGCTCACCACCAGCAGCATGCAAGCCCCCCCCCCCGCCCCGCCCCGGAGGGGAGCAGGTTCTTGTGCTCGGATCCTGCTTGCAGATTTCCCTTTTGGGTATCCCTTTTGGCCACTGTGAGAACAGGATGCTGGACCAGGTGAGCCATGGGCCTGATCCAGCAGGCTCTCCTTTATGTTCTTTCATTCTCAGAGGCCTGGTTCACACGTCGTGCTAAGCTGTGGCTTAGTTCACCATAGCCATCGTTGGCACAGCACATAGTTAAACTATGGAACCCGCTGCCGCAGGAGGCAGTGATGCTCACCCACTTGGATGGCTTTGAAAGGAGGATGAAGACAAAGCCATGGAGGAAGCGAGGGCGATCACTGGCTGGTAGCCATAATGCCTATGCTTCGCCTCCATGGTTGGAGGCAGCAATGCTTCTGTATCCCAGTTGCTGGAAACCGCAGGAGGGGAGAGGGCTCTCGCACTCAGGTCCTGCTTGCAGGTTTCTCTTTGGGGCATCTGGTCGGCCCATGAGATCAGAACTGGCCTGATCTAACCCCAACCTCTCTCACCACCAAAGGAACACAAGCAAGCAGCAGAGAACCTGCACAAACAATGCTGACATCAAACCCTACATATATTAAGTAAAACAGAAACATCGTCACCTGACCCCACCCCCACCCAGCTTTCCCCCCGTCCACCTCTTTCCCCCTTTTCTTCCTAATGTCTCAACAAATGAAACTGATTTGTAAAAATGTTACATGGAAAAACAAATACGAGAGAGAGACATTGCACATACTTTTGTAAATCAAGAAATTTTTTAATAAAAATACATTTAAAAAAAAAGAAAGAATTGGCCTGATCTAGCAGGCTCTTTAGGGACCCAGGTGGCGCTGTGGGTTAAACCACAGAGCCTAGGGCTTGCTGATCAGAAGGTCGGCGGTTTGAATCCTTGCTCCTGCCCACCTAGCAGTTCGAAAGCACGTCAAAGTGCAAGTAGATAAATAGGAACCGCTCTGGCAGGAAGGTAAACGGCGTTTCCGTGCGCTGCTCTGGTTCGCCAGAAGCAGCTTTGTCATGCTGGCCACATGACCCGGAAGCTGTACGCCAGCTCCCTCGGCCAATAAAGCAAGATGAGCGCCGCAACCCCAGAGTCGGACACGACTGGACCAAATGGTCAGGGGTCCCTTTACCTTTACCTAGCAGGCTCTTTCTATATTCTTACTACCTAGGAAGAAATGCAGTTCTTAACTGGGAAGGGGAAAACATTCCTCGTTCCTGCCTTAGATGCTCTTCTCTTGCATTTTGTCCTGGACGCTCTCTCCACCTTCAACACACCAGAGGAGTGTGACTGGTTCGCTTGCACTGGGTGCAAAGTCTTGGCAGCGCCACAGGGAACCCCAACTATACTTTAGAACGAAGTGCAAGGGGGGTGGGGAAGCAAATGTTGGTGTTGCTGAAATTTGAGACCCCGGGGTCTGCCACTGAACACACACCCTCCACCCAAACCCCTCGGGTCTCTGCAGCACCCATGCACCTTTCCACGCTGCAAGCCGCCCACCCAGTCCGCCTTCCCCATTTCACCTTGGAGGGTTGGAGGATGAGTTCAAAAGCAGGGCAGCCCTGTGCCGCTTGGCTCCTGAGTCCCGCCTGTGCTTCAGTTTGATGGAAATGAGAGGCGACTCTCCTGGACACTCGGGGATGGAGTCCGAGCCAATACAAATTAGAGGAGGAAATTGCATTAGCCCACCGACTTGTCAGCATTGGGGAGGGGGTGCTCTGCTTTGCTTTGGGAGCTGACAGTGAGCTACCGGGCAAGGAGGGGGGTGGTTGCAAGGTTGGAGCAGCAAGCAAGCGGTCAGGGTTTCGAAAGGCTGGTTAAGACCCTCAAGGGCCAGCTGCAGATATTTTGCTGCCTGATGGGAAGGACAGACGGTTGTCTGCAGCCCCGACAAGCCACATTCAGAACCCCAGCAGGGTTGCAGTCGGATCTTACTTCAAGGCTGGTGTGAAGAACACAATGACATAAGAAGAGCCTGCTGGATCAGGCCAGTGGCCCATCTAGTGCAGGATTCTGTTCCCACGGTGGCCAACCAGATGCCTGCGGGAAACCTGCAAACGCGATCTGAGAGCAAGAACAACCCTCTCCCCTCCTGTGGTTTCCAGCAACTGCGGATTGGGAGCCACAAGTGGAGCGAGCTTCTTTGGCGTCTGCTGAGATGCTGGGGGGTCCCGAAAGAATGAGTCTCGCTGGGGTTCTTGGAGGGCAGCCACGACCAGGTGAAAGAGAAACGAAAGAGCTTTGGCTTATTAATTCCGTGCCTTTTATAACACCCTTCCAGGGGGGCTTAAAACAAAGCGGTGAAGAGGACCACCACAAAAGCAACACATCAGACCATAAGAAGACCATGCAGGGTATGGACCATCTAGTCCAGCATCCTGTTCTCCAAGTTTCCGAACAGATGCCTCTTCTGGGAAGCCCCCAAGGAGGTGTCAGCAAATACCCCACCTGGGGCAGTTTTTGAGACTGTCCCAAAGCCAGAGCAAAGCCGTGTGTGTACATCCCCGGCTACAGAGAGTCCGGTGGCACAGTCATATGTGATTGTTCCCAGCATGAAGAACAACACACACAAGCCATCGTTAAGGCTACTACTATTTATTGTAGGAATAGTGCAGAGAGAATCTCTGCTGCCAGCTATAAGACAGAGCTGCCATAAAACCATCCTTTCAGCATCAGGACTAGCCAGAAGAGTGAGCACAAAGGCTAGGATTACAATAGTACAGTGATACATAAACATTCCATGTAGGAAAAGATAAGGCAGCTTTCGCACGGCTTAGTGAGACAGGTAAAAGTCAGATCTCGCTGCAGCTGTATGCTGCTCAGCTTGGACAAAAATCATAACAGGAGGACCCGAGGGCAAGAGAAACTGGTGTCTAGTAACTGGCATTCAGAAGCACCACTGACTTCAACAGTGGGCACAGAGCAGAGCTAGTAACCATTGAAAGCCCTCTCCTCCCAGAATCTGGCTGGCTGGCCACTGTGAGAACAGGATGCTGGGCTAGATGGGCCACTTGCCTGATCTAGCAGGCTCTTCTGATGTTCTTAAGACCATAAGAATGACCGTAGTAGGGAGGGGTCAGGCCAGACATTTGACTGCACTAATTCAGAATATGGGGGGGCACTTTTGAAAGTTCCCTGCCCCCCCTTATAAAATCCCTATAAACACACAGCTTGCACACCAGGGAGGCATGAATGGTTTCCCAGCCCTTTGGGTTCTGTATCTTTCTCATTTTACTATATGCTGGGACTTCCTAAAATGGGGCATCCCTAAATGTGATCTCGCACCCGCTGCTGCCTGCAAAGATTGGGCTTTGTGCCACTGGGGCCGCTTTCTGGAGGAGGGGAGCCTCTGCTGCCTTGCAGCGCCCCCTCTGCAGATGGCCCGGGGGTGGTGATGCAGCCCCCTGCTCTTCAGTGGGTCAGACAATTCACCCTGTAAAGATGCTGGCCAGGGCCGTCTTTAGCATAAAGACTTTAGCCAAAGTTGTTGAGCTTTTTGGGTGGGCACGCAACTCTCCCATACTGCCAATCCCAGGCACGCAGGAGGGCAGAGCCGGCTGGCTGCCTCAGTGCCCGCAGCAGAAAAGCCTGTGGACTCTGGCGCCCCTGAGAGCCCAGTGCCCGGGTTCCCCGCAATCCTAGCACCTATGCGTAAGCCAGCCCTGCTGCTGGCTATTCAGCATCTCCCAGGCTGGTCATCGTTCTGTTTGAAGACCACCAGCCCTGAACCCACTTCCCTGCATTGGCAAGGGGAAGGACTGTATGCCCCCTGCCCAAGGGTGGTCCTGTGATTCACCTGCGCCTGCAGTTGCAAAAGGATCGTTTTCCTTTGCGTGGAAACGATCCAGAAGGGTTAATCCCGGGACCAGATAAGGGACAGGGGGAGAAGAAGCGCCTGCGCATCCGGCTTGACAGCCACCAGAGGTATTAATTGAATGTCAGTGCTGCTGGAATTTGCTGTCGCACTCAGAACTCCGGATAATGCAGCATTGTTATGAAAACTGATAATCCAGCCTTAGCAATGGGTTGTTTCATTCAGCGTGGCAATCAGCGCTGTCATTTTGGGGGTGGGCATGTTTCCGTTGGGTGTAGATTGCTCCCTACACTTAGTCTCTCTCTTCCCCACACTTCCACCCACACCTTTTCCCTTCTGAAAGGAGAGGGGGGGGCGCCTTTTAGCTGCGCTCTTTCTCGGATAATTTTGGAACGGTGCGGGAATCGAGGATGAGATCTCGGAAGGCCACGGCAAAGGGAGAGGCATTAGCAATCAGATGCAATTTTGCGCACTGAATGAGTGCTTTGATCAAGCGATGTCTTTCATATCTCCCTCCCCCTAAAATATAAAATACGCCGTAGCTGAAGTATTTTGGGATGAACCGAGCAGCAAACATTTCTGCTCTGCAAAGAAAACTCATCTGCAACGTCAACCCTGGGAAATTACCCGGGAGTCACAAGATCTTCTTGAACCCGAGCAGGTGGGAAGCAAGCAGTCCGTGGCCTCGCACTGTTGAATCACAGAATCCTAGAAGTGTACAGTGAAAAGGGATCCAAAGGGTCACCTGCCCCCTGCAATGAAGGAATATTTTGCCCAACCGCCTGCAATGCAATTCAGGAGGAGCTGGCAGGGAGGGGCATTGCCACCCCACTGACCTCCCATCAGTGGCACCGCTGCTTTTTACCTGGAGGGGGGTACTGTTCAGGAGCACTAGTGAGACCACCAGTTGGGCTCTGCAGGGGTACTCTCGCAGCACCCCCTCCCTGATGCCTCACCCCGCCTTCCTCCCGGATAGCAACAGCAAAAGAAGCTAAATGCTGGAAGATTCGGGACAGGCAAAAGAAAGCGCTTCTCCACAAAGTTAAACTGTGGAACTCTCTCCCACAGGAGGCAGCGGATGTCTTTAAAAGAGGATTGAAAGAGGAAGGCTACAAAGCTCCCATTGCTCGGTCCCTGCTCCTGCCCACCTAGCAGTTCGAAAGCACATCAAAGTGCAAGTAGATAAATAGGTACCACTCCGGCAGGAAGGTAAACAGCGTTTCCGTGAGCTGCTCTGGTTTCACCAGAAGCGGCTTAGTCATGCTGGCCACATGATCTGGAAGCTGTACACCGGCTCCCTCGGCCAGTAAAGTGAGATGAGCGCCGCAACCTTCTGGCAGTTCCCTCGCTGCGTGAAGCCAAGTTACAGGGAACCAGGCAGAGGGCCTTCTCGGTAGTGGCACCCGCCTTGTGGAACGCCCTCCCTTCAGATGTCAAAGAGAACAACAATTACCAGACCTTTAGAAGACATCTGAAGGCAGCCCTGTTTAGGGAGGCTTTTAATGTTTTATAGATTATTGCATTTTAATGCTCTGTTGAAAGCCGCCCAGAGTGGCTGGGGAAACCCAGCCAGATGGGCGGGGTATAAATAATATATTATTATTATTATAACCCCAGTAGTCCAACCCCCAATGAAGGATTTCTTTTGGTCCAGTGTGGGGCTCGAACCCACGACACTGAGCTTAAGGCTCCCGTGCTCTGCTGACTGAGCTATCCCAGCTCAGCTTGACTTCTATGACCGCATCGCATCCTTAAGACATTCAACAACAAGAAGAAAGGCAGACCCAACGCTGCTCTCTTTCCCCCTCCTCCTCGCAGAACACTGTGTCCCAACTATTCTTATCCCTCGCCGTCAAATGGCTGTCGTGAGCAGAAGGTCTTAAAAGATTAAAGTGTGGTCACCGGTGGCCTTTAGAAGGGAAATCCATAAGTGCAAAGCTCCGCGCGTGTTTGCGCGACACGCACTGTAGCCGGGATGCGGGGCAGGCGAGGGTTCGACAAGGACCAGGAACGGAAATCTTGTTAGGCCGCTGACTAGAAACGCTGTTCTGTCATCGATATTTCTTCATTAGGAATAATGATTTTTCCACGTCTGCTGCCAGTGGGTTCCTGGCCGTCCAAAAGCCGGGATGTGCCATGAATCTCTAAAGCGCACTTATTGGAGGGACTCCGAAAGCAGCGAGAATTCAAAAGGCGGCGAGGGAGGGGGGAGGTTGCACGCACTGCGACGCCGCAGGAACAGCGGTTATTGATGGCACCTGTGGGAGCCCTTAGGTGGATATTTCAGTCCGATGTATTTACATAAGAAAGACGTCCTGGCTCAGCTCGGCAAAGACGGCGTGTTCTGTTTCTCCAGCTCTCCGTCATGTATCACTCTGCAGGAGCGGCGGGGGCTCTGGGGAGCAGCGCATGGAAGCGCATGTAACCGTGCAGAAGGCATCTCCTTGCAAGCCAAAGAAGCAGGGAGGGACCGCTTGGGCTCCTACATCATCTCGGAGCGTTCGTCCGTTCCTTCCAATGCCTCGCCTGACCTCTTCCTTAAGAACATTGCCATCATTGATTAAATTGATTGTGTCCCCATCCATCTGAAGATCAAAGGGCAGTTTAGAATGGAAGGACGTAAGGATACCGTGCTGGATCAGGCCACAGGGCCTTCTAGCCCAGCATCCTCTCCTCACAGTGGCAAGCAGGACCGGAGCACAAAAGGAACTCTCACCTTCCTCTGGTTTCCTGCAAAGAGATTTGTTCAGAAGCATTGCCGTCTCCAGCTGCAGAAGCAGAGCAGAGCCATTGTGGCTATTAGCCATCGACAGCCCTCTCTCCTCCGTGAATTTGCCTAATCCTCTTTTAAAGCCATCCAAGCGGATGGCCGTCACTGACTCCTGCAGGAGGGAGTTCCACAGTTTGTTTGTTTGTTTGTTTGTTTGTTTGTTTGTTTGTTATACCCCACCCATCTGGCTGGGTTTCCCCAGCCACTCTGGGCAGCTTCCAAAAAAAGATTAAAATACAATAATTCACCAAGGAGAAGGGGACGACAGAGGGCGAGATGGTTGGACAGTGTTCTCGAAGCTACCAACATGAGCCTGACCAAACTGCGGGAGGCAGGGGAAGACAGGAGTGCCTGGCGTGCTCTGGTCCATGGAGTCACGAAGAGGCGGACTCGACTAAACGACTAAACAACAACAACAACAACAACAATTAATCAAATATTAAAAGCTTCCCCTAAACAGGGCTGCCTTCAGATGTCTTCTAAAAGTCAGATAGTTGTTTATCTCTTTGACATCTGATGGGAGGGCGTTCCACAGGGCGGGTGCCACCACCGAGAAGGCCCTCTGCCTGGTTCCCTGTAACTTCGCTTCTCGCAATGAGGGAACCGCCAGAAGGCCCTCGGCGCTGTGTGAAGAAGGACTTTTATCTGCCCTGAACCTTCCAGCATTCAGCTTCCTTGGGTGTCCACAAGTTTTAATGTTATGGAGAAATTAGTGGCCTGGACTTAGTCATGTTCATTCGTATCAGCGGGTCCTCTCTGAGTTATACTTAGTTGAATGCCACCCTCTCTAAACATTAAATAGAAGTTTACAAAAATCTAGAAACAAAGCATCACCAATGAAAACGATATGCAAAATGCAATAGAAGATCCACATTTAAAGCAGATTAATTAAGGGGGAGGGAGTTCTAGGATGCATTAAAGTTTAAAATAGAAAAGAAATGCAAATGCACAGTAAAAATAATCCATATATAAACCACCATTAGCAATGTAACAAACTAACTGAGAGAGCATCCTATTCATGCAGAAGTTGCAGTTCTTTGAGATGCTCAGAATCTCCTGGTTGGCCTCTGTTTGGAAGCAGGAGACTTTACCAAGCAACCCCTTGGGTTGACCCAGCAGGGCACTTCTTACATTTATTTTTATTTTATTTTAAGCATTTTTTTAATTGTTATTCTTTAATTTTCCTCAAACATTCCTCAAAAATGCATTGTGAAAAACTGTGCATACGTCACAACCTATAACACTGTACGTCTGTAATATATGTCCACGGGTTAGTATAAACCTTTGGGAGTTGGTATTTAGTTTGTTGTAGAATTTGTGAATGAAATGAAGCTCCGTCCTCCTTGCGCAAAGGTGTCTCTCTGCTTCGTTCCTTTTAAATTGTGGGTCATTTTTTCAGTCAGGGCCTCCTGTGGGATCGAGTTCCACAAGTTAACTATGCGCTGCATTTCATTTCACTTTTAATTTGCATACCGCCTTTCTATATTACTATGCACAAAGCTGTCTACAAGCTGAAGACACAGCAAAGGAGACAGCAAAGATCACACACGTAATAAACCATCTGTTCCGATACAAAAAGGCAAACAGTAAAATTGAATACAGTGGTACCTCGGGTTAAGTACTTAATTCGTTCCGGAGGTCCGTTCTTAACCTGAAGCACCACTTTAGCTAATGGGACCACCTGCTGCCGCTGCACCGCCAGAGCATGATTTCTGTTCTTGGCGGAGTTCTTAACCTGAAAGCCTACTTAACCCAAGGTACCACTGTATTAGCAAATAATAATTAAACAGTTTACACTTACCAGTTACAATAAAGAATTACTAAACTGTAATCAGCAATAGGGACGCGGGTGGCGCTGTGGGTTAAACCACAGAGCCTAGGGCTTGCTGATCAGAAGGTCGGCGGTTCGAATCCCCGCGACGGGGTGAGCTCCCGTTGCTCGATCCCTGCTCCTGCCAACCTAGCAGTTCGAAAGCACGTCAAACTACAAGTAGATAAATAGGAACCGCTCCAGCGGGAAGGTAAACGGCGTTTCCATGCGCTGCTCTGGTTCACCAGAAGCAGCTTAGTCATGCTGGCCACATGACCCGGAAGCTGTACGCCGGCTCCCTTGGCCAATAAAGCGAGATGAGCGCCGCAATCCCAGAGTCATTCGCGACTGGACCTAATGGTCAGGGGTCCCTTTACCTTTACCTTTAATCAGCAAAAATAACTGCAAGTCACAACGCATGCACAATGCACAATCCATCTCATCCAGGATATAGTCTTTTTGCACCACTGCCTTCGGGCAAGAGATATAGAACAATTAGATCAAGAACAAATAGATTGAAGAATAGTTTCTACCCAAGAGCTATAACCGTCTTAAATGCTGGAACTAGATAATATGACCTTGGAGAGTTGTGATGGATACACGTATGTGTATGTGTGGCTGAAAATGTGTTGTTGTTGTTTTGTGCTGTTTTTTGTTTTGTTTTTATGGGATGGCATTCAATTTTGTTGCACTTGTACAATGTTGTACTTGTACTTGTACAATGACAATAAATCTTATCTATCTATGAAGAAGTCCTTCCTCTTCTATGTCCTGGATCTTCCCATATTCCACTTCCTTGCTTGTCCGCAAGTTCTTGTATTAGCCGAGAGAGAGGAAAACTTTTCCCGATCTGCTTCCTCTGTGCCGGGTCTAGTTTCGTAAACTTCCGCCCTGCCTCCTCTTCCTCCAGCTAAATCCAGCTGATGCCCCCTTACATTCCCATGGGGGTCTCCTTCGCGGCCAAGTGCCATGAGTGGCTCCTAACGCCAAGCCCCTCTCTGCCCTCCAGGTCGCTGTGCCCGCTGCGGGGAGAACGTCGTGGGGGAAGGAACCGGCTGCACCGCGATGGACCAGGTCTTCCACGTGGAGTGCTTCACCTGCGTGACCTGCGGCAACAAGCTGCGGGGCCAGCCCTTCTACGCGGTGGAGAAGAAAGCCTACTGCGAGCCCTGCTACATCGTAAGTGCCTCCGACCGCTCTCTGCTTCTGGCGGAGCTGGGTGTTCATTCATTGTGTTTCTGTCCCGCCTTTTCCTTTAAGGAGCTCGTGGTTCTCCCTCTCCTCATACAGTCCTCACAACAACCCTGAGAGGTAGGCTTGGCAGAGAGGCAGTGAGCGGTACCCACGCCCCATTGAGCTTCATGGCCAAGTGGGGATACGAACCCTGGCCTCTCCCAGGTCTTAGTCCAGCGCTCTAACCACTCCACTCCACTGGCAGATGTCTCATCGGATTCAGGAAGACTGTTTGTATGTTCTGTGTCTCTCTGATTATGGAGTCCCAACTTACACCAGGGGTCCCCATGTGGGATGTACTTCCCCCAGGGTGCAGTGGGATTATCCGTGGGGTGCACCAAGATTCAAGGGGGTGGCACAGGGCACTGGAGGTCATACCTTTTGATGTCGATGCTCATTGGCTGTCTGGTGGTCTTAGGTGTGAGGAATCTTCTGAGGAATTCATTTCTGGGAATCCCCAAAGCATGTGCCGCTTTGCATCCAGCTAAGCTACTGGGATAAAGTATCTCCTTTGACCCAGATGACGAGCAGACTATTTATTGCATTTCTAGCCAACCTTTTTCTCGATAAGGCGCTCAAGGCAGTGCACCTAGCGCTCCTAAACTCCACATTTTGTCCTCGCGGCAACCCTGCGAGGTCAGTTAGCCCAAGAGTGAGCGACTGGCCAGAGGTCTCTTCCATGGCTACAATTCTATGATTCTATGGAGTCATGGACTTAAACCTTTCTGGAGCAAAAGGGGACCATTTGATGGATTCCTCTTTAGCGTGTGTTTTGGGTAGGTACTGGTAAGCCAACCCTACCTTTTGCACAGCAGAGCAGACAAGAAACCCACTTTGTACGGTGGCCAGGAGGGGGACACCATGCAACAGTGTCGAAGTCAAGTCCTGTAGCCTTGTGTTTCTCTTATCCTTCAGCATTAGATAAAAATTTACAGCAACGTAAAACAAAACGTTTAAGGCCAGCCTCGTTGCATTTATGTTTCTTACTGGAAAGGAAGGACAATTTCTTTGGGAGGAAGGTTTCCTGGGGAAGCTGTCTTTATTTCACCTTCATTTCATGTGCCAAGGTGGGAGGGAAGGACATTGTGCAACGTCAACCCCAAAGAGAAGGCCTATGTAGGAATGTAGCAGAGCATATGCTTGGCATGCAGAAGGTCTCAGATTCAGCTCTTCCCATCTCCGGTAGTAGAAGTGGAAAAGACCTCTGCCTGGTGTCTCAGAGAGGTCAGAAAGGAGAGCAAACTAGGCAAGGAGTCCTGTGGATCATTGAGCCCTTGCCCCACTTGGCCAGTGGACATTCATAAAATTTGGGACAATCCAAAAATTTATCCCCAATCCCAGTCAATCCCCAGGTTCAATCCCAGTTCAAAGGATATTGGGTTGGCAGACGTCTTGAGAAAGACATCTGAAGCCACCTATCAGATTGGACAAGTTGGTGTTACAAGGACCAATCTCCTGACTTGGTTCCAAGCATCTTACAAAGCTGTTCCCCAGTCTTGTTTGGAGGCCAGCCCTGTCACTCACAGGATAGCACCTCCCTCTGGCTGAGACAGACAGGATCTAGCATCTTTAGAGTCCTATGCCAGGGGAAGGACCTTCCCACCTCAGATCCTGCCTAGGACCTTTTGGATCAGCCAGGGGGACATTGTAGCTACACACGAACCACTGCATTGGGGGGGGGTAGCAATGAAGTTTTGTGCCCCCATCACCCCTATGTTAGGAATTAGGTCACTGCCTTACAAATCCAAGGAGGGGGAGGTCATTATATCCTGCTTCCCCAGATGAGCAACTTGGAGGGAGATCAGATTCAGGACCATGGATAGTTCACCTGCAGCTTGAGACCAAACATCTATGTTGTCTCAGCAAGGTTCTGATTCTTCTTCTGATTCTGCTCCTCCTCTGCTTCTAGTTCTCCTCCTCCTCTCCCTTAGAACTACAACAGCATAAGAATACCCTGCTGGATCAGGCCAATGGCCCATCTAGTCCAGCTTCCTGTTCCCACTGTGACCAGACAGATACCGCTAAGGCTTTGCGCACAAGAGCAACACTCTCCCTTCCTGTGGCTTCCAGCAATTGGTATTCAGAAGCATTTCTGCCTCTGACTGTGGAGGCAGATCATAGCCTTCATGGTTAGTACCCATCAATAGCCCTCTCCTCCATGAATTTGTCTAATCCTCTTTTGAAGCCGTCGCTACCTCCTGTGGCAGTGAATTCCATGGTTTAACTTCCTTTTGTTGTTTTATGCTGCCGAAAGGCCGAGGATAAACCCTATTACCACTCCCTACCAGTAGCAGCAGGGACACGGGTGGCGCTGTGGTCTAAACCACAGAGCCTAGAGCTTGTCGATCAGAAGGTTGGCGGTTCGAATCCCCATGACGGGGTGAGCTCCCGTTGCTCGGTCCCTGCTCCTGCCAACCTAGCAGTTCGAAAGCACATCAAAGTGCAAGTAGATAAATAGGTACTGCTGCGGCGGGAAGGTAAACGGCGTTTCCGTGCGCTGCTCTGGTTCGCCAGAAGTGGCTTAGTCATCCTGGCCACATGACCTGGAAGCTGTCTGCGGACAAATGCCGGCTCCCTCGGCCTATAGAGCGAGATGAGCGCCGCAACCCCAGAGTCGTCCACGACTGGACCTAATGGTCAGGGGTCGCTTTACCTTTACCTTTACCTTTACCTTTACCTTTACCTTTACCTTTACCTTTACCAGCAGCAGCAGTATCACTTTGGTGGCAGCCTTTCCTTGACCTTCATACCTCTCAAAAAAACATCCATTGCATCTCCAGGGCTGGGTGGTCTCCATCCCTGGAGTGCTGCTTCCTGGACAGTTGAAAAGTCTTCTTCTGCAGCTAATGGCTCCTTTGGGGCTAATGGAGTATCCAACTGTGAGGCATCTCTCCCCAAGGTGACTGTGGACCAGCCATCACAAGAGCTCAAGAGGTGTCTCCTTCAGGCACAAGGAAGGGGAGGCAGTTCTGGTGACCCACATGAGATGGACCAGGGCATCCTTGTCCTCAGAGCTACAGTTTCCAGATGACTCTGTCTTGGATGAGTCCTGGTCCAGGGTCACGATCCTGCGCTCGCAAGAGCAGGGAAATCTTTCAGAAGGAAAGGGAGCCCTTCCCTCCCGTCTCGCCCCGAATCTGCCATAGTTTGGAGGTGCATCTGCCTCAGGCAGCCCAATAATGGTTTTGAGATTATTTAATCTCATTACTCACGCACTTCATTAGCCTGAGTGAATTGCTGGCGAAGGTTCAGTAAGCTTCCTCCGTTCGAAGATAAAAGGATGAGCAAGAAAACGCAAAAGGATCCTCGTCCTCTCGCCCGCTTTCAGATTTATCATCTAATCTTTGTTAAAGCATAAAAGAATGGTAATTGGCCGGCGGCGTGAGCCTGATCCTCGGCACGGCTTGGAGCGCTGGAGGGGCAGGATGACAGTTGTCCCAGAGCACCGCAAGGACATCTTGTAAGCAACCACTGAGGGTCCCCAGGGGCTCCAGAAAGCTAGCGACATTTCAGAACAACCGAACATTCAAAAGAAATGCAAATACAAAATAGAATAATAGAATTGTGGAGTTGAAAGAGGTCCACGAGGGTCATAAACCCTCTGCAATGCAGGGATCTCAGCTAAAGCAACTGTGACAGAGGGCCACCCAACCTTTGCTTGGAAACCTCCATGGTGGGACCTCTGAGGGAGTCTGTTCCACCGTCGAACGGCTCTCACCATCACAAAGTTCTTCCTAAGGTTTAGTTGGAATCTTCTTTCTTGTAACTTGAATCCATCGGTGGTGAGTTGAACCTCAGGAGCATTTGAGGGATTAACTACCGGTATTCAGCAGTTAAACATCAGGAATAACTTCCTGATGGTAAGCACGGAAGAACGGACTCGGTCAAAAGGAGGCAGAGCCAGCATGGTGTAGTGGTTAAGAGCGGTAGACTCGTAATCTGGGGAACCGGGTTTGCATCTCCGCTCCTCCACATACAGCTTCTGGGTGACCTTGGGCTAGTCACACTTCTCTGAAGTCTCTCAGCCCCACTCACCTCACAGAGTGTTTGTTGTGGGGGAGGAAGGAAAAGGGGAATGTGAGCCGCTTTGAGGCTCCTTCGGGTAGTGAGAAAGCGGGATATCAAATCTTCTTCTTCTTCTTCCTTGGAGGTTTTAAAGCAGAGGTTGGATGACTAGCTGTGATTTCTGCATTACAGGAAGTTGAACTAGACGACCCTTGAGGTATTTGAAGATGGGTGTCATGTGACCTTTCAATCTCCTCTCCTGCAGGCAAAACATGCCCAATTCCCTTGATCATTCCTCAGAAGGAATGTTCTGAGGAATGTTCAGAAGGTGGGGTCTGATGTTCCTGGGTTCTGGGTTCAACAGCCAAGAGCCCCCTACTGAGACCCACCCTCTTACCCCTGGGTAGGGAAGGAAAAGGAATCGGTGTGAATCCAACACTCCTTCCCCCAAACGCAACTCTCGCCTTGAACTAGGCGGGGAATTGGTTGCTTAGGATGGAAAGCAGGACAGCGGCCGTGGGCCAGCCCTGCGTGGTTTGCATTGCAAATGCTAAATCTTCCAATGCGGTTCCAATTATCTGGCCTGCACCTTCACTCAGTCTCCCTCCCTTTGCCATTATTCATATTGTCTGAGAAGCCTTGCTGGTCTCTTCCCGCCCCTCTCTGCCTCCCCCTGGATGCTAAAACGGTCTAACAAATAACCCGGGGGGGGGGGGGGGCAGAAACCTGTCCGTGTCGCCACATGGGACGAGGAATGGGCGAATCTGGGCATCTCTGTTTCTCTCTGTTTCTCATTTTTTCAAAGTTCAAGTTCTTCGCACCAACTTGCAATTTTTATTGTATTTCTTTTTTTACAAAAACCTTTAGAAGAATGGTCAGCCTTTTAGTGCTGATTTCTCCTAACAGACAGGCATTTGCATGCAATTGCGTCTAATATACATGTTTTTGCAAAGCAAGTATACACACTTTGAAGAGTTTGGATTTGATATCCCGCTTTATCACTACCCGAAGGAGTCTCAAAGCGGCTCACATTCTCCTTTCCCTTCCTCCCCCACAACAAACACTCTGTGAGGTGAGTGGGGCTGAGAGACTTCAGAGAAGTGTGACTAGCCCAAGGTCACCCAGCAGCTGCATGTGGAGGAGCGGAGACGCAAGCCCGGTTCCCCAGATTACGAGTTTACCGTTCTTAACCACTACACCACACTGGCTCTCTTTGGCATAATTGGTGCATTTCTTGGACCTATTACATGGCTGGAGAACTGCGCTGCACAATTCAGAGATGTCTGTGTTTCAAAAGGTGGCAAAATAGGTGACAGGACACCCGGGGGGGGGGGAGCAGAGGAGGATGGAGTGCAATGACTAGCAGGCCAATCCTGCTTCTGTCTACTCATCAGCAAGTCCTATTGTGGGTCAGGTAAGTGGGGTTCGGATTCCAGCTTAAGAGAGTGAGCTCGGAACCAGGCAGTCCAGATCTCACGTAGAACCTAAGCATACCAAGAGGCCCAAAGTTGAGATTCCTGCATTGCAGGGGGTTTGGACCTTATAGCTCTCAGGGTCCCTTCCAATAATAATAATAATAATAATAATAATAATAATAATAATAATTTATTATTTGTACCCCGCCCATCTGGCCGCGTTTCCCCAGCCACTCTGGGTGGCTTCCAATCAAATATTGAAACAATACAGCATTAAATATTAAAAACTTCCCTAAACAGGGCTGCCTTCAGATGTCTTTGAAAAATAGGATAGCTGCTTATTTCCTTGACCTCTGCTGGAAGGGCGTTCCACAGGGCGGGCGCCACTACCGAGAAGGCCCTCTGTCTGGTTCCCTGTAACTTTGCTTCTCGCAATGAGGGAACCGCCAGAAGGCCCTCAGCGCTGGATCTCAGTGTCCAGGCTGAACGATGGGGGTGGAGACGCTCCTTCAGGTAGACAGGAACGAGGCCATTTAGGGCTTTAAAGGTCAGTACCAACACTTTGAATTGTGCTCGGAAACGTACTGGGAGCCAATGTAGATCTCTCAGGACCGGTGTTATGTGGTCTCAGCAGTCGCTCCCAGTCACCAGTCTAGCTGCCACATTCTGGATTAATTGCAGTTTCCGGGTCACCTTCAAAGGTAGCCCCACGTAGAGCACATTGCAGTAGTCCAAGCGGGAGATAACTAGAGCATGCACCACTCTGGAGAGACAGTCTGCGGGCAGGGAGGGTCTCAGCCTGCGTACCAGATGGAGCTGGTAGACAGCCGCCCTGGACACAGAATTAACCTGCGCCTCCATGGACAGCTGTGAGTCCAAAATGACTCCCAGGCTGCACACCTAGTCCTTCAGGGGGACAGTTACCCCGTTCAGGACCCACACCTGCCCGCCCCCTGTCCCCCAAGAACAGTACTTCTGTCTTGTCAGGATTCAACCTCAATCTAGATTTCAACCACCAGCAGCAAACCTGTGCCTGCCACCTGTGCCCATTCTTGCGGCATTTATACCCTGCCCTTTAGCCAAAGTAGGGTGGGGAAGGACTTTCAGGAAAGCTCACATAGTTTCTTTGATTCTCTGTAAGGATAGCCCAAGCACCATCTTCTTCGACTGGAAAAACCCGCTGCCTGTGAAGGCACTGGAGAGCAGAGGAGATATATTATTCTTAATTTCAGAATATCTTCACTGTGAAGATACACAGAACAAAAGGGTTTAAGGGCAGGGAGAAAGAGGAGGATTGGTTTGAGAAGATTATTTGGGTCGATTTGAACAGTTTGGGGTAATTAAAATGTTAAAAGTTAAATAAACCTTGTGGAGGGAGGAGTGTTAATGTATGTAGAATTGTACATATGGTTGATTTGATTATGTTTGGTTTTTTTTAATTGATTATGTACACCCAATGTATCAGCCGCCTGGGGGTTTCACTGTTTGTGTTTTGGTTGTTGGTGAATAAATAAATAACTAAATATTTTTTTAAATAATAATAATAATAATAATAATAATAATAATAATAATAATACCCCGCCCATCTGGCTGGGTTTCCCCAGCCACTCTGGGTGCCTTCCAGCAGAATATTAAAATACAATGCTTCATCAAACATTAAAAGCTTCCCTAAACAGGGCTGCCTTCAGATGTCTTTGAAAAATAGGATAGCTGCTTATTTCCTTGACCTCTGCTGGAAGGGCGTTCCACAGGGCGGGCGCCACTACCGAGAAGGCCCTCTGTCTGGTTCCCTGTAACTTTGCTTCTCGCAATGAGGGAACCGCCAGAAGGCCCTCAGCGCTGGATCTCAGTGTCCGGGCTGAACGATGGGGGTGGAGACGCTCCTTCAGGTAGACAGGAACGAGGCCATTTAGGGCTTTAAAGGTCAGTACCAACACTTTGAATTGTGCTCGGAAACGTACTGGGAGCCAATGTAGATCTCTCAGGACCGGTGTTATGTGGTCTCAGCAGTCGCTCCCAGTCACCAGTCTAGCTGCCACATTCTGGATTAATTGCAGTTTCCGGGTCACCTTCAAAGGTAGCCCCACGTAGAGCACATTGCAGTAGTCCAAGCGGGAGATAACTAGAGCATGCACCACTCTGGAGAGACAGTCTGCGGGCAGGGAGGGTCTCAGCCTGCGTACCAGATGGAGCTGGTAGACAGCCGCCCTGGACACAGAATTAACCTGCTTTAAACCTGCATTAAAAGCTTCAGATGTCTTCGAAAAATCCAATAGTTGTTTATTTCTTTGACATCTGATGGGAGGGTGTTCCACAGGGCAGGCGCCACCACCGAGAAGGCCCTCTGCCTGATAACCAAGGGGAGAAGTGGGGAGGTACCTCTTCCTTTCCCCAGCCATCTGTTTTCTGCCCCAGATGCTTCCCTCTTCCCCATGGGGTTTCCCATAGTTTCCTACACTTGCAGCTGCTCAGCTCATCCCTACCAGAAGCAGATTTTCCTGATTGAAAGGGACTTTTCATCACCCACCATTTCTACATCACTTGTCGTCTCGAGTCCCTTCCCCCCCCCCCACCAATGTGCAATGTGGGCATTCGTAGATTCACAAAAAATGCAGGAATCGCGGCCATAGAACCCCTGACAGATGGCCATCCAACCTCTGTTGAAAAGCCTCCAATAAAGGAGAGTCCAGCACTGACCTCCCTTGCAGGGTTATTGTAAGGGCAACTCCAGTCTTGCAAGCGAACCCGTGTCCCTAGACATCATTTTCTATGGAGATTTTATGATGATTTGTGTCTGTGGTGCTATCAGTCATATGTTGATTCCGGTTTCAATGCCGTCTGCAAATGTTTCAGGGGAGACGTACCGCTTCATTTCCAATCAGTTCATGTCTGCGTAACTTTCTGCTGAAATCCCATAACTCTTCATGCCACAAATGTTCTGCTTTTGGGTAGGTGAAGTCATCCTGCCTTGGTTTCACTATAGCACAAGAGTGCCCCTCCAGACAACAATAATATGGTATCGCTGGGGAATTGGAACGGATAATAAAGCGGGTGGCGCTGTGGGTTAAACCACAGAGCCTAGGGCTTGTCGATCAGAAGGTCGGCAGTTCGAATCCCCACGACGGGGTGAGCTCCTGTTGCTCGGTCCTTGCTCCTGCCCACCTAGCAGTTCGAAAGCACATCAAAGTGCAAGTACCGGTAGATAAATACCGGTAGGTACCGCTCTGGCGGGAAGGTAAACGGTGTTTCCGTGCACTGCTCTGGTTCACCAGAAGCGGCTTCATCATGCTGGCCACATGACCCGGAAGCTGTACGCCGGCTCCCTTGGCCAGTAAAACGAGATGAGCGCTGCAACCCCAGAGCCGTCCGCAACTGGACCTAATGGTCAGGGGTCCCTTTAAAGGTAAAGGTCCAGTCGTGTCCTACTCTGGGGTTGCGTGCTCATCTCGCTCTATAGGCCGAGGGAGCCGGCGTTTGTCTGAAGACAGCCTCCGGGTCATGTGGCCAGCATGACAAAGCTGCTTCTGGTGAACCAGAGCAGCGCACGGGAACGCCGTTTACCTTCCCGCTGGAGCGGTACCTATTTATCTACTTGCACTTTAACATGCTTTCAAACTGCTAGGTGGGCAGGAGCTGGGACCGAGCAATGGGAGCTCACCCCGTCGCAGGGATTCAAACCGCTGACCTTCTGATCAGCAAGCCTGTGGTTTAACCCACAGTGCCACCTGGTCCCTTTACCTTTAATAAAGCAGAATAAGGTGCAATATGATTCCATCACCAGGGCACTTGCTGCAGAAAACTGCCGTCTGGAGGGACCCTCTGCTTAAATACTCAGTAATATTTTTATCAGCAGCTGGGATGCCTGAGCTGGATGCCTGAGCGTGGGTTCGGTGATCCTTAAAGATTGCCCAACGTCTCGTTTCCTTCCCAGAGATACCAGCGCGATCATAATCGCCATTCTTACAGCACCTTATCTGCCAAATAGCCTAAAATTGAGTTCTGCCGCTGTGCCCCACTGCATGGAAAAGAAGGAAACCTGAATCAGGAGGCTTTTCTCATTCCGTTTGTTTGGAATGAGATGCGAACTCCTCTGCCCCTCTAAGCAAACCTCAGCTTGGAGAATGTTTGTCTGCTAGTAATAGAAAAGTGGAGGGGGGGGGGAGGAAGCAGGTGGCATCTTAATTTCTGCGAGGAGACCTGGCAGCCACAGGTTTGCTGGTGGTGACAGTGGGCAAATCTGTGGCAAACAGAAAACAAGGGTGCATAATTACCAATAATGTCATCCTTAGTCTCTTCGGGGTGCGGCTTACCATGCGCAGATCGGGTCTGTTATTATGATTATTTATTACCTTTATCTCCCACCTTTATCTCCCAAGGAGCTCAAGGTGATCTCCATGGTTCTCCTCCCCCCCCCCCCATTTCGTCACCACAACAACCCTGTGAGGTAGGTTGGGCTATCAGATGGTCCCTGGCCCAAGGTCACCCGCTGAGCTTCATGGCTGAGTGGGGATTCGAACCCTGCTCTCCTGGGTCCTAGTTCGACACTCTAACCCAGGGGTCAGCAACCTTTTTCAGCCGTGGGCCGGTCCACCGTCCCTCAGACCTTGTGGGGGGCCGGACTATATTTTGCAAAAATAAATGAACGAATTCCTATGCCCCACAAATAACCCAGAGATGCGTTTTAAATAAAAGGACACATTCTACTCATGTAAAAACACACTGATTCCCGGACCGTCCGCGGGCCGGATTGAGAAGGCGATTGGGACGCATCCGGCCCCCGGGCCTTAGGTTGCCTACCACTGCTCTAACCATTGCGCCCCACTGTCTCTCAATTCCCCCCAACCCTGCCCCGCTTGACGTCCCCCCGACTGCTCCTCCCGTTGCCTCCGCTCCCTCCGAAGGTCCGAAAAGATGCAGCGGAGCCACGGCAGCAGTCTTGGGACGGAAAGGGAAGGTTAGTTGCAATATCCTTGCATGCGCTGTTATAAAAGATTGACGAGCGCGATGCTAGCCCTGTGCCAGCTGTCAGCTTTCCAGCCTCGGTACTTATCAGAAGGACGTCGCCCAAGGACGAGCGGTTTGCTCAGGCTGGGGACACGGCTTCGCTAGGCAAATGCGGCGTTTGGCCGTGTCCTGATGACATTCTCCCAACCAGGACCGTTCTCCTCCTGCGACGTCATCTCCGTTCCCTGTGACCTGTTGCGTCCCTGCGTTTTTGCAAGGATAATGATGCAAGTGAAGTCTTCCTTTCTGCTGCTCACCTGGAGTTCTGCAATGGCCTCCCCTTATATATATACCGTATTTTTCCGTGTATAACACACCCCCATGTATAAGATGCCCCCTATTTTGGGGGGACTCTAAATTAAGAAAATGGAGGGAGGATTGTTGAGCTTGCAAGCGTCACGATAGCCACTTACCATCTGTCCCTTCGCTGGCACAAGCCGCCAATCACCCGCACAATTAATGAAGCAACAGCCAATAAGCACCACCCCTTGCCACAGTCACCAATAACAATCTCCGGGTCGCGGCAGCAGCCAATCACACATCAATCCTATGCACTATCCGTGTATAGGACGACCCCAACTTTTTTAGCTTTCTTTTTAATTAAAAAAACCCTCGTCTAATACACGGAAAAGTACGATATATCGGTTACATTTGTATCCTGCATTTTCTCTCTTTTGGGAATAATAATAATAATATTTAAAAAATTCCTTCCAGTAGCACCTTAGAGACCAACTAAGTTTGTTCTTGGTATGAGCTTTCGTGTGCATGCACACTTCTTCAGATACACTGAGACAGAAGTCACCAGACCCTTATATATAGTGAGAGGGAGGGAGGGGTATTACTCAGAAGGGTGGTGGGAATGGGTGATTGGCTGATAGGTGTGGTAAACCTGTTGACGGCAGTTAACAACTGCAATTGGTCTTGCAGGAAAAAGCAAGGGGTGAGATGGCTAATGTATAATGAGTTAAGAATCCAATGTCTCTATTCAGACCAGGTCTCTCCATGGTTTTAAGTTTGGTAATGAGTTCTTTCCAGTCTATTTCTGAAATTCCTTTGCAATAAGACAGCTACTTTGAGATCTTGTATAGAATGTCCTGGGAGATTGAAGTGCTCTCCTACTGGTTTCTCTGTCTTGTGATTCCTGATGTCAGATTTATGTCCATTTATCCTTTGGCGTAGGGTTTGGCCTGTTTGTCCAATATAGAGAGCTGAAGGGCACTGTTGGCATTTGATGGCATACACAATGTTAGACGATGAGCAATTAAATAGTCCTGAGATGGTATGTTTGATGTTGTTGGGGCCAGTGATGGTGTTGTCCGGGTGTATGTGGCAGCAAAGTTGGCATCTGGGTTTATTGCAGGCTCTGGTGCCAGTGTCCGTGTTAAGTCTGGTTGTAGTATTGTTGTGGGTGAGGAGCTGTTTAAGATTGGGTGGCTGTCTGTAGGCAATGAAAGGTCTTCCTCCCAGGATTATAATAATATTATATTATATAATAATAATAATAATAATAATAATTAATAATACATCCCCTTTAGTGTATTTGTTGTCATTGTTACACACCTGCACAATCTCTTAGCGGTGAGAGACCCCAGGAGTCCCAGGCACTTGCCCAGGACTTTGTTTCATTGCAATGAAGGTCAGCAGAGACTGTGGTGTCTTTAATAGAGATGCGGTTTTATTTACATATATATCCAACCTGAGTACAAGGTGGTGACGCCTCACAGCATTGACACTCAGCAGATCTTGCTTCTCCAGCTAGCTTTGGATCCAGCCCAGAGGAGGCATCTCCTGTTTCCAGCTTACCTTCAACTCAGTTCCCACACAACTCTGGCTATTCTGATAATAATAATAATAATAATAATAATAATAATAATAATAATAATAATAATAATAATAATAATAATCCGCCTAACTGGCCAGGCCTCCCCAGCCACTCTGGGCGGCTTCCAACAGAATATTAAAACCACAATAAAACATCAAACATTAAAAACTTCCCTAAACAGGGCTGCCTTCAGATGTCTTCTAAAAGTCAGATAGTTTTTCCTTGACATCTGGTGGGAGGACATTCCACAGGGCAGGCGCCACCACTGAGAAGGCCCTCTGCCTGGTTCCCTGTAACCTCACTTCTCGCAGGGAGGGAACTGCCAGAAGGCCCTCGGAGCTGGACCTCAGTGTCTGGGCAGAACGATGGATCTCAAGGTGGATCTCAAGGATCTCCCCCTCCTCGTTTAATCCTCACAACAACCCTGTGAGGTAGAGGTTAGGCTAGGAGTCAGTGACTGGCCCCCAATGTCACACCCAGCGAGCCTCATAGCAGAGTGGGGATTTGAACACAGGTCTCTCCCAGGTCTGAAACTAACCATTAAGGCCACACACTGGTTCTGTGGTCTCTTGCTGGGTCTAAATCTGTTTGGAGGCCCTGTGTTTGCAGGATCAGGTCTAAAGGAGTTCCCCTTTATTCCGGGGGGGGGGGGCTTTATTCCCAGTTTCCTATTCTTTTTATTTTTTAAAAAAACACCTGGTTTCAGAGGGTTTGACCTGTGTTCTACTACCCCCCAAATGGAATAATTTACAGCGAAATATAGATACCTTCGCAATAATAACAGGAATTGATCATAATAGTAGTAACTGTCGTTTGAAGGCCCTCTGGGGCCCAGATCCAACGTTCCTACTCTCTTTGTGTCAAATGGGGCTTGCACAGGAAAACCTTTCTTGCAGTTTCTGCCTTCGCGTATAAAAAGAAAGCAGATGCCAGATCCATACTGTAAAGAACAGCTATTTTTAAAATAATATAATTCATTTGCTGGTTTTTTCCCCCCATAAAAGAGATTATGAAGAAGAATAGCAGCCAAGTAAGAATGTAAATCAGATGCAAAAAGGACATTTAGAGTATATATATATATATATATATGCACAGGCACAATTTTAAAAATCCTGTATTTTTGTTTTTATCGCAACCCAAATTGGAGAGTAATTTACGGAAAGTGCTTGTCTGTGTGCGCTGCTCCCAACGCTCGGTAATTTGAATTTTAACTGCTCAGTGGGATCATTAAGACTATTATGTTTGTTTCCCAAAGAGTATAAAGAGTTCTGAGTGACTACTTGAGAAACAAAAGGGTGGGGAGAAGGAAGATGAAATTCATTAAAATGCCTCTCACACTCTTTGAACTGAAGAACACCTGAGCCCTTTCAGGAGATCACCCTCTGTGGGCACTTGGCTCCCTCTGCAGGTGTAGATCAAATAAATTGCTTAGGGTTGAATTTTGGGGAGCTGGGGGGCTTTCGTTTTGCCAGTGTCGGAAAGTAAAAAAAGGTAAAGGACCCCTGGACGGTTAAGTCCAGTCAAAGGCAACTCTGGGGTTGTGACGCTCATCTTGCTTTCAGGCCGAGGGAGCCGGCGTTTGTCCACAGACAGTTTTTCCGGGTCATGTGCCCAGCAGGACTAAACTGGTTCTGGCGCACGGAGGACTGTGACAGAAACCAGAGCTCACAGAAATGTCATTTACCTTCCCGCCACAGCGGTACCTATTTATCTACTTGAACTGGTGTGCTTTCGAACTGCTAGGTTGGAAGAAGCTGGGACAAGCAACGGGAGCTGATGCCATCGTGGGGATTCGAACCGCCGACCTTCCGATCAGCAAGCCCAAGAGGCTCAGTGGTTTAGACCACAGCGCCTCCCATGTCCCTAAGTAAAGGTGACCACAGCAAAGAGTTGGGGGCCCTAAAAACCCAGCAGTGCTGCCTGCCAGAACTGGATATGCCATTCAAAGCAAGCAAGGGTTGTGTATGTGATGGCCTGGGATTCGGGCTCAGACTCGGAACCAGAGAAGTCTCAGTCTGTACAGGATCCTCTGCCCCAAACATCATCTGAACCAAATCTGGGGCCTGATCCTGAGGAGCCCCAGTCTGCACAGGTTCCCCTGCAACAAGCACCAGCTGAGCTGAGTCAGGGGCCTGGGCCTGTCCTGGCTCCAGGTGCGGAGAATACTTCACCAGTGTGGTGTAGTGGTTGAGAGCGGTAGACTCGTAATCTGGTGAACCGGGTTTGTGTCTCCGCTCCTCCACATGCAGCTGCTGGGTGACCTTGGGCTAGTCACACTTCTCTGAAGTCTCTCAGCCCCACTCACCTCACAGAGTGTTTGTTGTGGGGGAAGAAGGAAAAGGAGAATGTGAGCCGCTTTGAGACTCCTTCGGGTAGTGATAAAGCGGGATATCAAATCCAAACTCCTCTTCTTCTTCTTCTCATTGCCGTCAGCTGGGCCATCACTATCAGCTGCTCCACTACCGGCTGGGTCAGGAGAGGCTGAGGCTGCCTCTGGGTCTAGGAACCCAC
The DNA here is from genome assembly GCA_034642065.1 of Darevskia nairensis. NCBI lineage: Eukaryota > Metazoa > Chordata > Lepidosauria > Squamata > Lacertidae > Darevskia > Darevskia nairensis. The sequence continues at coordinate 67,346 of JAWWNI010001080.1, forward strand.
CGGCGTCTCCCGAGCTGCAGAGACTCAGGTCTGAAAGAAGGAGAGACCTGAGTACTCGCAGGAGGAGTGTTCACCTTCGGGCGAGACAGGGTGGTGAGTCGTTGGGGGATCGGGACCGGCCATTACCTCGTCAGAGATAAAAGGCTGCCGGAACCCACCCCTGGGTTGCGGGAGCAACATTGCTGTTTTCCTGATCCTGCCTGTGTTCCTGTACCTGACCTTGCCTGGTTCCCTGCTCCGTTCCCTGCCTTGACTCTTCTGGACTGACTCCTCGTCGACTCTTCGAACCCCGGACCAGACCTGGACCTCGCTTCCCAGATACCCTCGGGCCAGCACAGTGTACCAGTATTGCAGAAAAAGAGGTCAAAGGATTCAAAACTGGACAAGGCAGCGATCAGGAAAATGCAGCCAGTTGCATGACCATCTTCTCTGCTGTGTTGCTCAGACTGAAGAGCGAGTTCCGAAACATCGTGCTTTATAGGGTCTCGTGGGCTGGGATTGGTTCCCTGCAGAGTCAGCTGACAGGATGTCCCCTGGAGAGTAGTACTGCAGCCTAGGTGGCGCCCTCGAAGCATGGAGCTGAGTTTGCCAAGCTGGCCATTGAAACAGGGTGCTGGCAGTGCAGGGGGGTCACAAGGTGGACTCACACCCAAGGTGGACTCTTTGCACCTGCCCTCTGTCCAGGAAAGACGGGAAGGTGGGCGTCTGGTTCTGGCAGCCGGGAAAATGTGGGCCCATCGAAGAAGTCCAGTGCAGGTGTGGCTGAGCCAGTGCAAACAGGAACTGGGAAACACCTGGAGGAGGGTGGATAAAATACCGACCAAAGAAGAATGGCAAGAAAAACTTATGGAATACGCCGAAATGGCAAAACTAACTGAAAGACCTCGAAATAAGGACAAAAAGTCCTTTAAGAAAGACAGGGAACCATTTTTGGCCTATTTACAGAATCAATGCAAAGAATTGGACTCATAAGTAGGTTTTGAATAATCATTTACAATTAGCAAAATTTGTACAATTTATAAGCTAAAATATTGAAAAAGGAGTGAAAAAGGAAATATGCAGGAAATGATATTATTTTGAAATATTATTTTGAAATAAACCAAAGAAGGAAGTTGAAGGAAGTCTAGCGGGAATGGGGGAATTTTGGAATTATGTTATTTGTTATGTTGTAATATTGGGGGGGGGGTGGAAAACTTAATAAAAATTAAATTTAAAAAAAGCAAGGAGGATGTTTGCCTGTTGCAAAGTGCAAAGTTGGTTGAGTTAAGGAGAACAGCAGGCGCACCTGTGGCATTGTCAGCCTGTAAGGACACCATAAGAAAGGCAAACAAAGGAAACCACATGGTGGACATTCCAGCATGGATGGAGGATGAGAGAGGCTTTTTGCACATGCTCAGGAGCAAATTGAGAGCTGGACCATAAAGAAGGCTGATCACCCAAGAATTGATGCTTTTGAATTCTGGTGCTGGAGGAGACTCTTGAGAGTCCCATGGATGGCAAGAAGATCCAACCTATCCATTCTGAAGAAAATCAGCCCTGAGTGCTCACTGGAAGGACAGATCCTGAGGTTAAGGCTCCAGTACTTTGGCCACCTCATGAGAAGAGAAGACTCCCTGGAAAAGACCCTGATGTTGGGAAAGATGGAGGGCACAAGGAGAAGGGGACGACAGAGGACGAGATGGTTGGACAGTGTTCTCGAAGCGACCAAAATGAGTCTGACCAAACTGCGGGAGGAAGACAGGAGTGCCTGGCGTGCTCTGGTCCATGGGGTCACGAAGAGGCGGACACGACTAAACGACTAAACAACAACAACAGGCAGAGATCACCTTGACTGCGGAATCTCAAAGCTAGAAAAGTCATCCCGCCCCCTCCAGAGAATAATGGATGGAGGGTAATGAGATGCATCCGTTTGCAAACAGAGCTCCGTGCGGTTTGGGTGAGCTGCTTGTGGCGCCTGCCAAAGCAGAGACCGAAAAGATGCTGCGTCCCACTTTTCACGGGATGTTCTAGCACAGCGGCTGAAAGTCCCGGTTCCAATCCCTTCCCCTTCCTGCAACCCTGGAGAACTGCCACCCATCATTGTGGATCGGATGGGGAATTGGACCCGGACAAAGGTCTGGTTTGCTCTCCCCCTCACCCTCCATGGACAAAGTTGGACAGGTGAGGAAGTCTGCCCACCCACTGATCTCCAGATGACACTGTGACATCCATTTTCACCTACGCAGTGAGAAATTAATACTCTGCGGGTGCAAGCTCACCACGGTGCAATGCTTTGAAGATCCAGCATTTAGCTAGTCGCTGGGGCTTTGAGTGCTGCACGTAGCTCCCCGGAAGCACCAAACATCAGTGCTTGCAAAAAACAGCTTGGGCTTTGCAGTGGCTCCCAATCAGCTGATCATTGGCACCTCCAAACCCCTTTTTTGGTCTCACCTCATTTTACCTGCCAGGTGTAGGGCAGGTGGGCATGGAGCTCCGATGGGAGAGCTCTGTTGCTTTCACCTTTTGCCTGGGGACACTTCCTGGGAGTGTCTGGCCACTGGGAGAAGTTCTGTTGCTGAGAACTTTCATAGAATTTTAGAATTGGAAGAGACCCCAAGGGGCATCCAGTCCAACCCCCTGCAATGCAGGAAACTCGACTAAAGCATCCATGACAGATGGCCACCCAATGGCTGTTTAAAAACCAGCAACGAAGGAGAATCCACAACTTTCCAATGGAGTCCTTTCCACTGTGGAGCAGCTCTTACTGTCAGAAAATTCTTCCTGATGTTTAGTCAGAATCTCCCTTCTTGGAGCCCTTGATTCAAATCCTACCCTCCTGAGGACAAAACAGGCTTGCTCCCTCTTCCATGTGACAGCCCATCATCATCATCATCATAAATTTTTATTTGTATCCCACCCTCCCTGGCCGAGGCCGGGCTCAGAGCGGCTAACCTCATAAAAACAACACAAACATAACTTTAAAATAAGCAACCTACATCACAAAAGTAACATTCAACAATCATTAGGATAGTATAAAATAATAATATCAACATAAAAAAGTTAAACAGAAATCCACTCAGCAGTTACAATATATAATTTCTAAACTATAATCAATAAAACAACAGTACATAAAATAATACAATACAAATTGAGAAGCAGAGACTGGAGGGTGGGGCAAGGCAGGTGGAAGGAGGCCTTGCCTGATGAAGTCTCTCCCCTCATAGTTCTTCCTTCGGGACCAGCTCCCTCATGAGGACTCCTAGGGCTGGAGGGTAGGGCAAGGCAGGTGGAAGGAGGCCTTCAGATATTTGAAGATGGCTCTCATATCTCCTCTTAGTCTCCTCTTTTCCAGGCTAAACATACCCAGTTCCTTCAAGTGCTCCTCATAAGGCTTCATTTCTAGACCCTTGATCATCTTGGTTGCCCTCCTCTGCACACCTTCCAGCTTGTCAATAACCTTAAACTATGGTGGCCAGAACTGGACACAGGACAACATGCTTCCTCAACTGTTCCAATCTGTCAATAGAATCATAGAATCCTAGAGTTGGAAGAGACCCCAAGGGCCATCCAGTCCAACCCCCTGCCAAGCAGGAAACACCATCAAAGCATTCCTGACAGGTGGCTGTCAAGCCTCTGCTTAAAGACCTCCAAAGAAGGAGACTCCACCACACTCCTGGGCAGCAAATTCCACTGTCAAACAGCTCTTACTGTCAAGAAATTCTTCCTAATGTTGAGGTGGAATCTTCTTTCTTGTAGTTTGAATCCATTGCTCCGTGTCCGCTTTTCTCAATAGCTCAGGACCAGCTTAACAGAGAGAAAAGCTGCTGTCGTATCTAATGTATTTATTTAAAATAGTTCATGTTCAAAGGTCTCTTTTCAGGATTCAGAAATGCTGGCACGTCCACCCCCTTGCTGTGCTCAGCTTGGGCAACACAAGGCAAGGGGAAACAGCCCCTCCCCCAATGACCCCTGATGCAGGAAGGACCTCCTGTCTTCTCTGTCATGTTGTGATGCTGTAATCCCTGAGGCACAAGACGCAGCATCTCAACCTGTTTCTTGTGCCCTCTCCATTTGGAAGTCGGCCATTCATGAGCTGTGATTCCTGCGGACTAGATGATCCTTGGGGTACCTTCAAACGCCACGATTTACGGTGGGGAAGAACGGAACCATTGCACTCATTGCCCAGACTTCATGGAGAAGAATGAAGCCATCCCACCCACCCCTTCTCTAGCAGAAAAGGGGGGCCTTGAGGTCCAGAAATGACTTTGTAGGTGACATTAGCCGAAAGTGTCCAAATCCGGTAACACAGATGGAAGGCCGTGCTTAACCTTTGTCCCTCCTGCCATTTATCCACTCACAATCACCCTCCACAAACTGATTTTCTCTCTGCAGGGGAAGAGAGATTCATAGATCCCTTGTCCCTTTTGCCCTTGAGGCTGGGAGAGGACCCTTTGGAGTGGGAAAACAGCTGTAGGGGGAGAGGGTTAAGCAGCCCACTGCCCCTCTCCCACTTACTATCACCCGGGGCTGCTTTCCATTGTAAAAACCCCAGGAGCTGTTCACCTGCCTACCGTTGTAAAAAGGTAAAGAGACCCCTGACCATTAGGTCCAGTCGTGTCCGACTCTGGGGTTGCAGCACTCATCTTGCTTTATTGGCCGAGGGAGCCGGCGTACAGCTTCCGGGTCATGTGGCCAGCATGACTAAGCTGCTTCTGGCGAACCAGAGCAGCGCACGGAAACGCTGTTTACCTTCTCGCCAGAGCGGTTCCTATTTATCTACTTGCACTTTGACGTGCTTTTGAACTGCTAGGTGGGCAGGAGCTGGGACCGAGCAACGGGAGCTCACCCCGTCGCGGGGATTCGAACCGCCGACCTTCTGATCAGCAAGCCCTAGGCTCTGTGGTTTAACCCACAGCGCCACCCACGTCCCCGCCTACCATTGTAGCTTCTAGTATATCTGCTTTCATTTGCTGGTGGAAATTCACAGAGCTGCTCGGACGGAGGCAGGGTCTCCGGTGCCAGCCAGGCCACAGTTTCCCCTTTGTAATTTGGAAAATGATGCTTTTGCCTTGTCATCCTTTTTTTGGTACTTTATTAATTTTTAATTCCGTTAAGTGTTTGTGGATGGGGGAAATGCATGGGCTGTAAGTGAGATCCGTTATTCCATTTCTATACTCCGTTGCAAGGGGCAAAATATCAATAACAATAAAGGAGTTGTTAGCTGTACTGAATACTGAAAAGGGCTGTGGATGCGCAGGATAATAAATGTGCTATTTGTGTGACTGTGGGTGTTTTTTGCCGTAAAGAATCGCTCTCTACTTTGAATTACAAGCATCCTCATTGGCTGAAACTCTTATGCTATATAAGATATATGCTATATACATGCACATCTTATGCTATATACATGCACATCTTTTTTCTAAACTGGCAGTCAGGCTATCACTTCATGCTCCTGCCTCTTCTTTCAGACTTTCCCTCTCCGTCACTTCATATTTTTTTTAATTCTTTATTCTTTTTAAACCCTTTTTATGGAGCCCTTACATCTGTTAATAAAAACCCTTAATTCATTCTGAACATTTTACAGCCACTCCAGATAAAAGTTTAATCAGATGGAATTATTGCCCTTCTAATATTCCCTTAACCTTTGCGTTCCAGATCCACACTGTATCACTTAAAATTTTAAACCCCTCTTTTACGGACTTAGCTTTTTCTCTCCCCACTTTCCTCTCAGAGAAGTTCTTGGCACCTGGAAAGTGCCCCGGCACATCCTCGGGGTCGCGGGATACTAAACCCCCGTTCCAACCAGGCCTCCTGCATGCCCCGTTAATTATCTTAATGGTGACATGCTGCTTTAAGAGACACCTTTATTAATCCCACTAAATCTCCTCTTTTTATTGTTGCTTAAACACTTTTTCCTATCCATTACGTAGATGTGTTTAAAGCGGGCTGTCTGCTGGAATGAATGGCTCCATAACTCCGCACAAACTGCCCCGGCGCGTTTCGATTTCGCGCCCTCGGCAGAAAGGGAGAGGGATGGAGCGGGGAGCGAACGGAGGTGTGTGTGGGGGAGACGATGTTCTATTATTTGCAGAGCGTCCCTTTCCTCGCAAGGCGAGGCTGCCATCAAATCTGGGTGGCGGAGGCGTTGCGAGGAACAGGCTCCCCGCCGCAGCCACAAATCCTACCCCGCGGCGGCTAATGATATGTTAAATTATGGCAACACAAAAGGAGTTTAAGCTCCTCATTTACTCCGTGCTCCAGCACCGTACATTTTGTTAGCTTTGGGCGTTCTCCTCGCTCGTCTCCTTCGTACATTTCTAACGTCGATCGTACGGAATCGTAAGTCGGCTGCAGCAAGGCCGGCCCCACGATGTTTCCGCAAACGATTTATTGGCACTCCTCAAATAATTGTTGCTCAACTCGTAGGTCTCCAGGGCTCGTAAGTCAGACGCTGGGAGATGGATCTGGCGGGAGGGTGTAATAACTAATTTGGGGTGAATTTCTCCTTGGGGGTTGATCGATCAGTCGAGTTAATATATTTATATACCGCTTAATGCTTATAAGAGTATCTAAGCAGCTTACAAAATAATAAATGCAATATACCATATGTGGCAAACAGAAAAACATGGAGAAACTACAATATTACGCAGTGCAGCACTGAGCAAAGCTACACTAAAACTGTGGCATCTCAAAAACATAGCAGCATATTTTGAGACATCTTTGGATTCATGGATCCCTGTCATCTTCAGCCGCCTCTTGCCGAAGAATAGTCCTAACTTGCGAAATTTTGCACATCACACTGAAATCCTGCTTTACATCGACACCATCATTAAAGAAAAGTCTACGACTCATTCAGTATCACTCATCTCACTCTACTCCCAGACCTCCACCAATATGCACAAAGACAACATTCACCCCATTGGTGCACTCAAGAACGGAAGTTAAAGTACAGAGACTCAGATCACATTCACAGCTAAAAAATGTAAAGGTAAAGGAACCCTGACAGGTAAGTCCAGTTGCAGATGACTCTGGGGTTGCGGAACTCATCTCGCTTTACATTTGGGAGCTGGCGTTTCTCCACAGACAGTTTTCCGGGTCATGTGAACAGCATGACTAAGCCACTTCTGGCAAAACCAGAGCAGCGCACAAAAACGCCGCTTACCTTCCCACCAGAGCGGTACCTATTTATCTACTTGCACTTGATGTGCTTTCAGACTGCTAGGTTGGCAGGAGCATGGACCGAGCAACGGGAGCTCACCCCGTCGCGGGGATTCGAACCGCCGACCTTCTGATCGGCAAGCCCAAGAGGCTCAGTGGTTTAGACATTATTCAGTAATGTGTTACTGGACAGATTCTGAAGAGTCCATGGGAGCATTCCTATTGGCTTACTTGCAGTACATGTGAAAAGGATCTAGGGATCCTGATGGACCACAAGCTGAACATGAGTCAACAGTGTGATGCGGCAGCAAAAAAACAGCTAATGCTATTCTAGGCTGCATCAACAGAGGTATAGTGTCCAGATCAGGGGAAGTCATGGTACCACTCTATTCTGCCTTGGTCAGACCACACTTGAAATACTGTGTCCAATTCTGGGTGCTGCAATTTAAAAAGGATGTTGAAGAGGTGGAATGTGTGCAGAGGAGGGGGACCAAGATGATCAAGGGTCTGGAAACTAAGCCTTATGAGGAGTGCTTGAAGGAGCTGGGTATGTTTAGCCTGGGAAAGTAGAGACAGGAGATATGAGAGCCATCTTCAAATATCTGAAGGGCTGTCCCATGCTGGTTTTCTCCTGCTCTGGAAGGTAGGACTCGAACCCGTGGCTTCAAGTTACAAGAAAGGAGATTCCGATTCAACATCAGGAAGAACCTTCTGGCAGTTAGAGCTGTTCAACAGTAGAATGGACTCACTCGAGAGGTGGTGAACTCTCCTTCCTTGGAGGTTTTTAAGCAGAGGTTGGATGGCCATCTGTCATGGATGCTTTAGCTGAGATTCCTGCATTGCAGGGGGTTGGTCTAGATGACCCTCGGGTCCCTTCCAACTCTACAATTCTGTGACTGTGGTTCCCGGTTCAGTTTGCGTCATCCCCAGGTAAGATTGGGAGAATTTCCCTCCCTGAAGCCTTGGAGAGCTTCTGCCAGTCAGTGTAGACAATCCTAATCTAGATGACCTGATTCAGTATAAGAAAGCTTCCTATGCCTCATAGGCTGTGTTTACTTTTCCCACCCTTGCTTCTTCCCACTTTCTTCATCTCGTAAAATAACAGTAATCATGTTTTCCAGATTAATATAAACAGATTGCAACGGTATGTTCTCTCCCTCTCTGTCTCTCTCTCCAATGGGCAGATAAATATATTCCTCCTGCAAAGGAACAATGATTAAATAATTCACGAGGCGCCGCAAACCCAGGAGTAATAAGCGCTCCATTTTCTTGGGTAAATTCCGAGGTCCCGAAGGAGCTCATTGGTCCGCCTTTCTTCCTAATGTTCAATCATTTCCTGCAGCCTGGCCCTGGCCCCTTGAGCCCCCCAGAATCTTCTGCTGGCCCCCTCCCTCCTCACCCACCCCGAAATACCTTGCAGGTGTCAGGGGAAAGAGAGGGAAATTCATGGACTTAATTTCCTCCAGTTCTTTTGCTCCAAAGGCTGAGCCTGCCTTGCAATCCTATCCCTTATCTCTTGCCTGTGTGTGTATCTTCCCAACTTCCCCCCCCCAGCAAATAAATCCTCAGTGGGGGTCCAGTGGGGGTGGTCTGGCCTGCTTAACCCTTCCCTCCTTGTTCTTTTTCCTGCTCCAAATCTCTTCCCCAGCTATTTTTCACTCCACCAGGGAAAAGATGACACTTCATATCTCCCCCTCCCTATGGCAAAATGTATTTGGGGGAGGTGATTTTCAGAAGGGGGGAAGCGGGATTGGGGGGAAGTGCACTGGAAGCGGGGTGGGGGGGAGTCAGCAGGCGGCTCTCACCCCACACTCCTCAGCCTCGTTTGCTGCTTCTGAGGCCGCTTTTCCTATTTCCTAGAATTGTGGAGATGGAAGGGGTCCAAGGGTCATCTAGTCCACAAACTTGACATGAGTCAACAGTGTGATGCAGCAGCTAAAAAAGCCAATGCAATTCTGGGCTGCATCAATAGGAGTATAGCATCTAGATCAAGGGAAGTAATAGTACCACTGTATTCCGCTCTGGTCAGACCTCACCTGGAATACTGTGTCCAGTTCTGGGCACCACAGTTCAAGAAGGATACTGACAAGCTGGAACGTGTCCAGAGGAGGGCAACCAAAATGGTCAAAGGCCTGGAAACGATGCCTTATGGGGAACGGCTTAGGGAGCTGGGTATGTTTAGCCTGGAGAAGAGAAGGTTAAGGGGTGATATGATAGCCATGTTCAAATATATAAAAGGATGTCATATAGAGGAGGGAGAAAGGTTGTTTTCTGCTGCTCCAGAGAAGCAGACACGGAGCAATTGATTCAAACTACAAGAAAGAAGATTCCACCTAAACATTAAGAAGAACTTCCTGACAGTAAGAGCTGTTCGACAGTGGAATTTGCTGCCAAGGAGTGTGGTGGAGTCTCCTTCTTTGGAGGTCTTTAAGCAGAGGCTTGACAGCCACCTGTCAGGAATGCTTTGATGGTGTTTCCTGCTTGGCAGGGGGTTGGACTGGATGGCCCTTGTGGTCTCTTCCAACTCTAGGATTCTATGATTCTAGTCCAACCCAGTGCAATGCAGGAATCACAGCAAAGAATATCGCTGACAGATGGCTGTTGAAACTCTGCCGAAAAACCTCCAAAGAAGGAGAGACTATTCCACTGTTGAACGGCTCTTACCGTCAGAAAGTTTTTCCTGATACATTTAGTGGGAATCTCCTTTCTTGTCATCTATTGGTTTGACACCCAAGGTCATGGGTGACCTTCATGGCTGAATGGGGATTTGAACCCTGGTCTCCCAGGTACAAGTCTGACCCCGCTAACCATTATGACACTGTGTGTGTGTGATTTTAACACACACACTCGAACAGTTGAGAAGAATCACACAATGGAGGGTCCATACTCTTTGGCCTTCAAATCCAAAGTTGGTTTTCCACCGGAATTTAATGTCAAAAGTGTTGGTTGGTTGGTAAGTATTTTGAAGCAGTCAAGGAATTTTAAGGATTCTGAAGCAGTTTCAACAAGACTGGTGCATTTATTGTGGAATGGGCAGTACAACCCCACTTGGAATCCTATGGAGAGTTTATTTTTTATTTTTTGCGGCATCCCACCCAAAGTGTTGGGACGCGGGTGGCGCTGTGGTCTAAACCACAAAGCCTAGGGCTTGCCGATCGGAAGGTCGGCGGTTCGAATCCCCGTGAAGCTGTACGCTGGCTCCCTTGGCCAATAAAGCAAGATGAGCGCTGCAACCCCAGAGTCGTCCGCGACTGGACCTAATGGTTAGGGGTCCCTTAACGTTTCTGTGACCAGGCTGCCTCCAGCCACAGCGAGCCCAAAATGCGCAGAATGCAAGATTTGTGCTTGCGATCCTAAGCCTGGAAACACTGGCACTTACTTTCAAGTAAGGACGTGTCCAGTTGTGCTGCAGAGGAACAGCACAAGATATAGTTGCAGATGTAAACTATCAAGAGACACCCACCACCCCACAAAAGCAGTCTGGGGGTGTCCAACATTAGGGACCCCCAGCCCTTATACCCCCCCCCAATTTTTATTAAATTTTCTCTTTTACATTTTAGAATATTCATTTAAACAACCTTAAAATATCAACGACTTCCCTTCTTCTCTTTCCATTTTCCATAACATAAATCCCTGCATATTTCACATAAACTAAACCATTCAGTATTCCATTATTACATCCATCAAAGCTTATTTACACTGTTGAATTTATCTTAATGCTGCCAACGTTTTCAAATATACACAGTTTCCCCCCATATATTCAATAAAAAGCAACCTGGGTGTATCAGGTAGAAAGCAGGGAGCGTACAGGGCAGAGCCTGGGACACCATTTCATGGAATCTTAGGTTTGCAGAGTTGGAAGGGACCCCATAGGGTCATCTAGTCCAACCCCCTGCAATCCAGGAATCTTTTGCCCAACGTGGGGCTCAAACCCATGATCCTGAGATAAAGAGTCCCATGCTCTTAAAAAGTTTCCAAGTAGAGGTTGGATGGCGCCTGTCAAGGGATGCTTTAGCTGAGATTCCTGCATTGCAGGGGGTTGGACTAGATCAGGCATGTCCAACAGGTAGATCGTGACCGCCTCTCCTGGTATGCCCCGGGTAGGACCTTGAGGTCCTCAAATAATAACATCCTGGAGATCCCTGGCCATAAATATATCAGGCTGGCAGCTACTAGGGCCAGGGCTTTCTCGGTTTTGGCTCCGATATGGTGGAATGATCTGCCGCAAGAAACGAGGGCCCTGCAGGAGTTGGTACCCTTCCGCAGGGCCTGTAAAACGGAGCTGTTTCGCCTGGCTTTTGGGTTGGTTTGAGTGTAATCCCTGACGTTTTTATTCCGTTGGTTGTTGGTGAGCTACTTATAATGAGGTGGCTTTTCAACTTTTAAGTTTTAAATTGTTTTTAATTTGTATTTTTAACTGTTTGTTTTGTGGTTGTGTGGTTTTATGATTGTTAGCCGCTCTGAGCCTGGTCTTGGCTAGGAAGGGCGGGGTATAAATAAAAGTTATTATTATTATTATCTACCGGTAGATCACTGGACATGGATAAAAAACTTTGGCTCCCCTAAAAAAAGCTCAACATCTTTGCCCTGCACCCCTAAAATTACCTGAACCACCAAAAATAGGGCTTTCCTTCCTAAAAATGCTCAATGTCGCTTTCCTCTTTCCTAAAGAAGCTCAACAACTTTTACATGAACCCCCCCAAAACAAGGCTTTCCTTCCTAAAAAAAAAAAAAGCCCAACAACTTTGACCTGAACCCCCCAAAAGGGGGTAGATCACTGCCAGTTTTTAACTGTGAGTAGATCGCAGTCTCTTGGAAGTTGGCCACCCCTGGACTAGATGAACCTCAGGGTCCCTTGCAGCTCTATGATTCTATGTTCATGGGTCGTCCTGCTCAAATTGTGGGCTTCCCATGGGGGTGTTTGGTTGGCACTGCAAGAACAGGATGGTGGACTAGGTAGGCCGCTGGCCTGATCCAAGAGGGCGTTTGTAAGTGTGAAGCAGGTCGAGTTTCTCCTAAGTCCCCCTGAAAGCAGGGAGGGTCAGTATTCGGGCACCAGAACCTTCTCATTTCGTGCAGAAGCAAAGACCCTGGAGAGAGAGAGAGCCGCTGGTGGTTCTCCGCAAGAGATCTTCTCCCCCCACCCCCGCCGCATTCATCCAGCGGCTTCTGCTTTGCCCATTATAATTTATAACCAGCAATTGGCGATTTTATCACCCAGCTAATAATAATAAAAGAGTCAAGCGTAGACTGTGCTTGCTTCCACCTCTGAGGGTTTTTATGATCTTTTAACGAGCTTAATTAATCTGGCTGTCATTGTTGGAGCTGCGTTTTTCTCAGGGAGCGAAGGCCCTCTACTGTTCCCAGACACAAAACTCCATCTCAGGCATGCAGAGATTCAGGGATTAGAAGCATCGTCGTCCCCGTTCCCCCCCCCCCCCGGCCCAATCCTGGTCTTCTGTGGCCTTCCCCCAGTAACAAACTGGGTGCTCTTGGGTCTTTAGCGAAAGGGAGTCCAGAGATAAAAGGACAACCATTACGAGGTCAGGGAAATCTTCCAGGATAAACCAGCACCGTCTCTGTGTTCCAGTAAGCCTACATGAATGATCTGGGAGTGGTCAGATCATGCAAAACTTTGATGCAGCTGTGTTTGGAATACTGAGTACAGTTCTGGTTGCCTCACCTTAAAAAGGAGAAAGAAGAGTTGGAAAGGGTTCAGGAAAGGGCAAACAAAATGGTCCATGGGGTGGAGCCAGCCCCTTATGAAGGAAGGTTACAGCATTTGGGACTTTTTAGACTGGGGAAAAGGTGAGTTAGAGGCATCAGGGTAGAAGTTTATAAAATGATGTGCGGCAGGGAGAACGTGGGTAGCAGAAAATTCTCCTCTCGTAAGGCTAGATCTAGCGGGCATCCAATGAAGCTGCGTGTTGGAATAAGAATAAGAATAATTTATTATTTGTACCCCGCCCATCTGGCTGTATCTCCCCAGCCACTCTGGGCGGCTTCCAGCAAACATTAAAATACATTAACACATCACAGATTAAAAACTTCCCTAAACAGGGCTGCCTTCAGGTGTTTTCTAAATGTTATGTAGTTGTTGATCCCTTTAACCTCTGATGGTAGGGCGTTCCACAGGGCGGGCGTCACTACCGAGAAGGCCCTCTGCTTGGTTCCCTGTAGCTTTGCTTCTCACAGTGAGGGAACCGCCAGAAGGCCCTCGGAGCTGGACCTCAGTGTCCGGGCTGAACGGTGGGAGTGGAGACGCTCCTTCAGGTATACAGGACCGAGGCCGTTTAGGGCTTTAAAGGTCAGCACCAACACTTTGAATTGTGCTCGGAAACGTACTGGGAGCCAATGTAGGTCTTTCAGGACCGGTGTTATGTGGTCCCGGCGGCCGCTCCCAGTCACCAGTCTAGCTGCCACATTCTGGATTAATTGCAGTTTCCGGGTCACCTTCAAAGGTAGCCCCACGTAGAGCGCATTGCAGTAGTCCAAGGGGGAGATAACCAGAGCATGCACCACTCTGGCGAGACAGTCTGCGGGCAGGGAGGGTCTCAGGCTGCGTACCAGATGGAGCTGGTAGACAGCCGCCCAGAGAATCAGGACAGATAAAAGAACAGTCCTTCTTCAGGCTGTTTGTTGCCATCCATCTGTCTCGAGACACAATGGAGTGCGCCTCCGGGGATGAAGTCAAACAACCGCTGCATTAGCAGCACCGAAGTGACCTCCTTGGGACACAAGCCTGGGCAGTGTGTCTGGAGGTCCTGGGCTGCCCAGGCGACAGGACCCCCCTCTCGGTCCCGCTGATGTAGTTAAACTGTGGAACTCACTCCCACAGGAGGCAGCGGCTGCCAATAACCTGGATGGCTTTAAAAGAATTAGACAACTTCTTGGAGCTGTTGTTGGCTACTAGCCAGGATGGCTGTTTTCGACCTCCATAGTTGGAGCCATCGTGGTGTAGTGGTTAAGAGCGGTAGACTCGTAATCTGGTGAACCGGGTTCACTTCCCCGCTCCTCCACATGCAGCTGCTGGGTGACCTTGGGCTAGTCCCACTTATTTGAAGTCTCTCAGCCCTACTCACCTCACAGAGTGTTTGTTGTGGGGAAGAAGGGAAAGGAGAATGTGAGCCGCTTTGAGACTCCTTAGGGTAGTGATAAAGCGGGATATCAAATCCAAACTCTTCTTCCTCCTCCTCCTCTAGATGCTGGACTAGATGTGTCATTGGCCTGATCCATCAGGCCCTTTTTATGTTCTTAACCCCCTTGTTGTTAACATCAATGCTGTCATTTCTGCATTTTGGTGGCAGCTGACTCTCTTGACCTTACAGTGTTCACAACTGAAAAGGATTCACGTAACAATCAGCACAGATTTATCTGCAGAATACTTCAAATCTCTGCGCATAACTGGTTGGTGGACCTTGGGGTCAGCCCACATGTGAGCCCATCAATGTGCTTCAAGTTGTCCCCCAAAGCCTCTGGGTGACTGTAACAGATATTGACTGCAGCAGCTGCTACAGTCACCCATAGAGAGCATCCTTCCAACCTTCTCAGCATTGTCACTCACTCACCCTCCAGCAGCATATGACTTCTTGCAGCAAGAAGACAGAGGATCAAAGAAATTGCAATAGAAAGAGGAACTGCTGTAACTAATCTGTACCTCTCTCTTGCTGAAATAGGAAGCCACTTGCTGCTATTAGGTAATTCAGTAATGGTTCTGAGTAGGTTTCTGGGGAAAGAGCTCCATTGGTGCCTGTAGCAGCTGTCAAAACCAGCGCCTGCCACAAGCACTTTCAGGCTTCTAGCTACATGTAGGTTTCTCATAGGATTCTGTGTGGAGTGGCCTTTTATCAAGGGGAGATTTTGCAGCTGGGAACAATTCATAGAATCATGGAATTGTAGGGATGGAAGGGAACCCTGGCAATGCAGGAATCTCAGCTAAAGCATCCCTGACAGATGGCCATAACAACCTCTGCTTAAAAACCTCCAAGGAAGGAGAGTCTACCACCTTCTGAGCGAGTCCGTTCCTCTGTCGAACAGCTCTTTCCGTCAGAAAGTCCTTCCTGATGTTTACTCAAAATCTCCTTTCCTGTAATGAAGCCATGGGTTCGAGTCCTACCCTCCAGAGCAGGAGAAAACAAGCCTGCTCCCTCTTGCATGGGACAGCCCTTCAGATATTTGAATGTGGCTCTCATATCTCCTCTCTCTCTCCTCTTTTCCAGGCTAAACAGACCCAGCTCCTTCAAGCGCTCCTCATAAGGCTTGGTTTCCCTTCCTTTTCCATTTCTTATATTTCCATGCCGCTTTTCACTCACATGAGTCACAAAGCGGCTTACAATCAATAAATAATAAAGTAATAGAAGATCACAAATATAGGATAAATCATATAGAATACTTAACTATTCATCAGTAAAACAATTACATCAGTAAAACAACCGCAAATAATAAAACGCAATTAGCAAACCAACCAACCAACAAAATAAGCTAAACAGCACAAACCGCAACGAAGGTCATATTATAATCTAGATCAAGGGAAATAATAGTACCACTGTATTCCGCTCTGGTCAGACCCCACCGGGAATACTGTGTCCAGTTCTGGGCACCACAGTTCAAGAAGGATACTGACAAGCTGGAACGTGTCCAGAGGAGGGCAACCAAAATGGTCAAAGGCCTGGAAACGATGCCTTATGAGGAACGGCTTAGGGAGCTGGGTATGTTTAGCCTGGAGAAGAGAAGGTTAAGGGGTGATATGATAGCCATGTTCAAATATATAAAGGATGTCATATAGAGGAGGGAGAAAGGTTGTTTTCTGCTGCTCCAGAGAAGCAGACACGGAGCAATGGATTCAAACTACAAGAAAGAAGATTCCACCTAAACATTAGGAAGAACTTCCTGACAGTAAGAGCTGTTTGACAGTGGAATTTGCTGCCAAGGAGTGTGGTGGAGTCTCCTTCTTTGGAGGTCTTTAAGCAGAGGCTTGACAGCCACCTGTCAGGAATGCTTTGATGGTGTTTCCTGCTTGGCAGGGGGTTGGACTGGATGGCCCTTGGGGTCTCTTCCAACTCTAGGATTCTATGATTCTATGATTTTATAAGATTCAGAAAGCATTGCAGAACGCATACTCCACGAAAGATTATTAACAACGTTAACAAACCAGCCACCAAAAGACAAACTAAGCAGTGTTGAATTCACACCCACACACAAACACTCCAAATCCCCATGACTCGTAATCTTCCAACTCAGCTCATCAAAAGACACAGACTCAACTCTGTTCTGAAGGCAAGGCAGGTGGGGAAAGGCATTGCCTGAGGGCCAGCGCAAAGTCTCCTTCCCCTTGATCATCTTGGTTGCCCTTCCAGCTTGTCCATGCCCTTCTTAAATTGGGCTGCCCAGAACAGAATGCAGGACTCCGTGTGAGGTCTGAGCAAGGCAGAATAGAGCAGGACTATTACTCCCCTCGATCCAGACACACTGCTGCTGTGGATGCAGCCATCATTATTGTAATGTTTTGTAGGGAGGGAAGCGGGCTGCGAGGAGGCAGCATCGAAACCACATATTTATCGCCATTGGCTATAATTTTATTGCGGAAAATGAAGCAAGAACCTGACAGGGTTTCTGAGTGCCGCTTTTGTGCGAAGACACACCAGCTGCTGATAGATCTTCTTTTGCCCCGGAAAGAAATTGCTCATCCCCCAAATGGGCCGTGGAACGAGAAAGCATGAAGCGTGACAGGGACGCTTTGGCCCAAATGGGTCAATTTCCTGCCATTTCCCACCATAATTGCATGTAGAGCGTATAGCATTTAATATACTAGGCAGAGGCGAGAGAGAGAGAGAGAGAGAGAGAGAGAGAGAGAGAGAGAGAGAGAGTTTCCATTCTCCTTAGTCCTGTTATTTTATTTCTTTTTATTTTCTGAGCTCAGCTCTGCCATACAGAGCCACTCTTGCCGGCTGGCTAATAACCATCCATTTCCCGGCAAGTGCTTTTTATTTATTTTACCTGCATCAGAAGATTTACGCCCCCACCTGATAGTTTAAAAACAAACAAAACGAAAAAAGATAAAACGAAACAAAAAAAAAAACGAGAAACGTTTGCAACAGTTTCGAAACGTACAGAAAGTTAAGAGACTGGAACAGCTATTGTTGTCCTGGGATATCTGGGTTGTTAGAGCGAGAGACTCTTGATCTCAGGGCCGCGGGTTCGAGTTTGGGCAAAAGATTCTTGATTTGCAGGGGGTTGGACTAAATGACCTTTGTGGTCCCCTTCCAACTCGGCAGTTCTGTGATTCTACGGGACTTTGGTTGTTGCCTGCAGGGATTCCTGCTCCTTGTCGATTTCCCCCTACAATAATTTTCCTTTGAGTGGCATGCTCCCTCCAGAGAAAAAGCCCAGCGCCACAAGGCTGTGCAAGCCTGCAGGCTGAGTCTCGCTAGCCACCTCCCCGGCTGCCTGCCCCCCCCCCTTGCACATTGCCAAAATCTGACTTGGCAGCCTCATTTTTTCCACCCGTGAAGAGGCGCAGAAATAGCCAAACTTCCCCAACTGCCCAAAGGCACATTGGGAACCGGTTTGCGGTGAGGGGTAACTGGAGTTTAAATCTTAGGACGACCGCACATGTTTCCAGAAGCCGTGTGATTAGCCGGAGCACAGTTTTATAGACTGTTTCTGGCTTCGGGGCCTCGGTGTACTTTTCAAAACAAAGCCTAACAACAGAAATATCTTCGTTTGAGGTCTGGGACGTGTGTCTGGTAACTGCAGGGGAAGACAGGGGACCCAAGGGCCGTCTCTTCGACTCGTGACGTGCCCCACCCTGTGGAAACAGGCCCAGGGCTGCAATGTCACGCACCTGATGGGCTTGAGGGCATCCTGATCAAGTTTGCAGATGACACCAAATTGGGAGGGGTGGCTAATACCCCAGAGGACAGGATCACACTTCAAGGTGACCTTAACAGATTAGAGAACTGGCCCAAGGCAAACAGGATGAATTTTAACAGGGAGAAATGTAAAGTACTACACTTGGGCAAAAAAAATGAAAGGCACAAATACAGGATGGGTGACACCTGGCTTGAGAGCAGTACATGTGAAAAGGATCTAGGAGTCTTGGTAGACCACAAACTTGACATGAGTCAACAGTGTGATGCAGCAGCTAAAAAAGCCAATGCAATTCTGGGCTGCATCAATAGGAGTATAGCATCTAGATCAAGGGAAGGAATGGTACCACTGTATTCCGCTCTGGTCAGACCTCACCTGGAATACTGTGTCCAGTTCTGGGCACCACAGTTCAAGAAGGATACTGACAAGCTGGAACGTGTCCAGAAGAGGGCAACCAAAATGGTCCAAGGCCTGGAAACGATGCCTTATGAGGAACGGCTTAGGGAGCTGGGTATGTTTAGCCTGGAGAAGAGAAGGTTAAGGGGTGATATGATAGCCATGTTCAAATATATAAAAGGATGTCATATAGAGGAGGGAGAAAGGTTGTTTTCTGCTGCTCCAGAGAAGCGGACACGGAGCAATGGATTCAAACTACAAGAAAGAAGATTCCACCTCAACATTAGGAAGAACTTCCTGACAGTAAGAGCTGTTCGACAGTGGCATTTGCTGCCAAGGAGTGTGGTGGAGTCTCCTTCTTTGGAGGTCTTTAAGCAGAGGCTTGACAGCCACCTGTCAGGAATGCTATGATGGTGTTTCCTGCTTGGCAGGGGGTTGGACTGGATGGCCCTTGGGGTCTCTTCCAACTCTAGGATTCCATGATTCTTCCTGTTTCCAAAGAAGCATAGAAAAATGGAGTTGGAAGGGGCACCAAAGGGTCATCTAGTCCAACTCCCTGCAATGCAGGAATCTCAGGTATAGAATTCCTGGCAGATGGCCATCCGGACATCGCTTAAACACCCCCAACAAAGGAGAGCCCACCAGCATCTCTTGTGGGAGTCTGTCCCACTGTTTTACTGTCAGAAAGTCCTTCCTGAGGTTGAGTCGGAATCTCCTTTCCTGTAATGAAGCCATGGGTTCGAGTCCTACCCTCCAGAGCAGGAGAAAACAAGCTTGCTCCCTCTTGCATGGGACAGCCCTTCAGATATTTGAAGATGGCTCTCATTTCTCCCCTCAGTCTCCCCTTTTCCAGGCTAAACATATCCAGCTCCTTCAACCGTTCCTCATAAGGCTTGGTTTCCAGATCCTTGATCATTTCTTTAAAAAAAAAAAAGTTTTATTTATACTTTTCAAGTTTATACAATTCCTTTAGTTTTACAATCAATTTTACATTTGAAAGTTTGACTTCCTTCCCCCTCTTTCTGTGGGTCCTTAAATTTATTTTTAAATATCTTCTGCATATCCAAATTCATTTAATTTGCTCACTTAATCTTCTTTAAATATATACTCTTATAAAACTGCAGGTTATTACTATAATCCTGCCAATGCTTTTACCTGCTTGCAATTTATCTGTAAATATTCAATAAACCATTTCCATTCTTTTATAAAAAGTTGGTTATCTTGATTTCTTATTCTTCCGGTAAGTTTCGCCATTTCTGAATATTCCGTAAACTTTTGTATCCATTCTTCCTTTGCTGGGACTTCTTCTTATTTCCGCTTTGGGGCAAGTAGCATTCTTGCTGCTGTAGTAGCATACATTAATAAATTTCTATACAATTTAGGTAATTCTGTCCCTATAATTCCCAAAAGGAAAGCATCTGGGGTTTTTCCACAAAAGTTATTTTGAACATCTTTTTCAATTCATTTTATATCATTTCCCAGTAAGCTTTTAACCCTTGATCATCCCAGCTGCCCTCCTCTGCCCGCCTTCCAGCTTGCCAGTATCCTTCTTTTTTTTCCTTCAATTTTTTTTATTAACTTTTAACAAATAAAAACAAACATCAAAATACATCCATAAACAATAATAAAAGAAAACAATAATAAACATAAAAACAAACAAACATCCTTTTAACCTAATCCTCCTTCCTTTTCATTGTGGGTTGACTTCCTCCCATCCTCTCTTCCTGCGTTCCTTGTATATCATCTTTAGTAATTTATTGACATCATTAAAAACATTTTTAATTAATTAACCTCAAATATCTCTTCTATCCTAATGTCAATATCATTTACTCCAACAATTATAAACCTTAAATCTATCCTCTAAGTCTACAGCCTCATTTATCTTCCAGCTTACTTCTACTCTTTAATCTTACAATGCTTTTTTAAATATACTTTAAATTTCTTCCAGTCTTCCTCCACCGCTTCCTCCCTCTGGTCACAAAGTTTCCCGGTCAGCTCAGCAAGTTCCATATAGTCCATCGTTTTCATCTGCCATTCTTCTATCGTTGGTAATTCCTCTGATTTCCAGTTTTTAGCTAACAAAATTCTAACTGCTGTTGTGGCATACATAAAGAAAGTCCTATCAACTTTTGGGATTTCCTGTTTTACAATTCCAAATAAAAAGGCTTCTGGTTTTTTACTAAATGTGTTTCTCAACACCTTTTTCAATTCATTATAAATCCTTTCCCAGAAGTCTTTCACCTTTGGGCACGTCCACCACATATGGAAAAAGGTTCCTTCTACATCCTTACATTTCCAGCATTTATTACTCTGTGTATGATACATTTTTGCCAATCTGAACATCTTTTTCAATTCATTTTATATCATTTCCCAGTAAGCTTTTAACCCTTGATCCATCCCAGTTGCCCTCCTCTGCCCGCCTTCCAGCTTGCCAGTATTCTTCTTATCCTTTTGAGCATGTGCAGAGTTGCCTTTCCCTCTCTCCAAAGAGACTCCAACCAGCTCCCTCTTGGCCTTGGACTTGAGGTCAGGGCGTCTTAATCTTCTGGTTTTGTGTGAGCCCCCAGGAAGGCAAAGAGCGTTTGACACAGAGGTGCTGCAGCTATGTGCCATGGAGTCCGAGCAGAAAGCTAGCAGCCGCTTGCCCTGAGCTGTGCGTACAGCTGTTAAGACGTTAGATCACAGCTTGACGTTCAGGAAGGCTTGCCATCAGAACACATTTACATCATGGAGGGATTAATTTGTCTATCCTGTCACCCCAGTGGGAGCAAAGCAAATTCCACAGCAAGGGCGATTCGCCTCTCTAGAAAGAGGGGGGCAACAACAGAATAAAAACAGAGACTGCTGTAGATCCAGAGCTGATTGCAAGGAGGGAAGAGGACTGAGCAATAAAGTCACAAGGGTAAATTGCATTTATTTAAATCTGTTTTTGGGACGCGGGTGGCGTTGTGGGTTAAACCACAGAGCCTAGGACTTGCTGATCAGAAGGTTGGCAGTTCGAATCCCTGCTCCAGGGTGAGCTCCCGTTGCTCGGTCCCTGCTCCTGCCAACCTAGCAGTTTGAAAGCACATCAAAGTGCAAGTAGATAAATAGGTACCGCTCTGGCGGGAAGGTAAGCGGCGTTTCTGTGCGCTGCTGGTCACATGGATAACAATAACAATTTATTATTATTATTATTTATACCCCGCCCATCTAGCTGCGTTTCCTCAGCCACTCTGGGAGGCTTCCAGCAAAATATTAAAATACAATAATTCATCAAATATTAAAAGCTTCCCTAAACAGGGCTGCCTTCAGATGTCTTCTAAAAGTCATATAGTTATTTATTTCCTTGACATCTGACAGGAGGGCATTCCACAGGGCGGGTGCCACCACCGAGAAGGCCTTCTGCCTGCTTCCCTGTAACCTCACTTCTCGCAGGGAGGGAACTGCCAGAAGGCCCTCAGAGCTGGATCTTAGTGTCCAGGCTGAACTATGGTAAGGAGATGCTCCTTCAGGTCTGCTGGGCCGAGGCCATTTGCGGCTTTCAAGGTCAGCACCTACACTTTGAATTGTGCTCGGAAACGTACTGGGAGCCAGTGTAGGTCTTTCAGGACCGGTGTTATGTGGTCTCGGCAGTCGCTCCCAGTCAGCAGTCTAGATGCCACATCCTGGATTAGTTGCAGTTCACCTAAGGTAGCCCCACGTAGAGCGCATTGCAGTAGTCCAAGGGGGAGATAACCAGAGCATGCACCACTCTGGCGAGGCAGTCTGCAGGCAGGTAGGGTCTCAGCCCGCATACGAGATGGAGCTGGTAGACAGCTGCCCTGGACACAGAATTGACCTGCACCTCCATGGACGTTTTGTCCTGATCCAGCAGGCTCTCCTTGTGCTGTTAAGCTTAAATCAGGACTGCACAAGTTAGGTGATTCCTCAAGCCCAATGCTGCCATCCGGAACCAGACAAACTCCCTGCCTGGAATTGGAGAAATGATGGCATGCGGGAGTGCTCAGTTTTCTAGCCCTCGCCAGGCCGCAATGAACAGATTGGTTCAGCTTGGCCAGTCACTAGTTTCAGAGGCCCGCCATGTCGTTTGGCCAAGGGTGGCTGGCCATGTGCATCCCGACAGCCTCCCCTGTCCACTGGAGAGAGGAGCTCAGCATCCTGTTTCTGATTAAAATTGAATGGCCGCATTGCAAGAGGCCGGCACCGCAATGAAAAGCGGCTCTTACCATCGTGGGAAGGAAAGGAAAACATTGAAATTAAAAACCAAGACCCGCTTTAAACATGTAAAAGCAGCCACATTGTCCTTGTGGGCAACGATTTCAAGGTTGCCAGGAGAAGGCAGCGTTCCTTAGTGGTTAGAGTGCCAGACTTGAACCTGGGAAACCAGGGTCCACATTTCTTCTGGAACATGAAGCTCCCTGGGCATAACCAGCCCCTGCCTCTCAGCCTAGCCTACCTCACAGGGTTGTTGCGCGGATAAAAGAGGGAGAACTCTGCACGCCCCCTTGAGCTCTTCCGGGGAGAAGTGGGAAATGAATGCAAGGAGTAAATAAAATAAGCATTGTTCGTGCATCCAATGCCCCAGTGCATGCCGTGCCACTTCACTGCCGCTTCTAGGAGCGAGGGGCCTGGGGAGATCTGCAGGCTTGGCGCGACTGACGGTCTCCGGCTGCCTTTTCTCTCCGCAGAGCACCCTGGAGCAGTGCAGCGTCTGCGCCAAGCCCATCATGGAGCGCATCTTGAGAGCCACCGGCAAGGCCTACCACCCTCACTGCTTCACCTGCGTGATCTGCCAGCGCAGCCTGGACGGGATCCCCTTCACCGTGGACGCTGGCGGAAACATCCATTGCATCGAGGATTTCCACAGGTGGCTGCGCTTCTCTTCGCCTCTTTTGGGGGACTCAGGGAGGGGAGGCAGCACTTTGAATTGTGCTCGGAAACGTACTGGGAGCCATTGTAGGTCTTTCAAGACCAGTGTTATATGGTCTCGGTGGCCACTCCCAGTCCCCAGTCTAGCTGCCGCATTCTGGATTAGTTGTAGTTTCCGGGTCACCTTCAAAGGTAGCCCCACGTAGAGCGCATTGCAGTAATCCAAGCGGGAGATAACTAGAGCATGCACCACTCTGGCGAGACAATGTGTGGGCAGGGAGGGTCTCATCCTGCGTACCAGATGGAGCTGGTAGACAGCTGCCCTGGACACAGAATTAACCTGCGCCTCCATGGACAGCTGTGAGTCCAGAATGACTCCCAGGCTGCGCACCTGGTCCTTCAGGGGCACAGTTACCCCATTCAGGACCAGGGAGTCCCCCGCCCCCGCCCGCCCCCTGTCCCCCAAGAACAGTCAGGATTCAACCTCAATCTGTTAGCCGCCATCCATCCTCCAACCGCCTCCAGGCACTCACACAGGACCTTCACCGCCTTCACTGGTTCTGATTTGAAAGAGAGGTAGAGCTGGGTGTCATCCGCATACACCCAGCCCAAACCCCCTGATGATCTCTCCCAGCGGCTGCAGGTAGATGTTGAAAAGCATGGGGGAGAGGACAGAACCCTGAAGCACCCCACAAGTGAGAGCCCAGGGGTCTGAACACTCAACTTTCTGGACATGGCAGGGGCGTAGCGTGCCGCTTGGCTGCCGGGAGCGGCAAGCCAAGCTGCACCCCTGGGGGTGGGGCGTCGCTCCGTGCACATGACGTCACGACGCGCATGCGCACGGAGCAACGACTCCGCCCCTTGCCTCCATGTTGCGGCGAAAAAAGCCGCTGAAAGAGGGGGGAAAGGAAGACAAAGCAGGCGCTTGAAAGCGCCTGCTTTGTCTTCCTCCCCCCCCCCTTTCAGCGGCTTTTTTCACTACTGGCTGGCCTGCGGCACCGTGGCATGGAGGCAAGGGGCGGACCAGCGAGGAGGGGTGTCACCCCCTCCTCGCTGGCCCACCCCTCTCCTCCATGCTGCATCTCCGCCCAGGGAGCCCAGCTGCGAAAAAAGCCACTGAAGGCGGGGGGAGGCTACTTTCGGCGCTGTCGGGGCGGAGCCGCAGGGGCGGCCAGCGAGGGGGGGTGTCACATCAGCAACAAGCATGACACCCCTCCTCGCTGGCTGCCCTTGCGGCTCCGCCCTGGCAGCGCCGAAAATAGCCTTTAAAGGAAAAAGCCCAGGGCGGCTTTGGAGGCATGGGGGGGCGGGGGCCCTGCCCCGAGTGTCACCCCCACCAGGGCACTGCCCAGGGCGGCCCACCCCCCTTCGCTATGCCCCTGGGACACGGCCCTGGAGGACGCAGGGAGGGGAAGCAGGAGAGGTTTGCGCTGGGGTTGGTGTTTAGGCCTTTAGCGAGCTAGACGTGGGAGGCACTGCTATTATCTTATTACTGTGCTACAAGTTTTTTTCGGCTCGGCCATAAGCATCCTTTTCAGCGCACCACCCACCCATAACTTGCTGAACATCGAAAGCTCGGGCGGCGACATTCTTTGCTCGAGCCCTGGATCCTCCAGCGTAAACGCAGGGCGCTCAGATTCCGCTTGGCTCGATGAGCAGAGCTTTGACGGCAAGCTTTCTCTGTTCCCTAGGAAATTCGCTCCCCGCTGCTCTGTCTGCAAAGAGCCCATCATGCCCGCGCAAGGCCAGGAGGAGACTGTCCGCATCGTGGCCTTGGACCGCGACTTCCATGTGGAGTGCTACCGCTGCGAGGTCAGTATCTTCTGCGCGTGCAAAGGATGTCCTGCGCATAGGTCAGTGGGAGAGCATCTGCTTTTCAGGCAGGAGGTCCATGGCCCTGCTCAAGTCCCAGCTTTGCACACAATGCGATAATAATAATAATAATAATAATAATAATAATAATAATAATAGTTCCACAGGTTAACTATTCTTGTGTGCCACCTTGACTGGCAGAAGCAGGAAGCCAGCCTAGAAATCCTTAAAATACAGCAAGAGCAGAGACTTATGAGGTTTGTCCAGTCCTTCTCTGTGGTTTTGAAAGGTCTCCCACCGTAGAAACATTGGCTGCTTCACTGATGCTAAACAATGTTCAAAATAGCTTCAGGAATGGAGAGGAGGCGGCAGTGCGGGGTCCAGGGCACCCCTGGAGAAGCAGGGCAAGGAGGCAGGGATATGGGCACAACTGCCCTGGCACCACGTCAAGTAGGCATCAGATTCCAGGTGGCCAGCCCTGGCCGGGGAGGGCGGGGTATAAATATATTATTAATTATTATTATTATTATTATTACTACTACTACTACTACTACTACTACAGTGGTACCTCTGGTTACGAATAGGATCCGTTCTGGAGCCCCGTTCGTAACCTGAAAGGTCCGCATCCTGAAGCTCCGAATCTGCGCATGCTCACCGCGCGATTTGGCACTTCTGCACATGTGCGCGGCGTCATTTTGAGCGTCTGCACATGCGTGAACCACCAAACCTGGAAGTAACCCGTTCCAGTACTTCTGGGTTCGGCACGTTCGTAATCCGCGCCGAACGCAACCTGCAGCGAACGTATCCAGAGATATGACTGTATTATTATTATTATTATTATTATTATTATTATTATTATTATTATTGCATCTTTCTCACCCTCTCGTACAGGACTGTGGAGGCCGCCTGTCCGAAGGGGACAACCAGGGCTGCTACCCCCTGGACGGCCACATCCTCTGCAAGATGTGCAACTCTGCCCGGATCCAAGCCCTGACGGCAAAGTCAAGCACCGACCTCTGAACGCCTCCGGGAGCCTTGCGCCCTCCTCGCCCTCTCGCACAGCTGGCAGGCCTTGGGACAAGCAGAGCGGCTTGCTGGGGGCTCCACATCATGGCGTCTCTCACCCCCCCACCCCCATGTCTACACTACAGATTTAACTCTTTGAGCCTGCAATCCCTCTCTGCAAGGCACCCTGGGAAATGTTCATTCTCTGGGGTTCTTTCCGAGAGAGGTCTCTGGACACCCCGGCGAAACTACAGTTCCCAGGATGCTTTGAGGAATGCCGTGACGCTTAAACTGGTATGAAACTGGTAGTTGTTTGTAGTGCAGATGAACGCCCCCCAAAAGTCCTCGGTTGTCTCCCTCCCCTTCTAGTTTCATCTCCTCTAAATCCAGCAACCCATTAGCCTGTCCTATGCATTTTATCCATTCCGACGCCTCCAGCCACAGATGCTTACGCTTTTTTCTTTTCTTACATGAGCCATCAGATTCTGAGCTTCTTTGCACATTAATATGTGGGGGGGGGCGCGGTGGACGAACGGGGACACTTTATATCTATTTCTATAACCTCCTATGATAATGTATTGTAATATTTCACTAGTGCCTTAAAGACAACTACGCAGAGCAAGGAGTTAGGGCAGCGTTTCAGGGATGGGAAAGGCAATTAGGGAATCTGCGGGGGCTTGCGAGGGAACGTGTCTGGAAGAACCAGCCTAAACTGCGCTCAAGGCCCACCTCCGTATAGTGGCGGAGCTTCAGGCGTGGCGGGGGTGCATCCCAGGGGCGTGCTGTGCTGCCCGCAGGGGCGTGGCTCGCATCCTGGGGGCGTGGTGCATCTCGTAGGGGCGTGGTGCCCAGCGCAGGGGGGGGAGCCGCGATGGCACCCCACCGGGATTGTGGTGCCAGGGGCGGTGCACTCCGCTGCCCCCCTCTTCCTCCGCCAGTGCCTCCGTTGCACCTCCATGGACCCAACTTGCTGGGTTTTCACGACCAAAACACAGCTTTCAGAGCTGGATCCACAAGCACACCATTTACTTTAATTGCCACCTGAAAAAAAAAAAGGTTTCAGATGGGAAGGTAAAAGGACCTCTGGGTGGTTAAGTCCAGAAACACACTCTCACTACAGCTGAAATAAAAAAATCTCGCACAGATTTGATACTCAGCAGTTCTTAAGGGCTGAAATTTTGCAAAGTTCAAAGGTCCGATTTGCGGGCAGGTCCCTGAGAGACACTTAACTTGCCATAAGCCTTGTAAGGTAAAGGTAAAGGGACCCCTGACCATTAGGTCCAGTCGTGACCGACTCTGGCCTTGCGGCGCTCATCTCGCTTTATTGGCCGAGGGAGCCTGCGTACAGCTTCCAGGTCATGTGGCCAGCAGGACTAAGCGAACCAGAGCAGCGCATGGAAACACCGTTTACCTTCCCACCGGAGCGGGACCTATTTATCTACTTGCACTTTGACGTGCTTTCGAACTGCTAGGTTGGCAGGAGCTGGGACCAAGCAACAGGAGCTCACCCCGTCACGGGGATTTGAACTGCCGACCTTCTGATCGGCAAGCCCTAGGCTCTGTGGTTTAACCCATAGCGCCACCCGCGTCCCCTAAGCCTTGTAGGGCAACAGTATTAAGTATGGCACTTGCCAAGTGCAGTGACTTATGCCCCCTGCCCCCCCCAAAAAAACACCTCTATATATCCAAACACTAACAAAAGAAATGTTTGATCCTTGAGGTCCAAGTTGAATTAAGCACATTCACCAATTAGAAAGCCAAAGAGGGTGATGTTCCAACTTCAAATATCCTTCTCTCCGTTGGGTGCGGGAGCCCAGTACCGGAACTGGGAAGACGGTCCCAGCGAAGAAGGGGCAGCGGCGCCTCCCTGCCCCACTTGTGTCTGTGTTGCAGAGGACCAAGGGGTCAGCAAAGACTGTCTTCTCAGGCATGTGTAGCTTGCAGGGACGTCTCTTCCTTGGTTTGTAAGACAAACACCCCCAGCTATAAGAGGTGGGAAATGAGAGTAGCACCCTGAGGGCGATCTTCTCCTGTCCAGACGTTTGCGACTGGGGTTGGACTAGATGACCGTTGTGGTCCCTTCCAACTCTACAGTTCTACACCAGCTAGCTGTGCACTACAACCTAACAGTTCGAAAGCACGCCAGTGCAAGTAGATAAATAGGTACCGCTGCAGCAGGAAGGTAAATGGCATTTCCGCGCGCCCTGGTTTCCGTCACGGTGTCCCGTTGTGCCAGAAGAGGTTTAGTCCTGCTGGCCACCTGACCTGGAAAGCTGTCTGTGGACAAACACCGGCTCCCTCGGCCTGAAAAGTGAGATGAGCACCGCAATCCCTATAGTCGCCTTTGACTGGACTTAGCCGTCCAGGGGTCCTATACCTTTTCACCTGCACTACAGCAGTCGCTTTCGACCTCTCTCCCGGAGACCCAGGAGTTTTTGAGGGATCTTTGGATGGGAAGGTCACTAGCGGCAGCCAAGCGTCCGAGAGGGAAGGCCAGCCTGCCATCTCTACACACACCCAGAGCAGCCTAGTTGGTGTTGCAGGCAGAGGCGTCCCCTGGGGTATACCCCAGAGCCCGCTGCAATTGGCAGACGGGGTCTTCTGCAAATAAGTCAATGTAGGCAAAGGTTTGAAATCTCTGCCCTGCAGCAAAACGCTATAACCTCAGCAACGGGGTTGCTCCCCTTGCCATAAACTCCGTAGCAAGTTAATCCCCCCACCTGGGGGGGCCTCACCTCGGACGTGGTCCCTCTGGGAACAAGGACAGCAGGGGGAAGGTAGATCACCCGTCTTCACATTTCAAAAAAATGGCAATAGGTTTCCTTTGGCTAAAGTCAAAATGTGGATTAAAGTGGAGATAAGAGCAATAGGCTATTCCACCCAATGTTTTATCATTCAATCGTGGTTTGCCTCTCTCCATTAATACAGAGGAACTGTGTCACTCCAGACTGCAGGAAGGTTATCCTCTAGCTGAACTGGGGAGCCGGGATCCTTGCACCTCTACAGCTAGCTTATCAGGGAGAAGGCTAAGTAAGGACCCTGACACACTAATTTTCTTCTTGCAGGGATGCATGCACGAACCTGCAGTCTGAAACGCTGTTAGCCCAGCCAAGGCTGCCCCGCATGGTTCTCCAACCCTCCCGTTTCAGCGCTTAGACGTTTCTCTCTGTGGAGAAGAGCAGGGCAGCCTTTCAGCCTGCTAAGGAGCTGAGTCCTTACCGAGAAATGTAGTAAATTAAGTGGAGTGCAATTGGGTGTTACGCTCATAGGGCTTAGTCACCATAGCAGAATATATTTATTACAAAGCTTTATTTAACCTATTGCAAAGAAAACACACACCCCTCTTATTTTTTTGCCAAAGAGACCTTGGCCACGATCCACTAGGAATGCCTTTTGCATGAGCCCTGCAGCAAAGAAGGAGAGCACCAATGCCTTTCAATGGTGTACATTCAGGAGATGTTCCTAGTGGATTGGGCCCGTGGGTGGTTGCAGTTGTTTTCTCTAAAGTATGCAATATTTTTATTCCTGAAAAGTTTCTAACCTGAGATTTCCCTGTGCCTTTCCCCCAAATATATAGGATTTATATATATATATATAAAATTATAAATGTATGTATACTTATTAAGAAATATATATGTCTACCATTTTGATTAAACTTTTTATATATGTGTTAGGTCGAGATGAGCCGAGGGCAGTAGGAACGTCATTTGGATGTTAGATGTTTATGCGGTTGAGTTGGTGCCTGAACAATTGCACTCTTAGTTTGAAGACAAATACTTAGCTATCTGTAGACTTAACCCTTGTTCCCACTGATAATCAATAGGAAACCTCAAACACACAAACCAAAACCCCATACAGTCCAAGTTTAAAAGAGTCCAGGGTCCCAAACCTCAGGGTATGGTATTGCAATCACCACTCTTTTTCAAGAGCCTTTGAAGCAAAAAAGGGTCAGGATGAGAACCTTCTCCGCTGTTAGACTGCCTTTATTTTATTTTACTTTGCTTCATCATGCACACTTGTTGGAAGGAAATAATTGATTGCGCCGTAACCCTAATTCCAGTTACAGTGGTACCTCTGGTTACGAACGAGATCCATTCCGGAGCCCCGTTCGTAACCTGAAAGGTCCTCATCCTGAGTGCCGCATCTGCGCATGTGCACGATGCGATTCTGTGCTTCTGCGCATGCGCATGACATCATTTGACGCGTCTGCGCATTCACGAACCGCCGAACCTGGAAGTAGCCCGTTCCGGTACTTCTGGGTTCGACGCATTCGTAACCCGTGACGACCGCAACACACAGCATTCGTAACATGAGGTACAACTGTACTTGGAAGGGGTGCCGAAATTAGATTTAGGAGAGAGGTTTCTGAACCTCAAGGTGCTGGCCAGGTTTCGCCCATTAGCTACGCTTAAGGTAGGACGGTAGGACGGAATCCACTATAAAGGAAATCCGATTGGGCCACATCTGGCCCCTGTCCAGATGTTTTGGACCACATGTCCCATCGGCCGAAGGCAGCACAGTTTGTAATCCAAAACAGCTGGAGGGAGGCCAGTTTAAGGCAAAGGCTGGATTCATGGAGAGATGGGCCTGTGGCTGCTCAGTGGAGCCTCCATGTGCAAAGGCAGTGTACCTCTGAACTCCAGAACGGGGCGCGTTTTTCTTTCTAGTGCCTCTGATGTATTATTTGCACTCAATTCTTTTCCCATTTTGCCTTGTCGGCTCAGAAGTAAGCCCTACTGCATTCAGCGGGGCTTGCTCCGAGCAAAGTAGGGTTAGGATTACTGCCTTGACGCAAAACCAATACAGATTGGCGATGTCAAGGTTTCCAATGCTGTGTTACTAGCAGGAAAAGGAAATGCAGGAAAATGCTTTTGTGAACAACGTGACCATCACAGATCTCTCCATCTTCTTTTGCTCTTTCTTTCTTTCTTTCTTTCTTAGGAACAGTGAAGGGGCTGGGCGCTTTCTGAGTCTTGTGTCGCCCAGCACTGCAAGGGGTTGGACTAGATGGGCCTTGGGGAACTCTATATTGCTATGATTCTGCGAGAAAGGGCGCATCTTTGAAATGCATAGAATCATAGAGCTGGAAGGGACCCCAGAGGTCCTCTAGTCCAACCCCCTACAATGCAGGAATCTCAGCTCAAGCATCCAGGACAGAGGACCATCCAACCTCTGCTTAAAAACCTCAAAGGAAGGAGAGCCCATTTTCCAAGGGAGACCGTTCCACTGTCCTCGTTTCCTTCCTCCTGCCCAGTACATATTTGCTAAATCCCACAGTCCCTTCATTTCATAGGAAGGTCAAATGCAGACGCCATGAGATGCTAAAGTCCTCAAACATCCTTTGGCCCTTTGTGTGGAATCTCAGAGGTGCTGCTGTGCATTTTCAGCTTGGGCTGGCAAGGCTTAGAAGGGGCCGGTGGAGAGGGAGGGCGGGTGAGATCCTGCGAGAGCGTTTGATGGCGGCCGCCTGGGAAACCGCACAAGTCAGCTTTTTTAAAGAAAAAATAAACCGCTTATTGTAATTTGCCAGATCTGATGCACAGCTGACGGGCACCTTCCTGCAGGCGGTGGGGTTACAATAACTCCTGCTGGCCAACCCACCACCAGTGCAGGAAGGGGGGGTGGGAGGGACGTGTCTCGAGCCAGGAATTATATTTAGCCTTTTGGTTGCATAACAGTAGGCCAGCTCCTCTCTCTCTCTCTCAGTGCACAGCCCCTTATTGATAAGCAAGCTTTAATTTTTCAACAAAATAAATCAAATATCTGCATCGGGTGGGTGCTGCAAATCTCCAGCATGCTGAATTATTTCTCTCCTTTTGAGACCGAGTGCATTGCGAGTCCTGAGCTGACGTGAATGCTTACCCCCCCCCCCCGCCCCAATACGATCCGCAGGCAGAAAGCAGGTTGTCAGAATGTGGGGCAAAGCTGATTTCAGCATGCAAAAGTCCTAAATATTTTATCTTTGACAGGCTGTTGGGTTTTGAGGGGGGCGGGAGCTGTTAACATAGAATCACATAATTGTGGAGTTGGAAGAGACCCCCAAAGGTCATCTATCCCAACCCGCTGCAACGCATGGAACTTTTAAATGTCCATGCTATTTCAAAATATTTATAAAGTGGGGGGGGCCTTAACAGCTCCCCCCCCCCGAAAAAACAAGCTTAGACTTAGAAGTTTGACAGTTAAACAATACGGCATCTGGCCACTTTCTGCAGCAGGTTAGGATGAAAAAGTGAAGTGATCTGGATTTAATCAAAAAATGGTTCTCTCTTGGGCTGGTGAAGCTATGCCACCTCGTTAAGTTTTCTGTTAAAAATAATAGTGATGCAAACTGGGCAGGGGGGAGGGAATGGATTTAAAACAAGTGAATAAAACCAGTTGCAGCTCAGGACAGTACTGAAAACCCCACTGAGAGAGAAAAATCAAAGAAGCGGGTCAGGATAATTCAGTTTGAATTCCCGGAAGATCTTCCTAAAAATCAAGTTTCCACCCTCTTGGGCCAGCAAATAAAATGGAAACACTGTACAGGTGGGGCTCCCTGAAGAGGGTTTTCTGTGCCTAGATGTCACACTAGAATAAACTCTTGTATTCTTCATGCCTTTGAGGAAGAAGACAACCCCCATCCTTTTTTCTTTTCATTTTTTTACTGAGCTGTGGGCTGTTGTCTAACACAAACGCAGATAAGGTTGTTTCGAGACCTCAGCCGGAATTTCTCAGAACGTGTTTTTTCTTGGGGGAAATACTTTGATTTCTCCACCTTGCAATGGTGTCTCCGCCGTTTGGCGTTTCCATTTCCCCAGGCCTAAAAACAAGTTTCCCAGAGACCACATGGAGACACACGGTGCGTCACAAAATTAGCAGGCCTGTTCCTAGAGTCTCAACCCTGTAAGGTAATGTGCTGTGGGAGGAAATTGATGAGTCCTTGTCATAGCTGTCAACTTTCGGATTTGAAAATAAGGGATTCCCCCCCCCCCGAACTTTCGGATTTGAAAATAAGGGATGCCGCAAGGGCGGTGCAATGGCACCAAGTAGCCTCGCCACCTGCGCTCCAGAGGCTGCGCACGAACGGGTGAGCGAAAGAGCGAGCGCATAGACGGCAGGCAGGCTGTCTGTCTGGTTGGGCGTGAGGGTCTGGCTGCACAAGGCATGCAAGCTCCGCCCCCAGTCGGTCTCAGACTCCTTATTGGCAGCCGAGCAACGCAGCTGAGGAGCCTCCCTGGCCGGCAGGAGCTGCTTCCTTTGAAATCCGGGAAATTTAAGGGATATCAACAATCCGGGATAGCAGCGGGGAAACCGCATTGGAATAAGGGAGCCAAAAAAAGGGAGGGTTGCCAGCTATGGTCCTTGTTCCAAGCATCAAGTGCAAAGAGGACTCTCATGGTCGGATCCTGCTTGCAGCTTTCCCACAGGCATCTCGTTGGCCGCTGTGAGAATGAATTTATTTATTGATTCAGTCCATTTATATACCACGCTTTATCAAAAGACGTGTGCGACATTAGAAACACATTGCAACTGGGGTTCAGAAGCGGTAAACTAAGATAGTTGTTCAGTTTGCATGAGATGGGCAAAGGGTTTGTTTGTTTGTTTGCTGCGAGAAACGAGTTCCAACTGCAGATTTTTATTTTTATTAAAAAGGAAGAGCACAGGCCAGCCATTTTTCATGTTTAGGATCCCCCCCCCCTCTCTTCCTTTTATCTCTAGCATCTTCTCATAAAACTTAGGCATGAGAAAAATGCTTTAATGTGGAACATTCCGTGAACTGAACATCTCGTAACTCCTGTGCAAATATTGGCTTGAGCTTGTGGCTTGAGCTGGAGGCAGCGGCCCGGATGTTATTTCTGCGGGGAGGGGGAAGTTAGGAAGTTTGCATTAGACATTAAAAGTGGGGGAAATACCCAGTGGATAGTTTGCTGCATTTCCTTTTCTCTTGGCAGAATTGCGCATATAAATATATATATCCTCTTGCCATAAATAGAGTCAAAGCATCTCTATTTGCAGTTGTGCCTTTATAAAGCATGATTCTCTTGCTGGGGGAAAAGTCTGCTATTGATGGGGCTGTGTGCAATGATTAGCTCTGGTTAGGCGAGACATTTCTTTCTAATTCCTAGTTCCTTTTCGTAGCTCAATTCCATCTCCCAGGTGGTTGTTTCATTGCTTTGCAATATACAGCCGTAACTTGGATCTCGAACGCCTTGCCAGCCGAACGTTGTGGCTCCCGAAAACCGCAAAGCCGGAAGTGAGCGTTCTGGTTTGCGAATGTTCTTTGGAACCCGAACATCCGGCGCAGCTTCCGATTGGCTGCAGGAGCTTCCTGCAGCCAATCGGAAGCCGCGCTTTGGTTTCTGAACGTTTTGGAAGTCGAACAGACTTCCGGAACGGATTCCGTTCAACTTCCAAGGTACGACTGTACATGCTTTGAATCACCAATCTACAGCGGTTACAGCGAGTTTATATGTGCGCATATTTTAAAATCTATTATTATTATTATTATTATTATTATTCCATGGTTATAAGATGAATATAAAACTCCGCAGTTGCAATAGAAGTATTTTAGTCTAAGATGGACAGCCAGCCCTTGATTCAAATCTCACCTGTGCCATGAGTCCAAAAAATGTAGTATAAGCACCAACACCTGGGAAACACTGGCCTGCGAGCGCTCCAATTGGAGAACAGCCTTTGCCAACGGTGTTGTGGGCTTTAAAGACACTCGAACTCGGGACGCAAGGGAGAAACATGCTAAGAGGAAGGCACGCTTGGCAAACCCTCACTGTGATCATCTCCCGCCCGGAAACCTATGTCCCCACTGTGGAAGGACGTGTGGATCCAGAATTGGCCTCCACAGTCACTTACAGACTCATTGTTAAAACTGTGTTTATGGAAGACAATCTTACTCAGCTACAAGGGATTGCCAAAGAGGAAGAAGGCAGTCACTACTCTCTCAGCATCATCAACCTTCTTCTGCACACACAAACCCCAGCACACTGGCCTGTCTTCCAGAAAACTATTGAGAAAAGTGAGGTTTAGGACACCAGAATGATCTGGGCTGCTGCTTTCCGTCACACAAACACCAGCGCTCTTCCACTCAGTTATTGCGGCACAAGGATTACTTACTTGTAAGGTGTGCACACAGACTGGGGGGAGGATCGTCCCCCCTTTTAAACTGAGAGCTCTCCTAGCATATTTATAAAAGATATAAAAATGGGATGAATTACTATTTTGTATGCCTGTTCTCTATCGTTAACCTTCCCTGAACCACAGAATCCAGTATATACTTTTGTATTCGACAGTCACAAAGTGCCTTATCGCTATTTTTTTAGGAGAAAGCAAAGTATCTCAAGCATATATTTTCTGTACGTTGTTCTTGTATGCAATTATACAACTATGTGCCTTTCTGCCTTTTCGCTCTGCTCTTTGGGTTATTATCCTTTCGTTGCATCCTTTAAAAAAAGAATCAAGTTATACTTTCCGAAAGAAAGAAAAAAATCCTCTCTTTTTGTAAGAATAAAAATACACAGCATTTTCCGAAGCCTTGCTCTTACTTTTTCTTTTTCTTTTTTTTGAGGGGGGAGGACACAAAAATTGCAGATGGTTTGAATAATGTTTTAGCGATGCAATAAACTCTTGATACACTTTGGTTGGGCCTGTGTGTGAACCTCTTCTTCCCTTTTCGATTTGCAGGTGCTTTCTCTACCAGGAGCAAAACATGGTTTGTTACTTGGCTGGTTGGCTGGTTGGGGGGGGGTGAGCCTGGGGTAATTTCAGAGGATGCTTACAAAATTAGGACATGTCACAAAGCCCCAAGTGTGTCAAAGTTTGCCATCTAACACCAGCACCCTGCTCCAGACCTCTTAAATTTTAGAGAGCCAGCTTGGTGTAGTGGTTAAGAGCGGTAGACTCATAATCTGGTGAACCGGGTTCGCCTCTCCGCTCCTCCACCTGCGGCTGCTGGGTGATCTTGGGCTAGTCACACTTCTCTGAAGTCTCTCAGCCCCACTCACCTCACAGAGTGTTTGTTGGGGGGGGGGGAAGAAAGGAAAGGAGAATGTGAGCTGATTTGAGACTCCTTCGGGTAGTGATAAAGCGGGATATCAAATCCAAACTCTTCTTCTTCTACGCCAAAGGATAAATGGACATAAATCTGACATCAGGAATCACAAGACAGACAAACCAGCAGGAGAACATTTCAATCTCCCAGGACACATTCAGCTGCCCTGAATGTTGCATCAGAATCTCCTTCCTTGCCATTTAAATCCATTGGTTTGGGAGCAGCCCCTCTGGAGCAGCAGAAAAACAGCTGGCTCCACCTTCCATATATTTGGTCTCCAAACATGCACACAATTTCCTGCCCCATTCCTTTATGGATAGAAATAAGGGTGCCGCTAGTGCTATCTCCATGGTCAATTAATGGTCATTTGCCGCCAACATATAAGGCAATAAAAGGTTTGAATGGGTGATTGAATGCTGACTTGGAGGGCTTTAATTACTGAAAAGCGCAGTGACCGCCCACCAGATCTGAACCTGCTAAGGCTGTTCCTGCAGGAACTAAGCAAGGAAGTCCGACATGCACAAAGCAGGCCTCTCTCCTGAGCCTCAACACAAAAGTCTTCCTAGGCTTTTCCACATGGACTGGGGTATCCCTTTCTCCTGGCATAAACAAATGAGCTTGGAAAGGAGTAAGCTGCAGAGAAAAGATTCCTTCTTCATAAAATATGTTGCAAGGAGGAGAGGTGGCAGCCACTTGTACCTCTGCAGCTGTGGCAATCGGTTGCACCGTACTTCCCTGGCAGATTTTGCTGGGGGAGGAAGCATGCAGCCGTCAACAGCAAAGTTTCAACCTAAATTAGGCGGTGTGGGTTGATAAAGAGGGGAAGGAGTGCCCCTTGGGATTTTTTGGGGGGGAGGGATAGGAGGTTTTCCCAGAGATGAAACGACTCTGGAATTCCACAGGGGACAAAGATTTAGACTAAAAGAATCGTAGAGCTGAAAGAGACACCAAGGGTCATCTAGTTCAAGGATCACACTTCAAAATGACCTTAACAGATTAGAGAATTGGGCCAAAGCAAACAAGATGAAGTTTAACAAGGAGAAATGTAAAGTACTACACTTGGGCAAAAAAAATGAAAGGCACAAATACAGGATGGGTGACACCTGGCTTGAGAGCAGTACATGTGAAAAGGATCTAGGAGTCTTGGTAGACCACAAACTTGACATGAGTCAACAGTGTGATGCAGCAGCTAAAAAAGCCAATGCAATTCTGGGCTGCATCAATGGGAGTATAGCATCTAGATCAAGGGAAGTAATAGTACCACTCTGGTCAGACCTCACCTGGAATACTGTGTCCAGTTCTGGGCACCACAGTTCAAGAAGGATACGGACAAGCTGGAACGTGTCCAGAGGAGGGCAACCAAAATGGTCAAAGGCCTGGAAACGATGCCTTATGAGGAACGGCTTAGGGAGCTGGGTATGTTTAGCCTGGAGAAGAGAAGGTTAAGGGGTGATATGATAGCCATGTTCAAATATATAAAAGGATGTCATATAGAGGAGGGAGAAAATTTGTTTTCTGCTGCTCCTGAGAAGAGGACACTGAGCAATGGATTCAAACTACAAGAAAGAAGATTCCACCTAAACATTAGGAAGAACTTCCTGACAGTAAGAGCTGTTTGACAGTGGAATTTGCTGCCAAGGAGTGTGGTGGAGTCTCCTTCTTTGGAGGCCTTTAAGCAGAGGCTTGACAGCCACCTGTCAGGAATGCTTGGATGGTGTTTCCTGCTTGGCAGGGGATTGGACTGGATAGCCCTTGTGGTCTCTTCCAACTCTAGGATTCTATGATTCTTCTTTTCTCCAAGCTCAACAGACCCAACTCCCCCCTGAACCATTTTTATTGGCCTTTCAGGTGATTCCTCCATGTCCGTCTCAGACACAGAGGTGTCAAACCCACATCTCCTAGAGCCAACCCTCTCTTTGGGGAGCAAAGGTTTTGCAATAAGGCCTGTGAAAGTTCAACAGGTGCCTAGACTTTCTCATTATGGGACCGAACTGCGGTTGTCAATCCAGCTACATTGAAGGGGTGGGTGGGAATCGCCCCTAACCTCTCCCCACCAGCATTGGACATCCTCCTGAAAACCATCATCATAACACTCTTTGCATAGAAGGGCCAAGTCGATAACAACCGAAACTAGGATTCCTACTGCATTTCTCCCACAACAAAACATCAATGTAAATTTTCACAAAGCATTTAAAAAATAAATCCAGACTTCTTTTGCTCCACTCCCCTCTCCCTTTCTTCCCACCCAGGGCTGCCCTTCTGCCCTCTGCCTGCCCCTCAGAGTCGGTACATCACATGGAGGCAGGTCTTTGTAGCTGCAGTCTCTCCTCTCTTCTCCCACTCTCCAGCAAATGTCAAGTGTCCTTGAAAAAGCAAAGATCCCCAGTGTCGAAGCGATGATTCTTCAACATCAACTTTGTTGGACTGGTCATGTTGTTTGGATGCCTGATTATCGTCTTTTATAGCAGCTACTCTATTCCCAACTTAAGAATGGAAAGCATAATGCTGGTGGTCAACAAAAGAGGTTTAAAGTATGGTTACCAGATTTTTTTCAATGAATCCGGGGACACTTTTTTTATTTATTTTTT
The DNA here is from genome assembly GCA_034642065.1 of Darevskia nairensis. NCBI lineage: Eukaryota > Metazoa > Chordata > Lepidosauria > Squamata > Lacertidae > Darevskia > Darevskia nairensis. The sequence goes on from JAWWNI010001080.1 coordinate 106,046, forward strand.
TGAAGCTGAGTAGCAACAGGGAGTCAGTAGTGGGGATAGTGAGGCAAAAGACCCTGGGCCCAAGCACATATGCATATTGTATAAAGGTGCAAAGCCCTTCTTTTGCACCCTGTGGAACATAAATGCACAGAGTTTTTAAAAAATGGTAATGGCGCGCCGCCCACCCATGATTCCTAAGCCTCCCCCGATCTCCTTCCCCCTTCCCCCTTTGTTTTGACAGATCGGGGGAGGCTCGGGAGTCACGGGTGGGCAGCGCACCGTTGCCGTTTTTTAAAAACTCTGCGCGTTTATGTTTCACAGGATGCAAAAGGAGGGCTTTGCACCTTGCCTGGCAGAGAAACTGCGCGTCTTGCGCCCCTCCTGGACAACGGCCACCCACTCGCAACTCCCAAGCCTCCCCTGATCTGTCAAAACAAAGGGGGGAGGGGGGAGGAGATCTGTACCGCCGGATGTCCCCAGTTCCCCTTCGGCAGTGGCGGCAGCAGCGAGTAGCTCCTGAAGCCAGCCAGAGCCAACTGACCTACCAGGCTGGCTCATGGCTGCTGAGACTGCCGCTGCCACATTTCCCAGGGACAGATTTGCGAATCTGGGGGCATTCCGGGGACAGAATTTGTCAGGGAGCAGATTTGCAAATCTGGGGACTGTCCCTGGGAACAGGGGACACCTGGTAACCCTGGTTTAAAGACTCTCTCAAGGCAAATCTAAGAAAATGCAGAACAGTAGTACCTTAGAAGTCGAACGGAATCGGTTCTGGAAGTCTGTTCGACTTCCAAAATGTTCGGAAACCGAAGCACAGCCGCAGAAACCCCATTGGACATTCGGCTTCCAAAAATAGTTCGGAAACCGGAACAGTCACTTCCGGGTTTGCGGCATTCGGGAGCCAAATCGCTCAAGAACTAAGCTGTTCGAAAACCAAGGTACAACTGTATAAACATGGATCACTGGGAATCACTGGCCTGTGAGCGCTCCAATTGGAGGAGAGCCTTTGCCAAAGGTGTCATGGATTTTGAAGACGCTCGAACTCAGGACGCAAGGGAGAAATGTGCTAAGAGGAAGGCACGCTTGGCAAACCCTCAGCATGATCAACTCCCGCCCGGAAACCAATGTCCCCACTGTGGAAGGACGTGTGGATCCAGAATTGGCCCCCGCAGTCACTTATGGACTCATTGTTAAGACCATGTTCATGGAAGACAATCTTACTCAGCTACGAGGGATCGCCAAAGAAGAAGATGAGCTGCCCGAGAGAGGAGACCAGCAGTGGCAGCCATGGAGAGGCCATGGAGAGGCCATGGGGTGCTCCCTCGCTGCCACTCGCACTCAGGACAAGAGCAGGCTCACCCTCTTCCATGAGCTCAGCCGTGACAGCAGTAGAAATAGGGACCTTCCGGGATTAAATCAGAAGCTGGGATGGCTTTCAAAATTCCGGGGCTGTCCCTGGAAAACCGAGACACTTAGAGGGTACATCGCTGGCCATTCTGAGGACAAAGGTCTGGATTGGATGGGCCACTCACCTGATCTACCAGGACTTTTACTATGTTTACATTAGGAAATATTTTGGGATTGCTTTAGGTCCAAGATGTTTTCAGCTCCATCCTCCAACTAAACATTAGGAAGAACTTTCCGAAAGTGGGACAGACTCCCTCGGAAGCTGGTAGATTCTCCTCTTTGGGATGTTTTCAAACACAAGTTGGATGGCCACCTGGCAGGGATGCTTTATCTGTGATTCCTGCATCGCAGGGGGTTCAGCTAGATGACCCCTGAGGGTCCCTTCCAACTCTACGATTCGACAATTCTCTCAGTGACTCAGTTTGTTGATGGAAAGCTATGTCTTTCCCCTCATTTATTTTGTAATGTAGAACACGGTGAGGAGATTGGGGGGTTGGATGTTTGCCAATGCTCCTACTCCCCACCCCCACCCCCTGGTTGCAGGAATTTCCTAGAGAAATCCGCTCTTCGAAAATCCTTGGCAAGGAAGGAGCGGAAGGCAGCCTTGGCATGACCAAGCCTCATATTTAAATGTTGACGAGCTTCTTGCTGCCAATTAGCAACGGGAAAACACAGACTGTGTGCTAAACCGGGGCTGGCGGTGGCTCCCCAACTGCCACACTGTTTGTGCAACTCTCTGCCCACCTCCTTGGTGGAAGAAACTTCCGTTGGGAAGAGTCTGCAGGAGATTTTTAGAGAGAGGTTGGGTGGCCACTTGTCGGGGGTTCTTTAGCTGTGATTCCTGCCTTGCAAGGGGTTGGGCTAGATGGCCCCCGGGACCCCTTTCCACCTCTGCAAGCCTATGGTTGTATGGCGAGAAATAAATGTTACCAAGAACTCTGGCCACAAGTTTTAACAAAAAATATAAGTTTACTCGTGAGTAAATTCAAATATAATATCAATCCTGTTAGGAATTAGATCTTTATCACTGAAACCTTAGTACTTTGATGTATTTTGATATATTATTTGATATTACCAGCTGAAGAAGGCGTCTGCTCCGAAACAGGGCCCTGTCCTGGTTTCCAGTTTTCGCATCATACATCTGAGAAGCCCTTGCTTCAACCTCCAAAAGATTTCCAAGAGACTTTTCATTGTGAAACTATTATTATTTTCGTTTAAGACTGTAATTCCTAACAGGATTGATATTATATTTGAATTTACTCACGAATAAACTTATATTTTTTGTTAAAACTTGTGGCCAGAGTTCTTGGTAACATTTATTTCTGTGTATTTTGCAACAAGAACTCCAACTTTTTCACGATTATGGTTGTATGACGTCAGAAGGTGGTGAACTCTCCTTCCTTGGGATTCTTAAATTGCGACTCCTGCATTGTAGACACTAGAAGACAGTTTCCTCTGCCCCGTGGGCTACTGAATTCTAGCCTTGCTTGTGAGCTACCTTCTGATGGGTTATTATTATTATTATTATTATTATTATTATTAATAATATTAATATTATTAAAATTTGCATCGCGCCCTAAACCCACAAATCTCAGGGTGGTTCTTACCATCCCCTTTAAACCTCACGCTTGCAAATACCCAGCGCTTCAATTTCATAACGACTCCAGGATCAGGCCAACACCTACTCAGCCCAGCACCTCCTTTCCACCAGCAGGGCTTCTTTTCCATGCCAGGAGGGAGCCAACCACATTCACGTTGAGAGTGCCTCTGAGCATGCACGGGGTGCACCGACACAGAGAAAGCTCCAGGGGTATCTGATTAGGAAACAGCATTCCACCGGATAAAACTTCCAGGCAAGGTGCTTTTGCGAAAAGGGGACCTGCCTCCGGTGGTCTTAGCCTGGACTGACCCCTTGGACAAATGTGGGCAATGGAGCCGAGCATGGGGCTCTGTGCCCCTCTAGTGGTTGGTCCTGGGAATGCAGCCACCTGAAAAAGAAGAGCCCCCCCCCATGGGAGAAACAGTGCAGGGTGACGGCCAGATCCCATCTCTCCTAGTCTTCTATACCTTCAGCACTCCTAACAGGGCCTGGTACTGGGGGCCTTGCAACCATGATGGCCTGAGGCTGCCCCCTCCTGCCTCTTGGACTCGGATGGGGGCACATGGGGTGGGAGCATGTCACCCCCTCCCCACAAGACTGTAGGATATAACCAACTGTTATTCTGAAGCACCAATCATTGTAGACAACACACAGCATCTGCCAAGTGGGAGAGATTCCAGCTTTGATTCCAGCACGGGACCAAATTTGTGGGTTCCACTAGATGACCCTTAGGGGCAGCTTCCAACAAAACAATTATTTGCTTCCTTTGGAGCATAGCTTGAATGGCCCACCTACCAGGGAATTTTTTTGCTGTGATTCTTGTATTGCAGGGGGCTGGGCTAGATGACCGTTGGGTGCCCCTTCCAATCCAGAAGGTCCCAGGATCAGTCCCCAGTGACATTTCTAGGCAGGGCTAGGAATGTCCCCCGGAAACCACATGAGGGGAGAGGGCACTAGGGGGTTAATTCTGCTTGCTGGTGTCCCACTGTGAGAGCAGGATGCTGGGGCCACTGGCCGATCCGTCAGGTGATTCTTATGTTCTTAGGCTGGGATAATTTAGCTGGATTCCTGCATTGCAGGGGGTTGGTCTGGATGACCTTTGGGGGTCCCCTCCGACTCTACGATTCTTTGGTTCCATGACTTCTTCACAGAGCAGTTCTATAGAGTGGACCTTTAAAACTGGCTGAGAATGTCCTCCAGCTGTTTCTCTCTCCCCCACTCCACCATCACTGCTCCCCACATGCACAGCAGGAATTGTGTCCCTCTGCTAGGGGGCATCTCTGCATAGGGGAGTATAGCATCTAGATCAAGGGAAGTAAAAGTACCACTGTATTCTGCTCTAGTCAGACCTCACCTGGAATACTGTGTCCAGTTCTGGGCACCCCAGTTCAAGAAGGATACTGACAAGCTGGAACATGTCCAGAGGAGGGCAACCAAAATGGTCAAAGGCCTGGAAACGATGCCTTATGGGGAACGGCTTAGGGAGCTGGGTATGTTTAGCCTGGAGAAGAGAAGGTTAAGGGGTGATATGATAGCCATGTTCAAATATATAAAAGGATGTCATATAGAGGAGGGAGAAAGGTTGTTTTCTGCTGCTCCAGAGAAGCGGACACGGAGCAATGGATTCAAACTACAAGAAAGAAGATTCCACCTAAACATTAGGAAGAACTTCCTGACAGTAAGAGCTGTTCGACAGTGGAATTTGCTGCCAAGGAGTGGGGTGGAGTCTCCTTCTTTGGAGGTCTTTAAGCAGAGGCTTGACAGCCACCTGTCAGGAATGCTTGGATGGTGTTTCCTGCTTGGCAGGGGGTTGGACTGGATGGCCCTTGGGGTCTCTTCCAACTCTAGGATTCTATGATCCAATGTGCTTTTGGCCCCCACCCTCACCCTCCTGCTCTTCCTCTTCCTCCTCACAACTAGAAAGCCTTTGCTTTCCACCTCCTGGTTCTGCTGGTGACATCAGGCCGGAGAATGCAAACATCTGTATTTGGCCCCTCCGATTTGAAGGAGGGAGGGAGGGGGACAGACCTTGATGGGTGGGGTCCAGGAGGCTGGCACCCCCAGCATCAGAAGCCAGCTGCTGCATCCTGACACCCATCCCTTCCGATCCCCCAACGTCCTCACGGGTCCCTCTTCCCCTCTCCGCCCTGCCCCAGCCTCTGGCATCCCCCAGAGCAGGAAGTTGGTTCTCAGCTACCAGATCCTCTCTTCCACCACCACCCTCCTGACACAACCGCTGCAGGGTTTGGATCCTGGGAGAGTCAGGAGGCCTGCTGGGTCTCTGCGGAGGAACTGTTCAATTATCTCAGCCCTGTTCGCTGGGGGATCCGCTCCCCTCTGCGGCGAAATCGCGCTTTGGAGAAGCATTTCCAGCTCGGAAGTTTAAATTTAGCAAGCGGTGCTTCCCCTTTTCCAAAGCTAGATCCCCCCCCCTCCCTCTCCCTGCCTTCACCTCAGAGTTAGCTGCCTCTTTGTCGCATTACACAGTAATCCGAGATGCCTTGGCTGACCTCCAAGGAACAGAATGTACTTGGCAAGGAAGCTGCTCTTAATGTCTGCAAAATGTCGGGAGCCGCAGCCAAGAACCGCTAACTGGGTCATTAACCTCTCCGGGAAGGCTGAGGACCATCGTTCCCGGCTTGCCTCCCTCTCGCCAGCGAGAAGGCCCCGGATGCCGGCCGCGGATAGGGGCCGGGGCAACCGGGTCACCGCGCTGGGCCACAGAGTCCGCTGATGCGCCTGAAAGATCACAGAATCACAGCATTGTAGGCTCGGAAAGGGTCCCTCAAGGGCCATCTAGTCCAGCCCCCTGCAGTGCAGGGGTCGCAGCTAGAGCACCCGTGACAGATGGCCACCCGACCTCTGCTTAAACACCTCCAGTGAAGGAGAGAGTCCATTCCCCCGTCAAACAGCTCTTGACATCTGAAATCTTGATCACCTCCGGGCTTGACTACTGTAATTCTACGCGGGGCTGCCCTTGAAGCTGTCCCAGAAACTCCAGCGGGTGCAGAATGCTGCAGCGAGGCTCCTCACGGGGTCCTTGCCATGGGAGCATATTCACCCAGTGCTCTTCCAGCTGCACTGGCTCCCGGTGGAGTACAAGGTCAGATTTAAGGTGCTGGTTTTGACCTTTAAAGCCCTTCGCGGCCTAGGACCCTCGTACCTACGGGACCGCCTCTCCTGGTATGCCCCACGGAGGACCTTAAGGTCCATAAATAGCAACACTTTAGAGGTCCCGGGCCCTAAGGAAGTTAGATTAGCCTCAACCAGAGCCAGGGCCTTCTCAACACTGGCTCCGACCTGGTGGAACGCCCTGTCTCATGAGACCAGGGCCCTGCAGGATCTGATTTCTTTCCACAGGGCCTGTAAGACAGAGCTGTTCCACTTGGCCTTTGGCTTGGAATCAATTTGATCCCCTCCCCCCTCTTTCCTTTTTTGCTCCTGAGATGGAACTCCTATTTGGGGACTTCCCTGGCATTTTCCCCCAAATAGTTTTGATTTGAGTTCTACTGAAATGAGGCTGCACTTTAATGTTGTTTTTAATTCTGTTTTTAAGCTGTATTTTAATCAACTGTTTTTATACTTGTTGTTAGCCGCCCTGAGCCCGGTCTTGGCTGGGGAGGGCGGGGTATAAATAAAAATTTATTATTATTATTATTATTATTATTATTATTATTATAAAGTTCTTCCTAATGATGTCCCTGTGCAGATTTATGGGGCTGAATGGGGTCAACAAAAGAGACATAGACTGTGTGTGTGTGTGTGTGTGTGTGTGTGTGTGTGTGTGTGTGTGAAGCAAGAGATGTGAGAATGATATGCTTCCCTTTGCATTCAAAGGTGAACCTGCCCAATTCACCCTTTTTATGAAACAAAGGTGACTAAAAGGAAGCCTTTCTTCATGCAGCGTTGAACAAGAAAAAAATCTAAAGGATGAGCAGGCAGGCTTCAGGAAGTATCATTCCACAGTAGATCACAGGCTTGTCCTACAACACTTGGTTGGAAAACACACAACTGGTTGGAAGTGCACTTTATGCAGACTTTAAATCTGCTTTTGATCTTATATCTTCTTCTTTGGCGACCTCTCCTAGCTGAGTAAGATTGTCTTCCATGAACACGGTCTTAACAATGAATCCGTAGGTGACTGTGGAGGCCAATTTTACACATCACTTAGGAAGACAGGCGAACAAATGCCCGTGTACTGGAAGAAGCAAAGATCACCAGTGTTGAAGCAATGATTCTTCAACATCAACTTCGTTGGGCTGGTGTCGTGTCCCCAATGGTAACTGTAGCTAGCTGTCAAGAACGCACGCCACTCCGAGAAGTCAGCGGAAGAAGTCTTGAAGTTTATTGTACAGCACACAGAGATACGTGGAAAGTCCGTGAGGATTCTGAGGAGGCCATCTCAGAATCCCCCTTTAATACACCTTGTTGGGTGACTCCCAATTCCCCCCTCCCTTCTGCCCTAAAGGTCCGGGGGTAATCCACTTCCCCACCCGGGATGGCTTGGACAAAAGAGTTAACTGCTCTGGTCTACCTGCACTATTCATGGGTGCTTTTTACATTGTTATTGCGATGCTGCCGGTTCAGCCGCTGATGGCTCGTTAGCGGTCGTTATCGCCCATCCTGGGGTTGTTTACCCCGTGGGGCATGCCTGGGCGAGGTCGGGCCTTGCTGCGCTCGGTTTAACCCCTGCGTGCCTGGCTCCGCTGTTGCCCCCTTTCCTGGCCCGCTGCATGGTTCCCCTTCCTGGCGCCCGCATGGTGCGACCCCACTGTCTAGTCGGGTCGCGACATCTGGTCATGTTGTGCGGATGCCTGATTATCGTCTTCCAAAGCAACTACTCTATTCTGAACTTTAAAATGGAAAGCGTAATGCTGGTGGTCAACAAAAGAGGTTTAAAGACTCTTTCAAGGCAAATCTAAAAAAATGTAGTATAAACACTGACAATTGGGAAACACTGGCTTGCAAGCGCTCCAGTTGGAGAACAGCCTTTACCAATGGTGTCATGGGCTTTGAAGACACTCGAACTCAGGACGCAAGGGAGAAATGTGCTAAGAGGAAGGCACGCTTGGCAAACCCTCACTGTGATCAACTCCCACCCGGAAACCTATGTCCCCACTGTGGAAGGATGTGTGGGTCCAGAAAAGGCCTCCACAGTCACTTACGGACTCATTGTTAAAACCAGGGGTCAGCAAACTTTTTCAGCAGAGGGCTGGTCCACTATCCCTCAGACCTTGTGGGGAGCCGGACTATATTTTTGAAGGGAAAAAAAATGAACGAATTCCTATGCCCCACAAATAACCCAGAGATGCATTTTAAATAAAAGCACACATTCTACTCATGTAAAAAAACGCTGATTCCTGGACTGTCTACGGGCCGGATTTAGAAGGCGATTGGGCCAAATCCGGCCCCCAGACCTACCCATGCTTAAAACCGTGTTTATGGAAGACAATCTTACTTGGCTACGAGGGATCGCCAAAGAAGAAGAAGAAGACACATCCTTCCACAGTGGGGACATTGGTTTCCCGACGGGAGTTGATCCCGGTGAGGGTTTGCCAAGCGTGCCTTCCTCTTAGCACATTTCTCCCTTGCGTCCTGAGTTCGAGCATCTTCGAAGCCCGTGAGGCTGTGGGGCAAGCTTGAAGAAACAAATGTTCTTGACTATGCAGCACCTAGTTAAACTATGGAACTCACTGCCACAAGGGGGAAGTGATGACTACCGTCCTAGATGGCTTTAAAAGAGGGTAAATTCATGGAGAGGACTATCGATGGCCACTAAGCCATGATAGCTCTGCTCTGCCTCCCCAGTCAGAGGCAGCGATGCTTCTGAATCCCAGTTGCTGGAAACCACAGGAAGAGAGAGGGCACTTGTGTGATTGAATCCTGCTTGCTGTTTTCCCACAGGCAACTGTGAGAACAGGATACTAGACTAGATGGGCCCTTGGCCTGTTCCAGCAGGCTCTTCTAATGGAAGAAACAAAGCAATGCCGTCCTTCAAAATTCGCACCCCTTCAAATTTCGCAGGGCAGCTCTCCAGCCAAGTGTTCTGTATGGCGATGCTTATAAGCCTGGCCGGATGCCTGTAATATTGATGCAAGTTTTAAACTCTTTTCAGTCTATTGTTTCAACTTCTTGAAAGTCTCGAGCTATTGTTGTGAATTTTTCTTGGTTGCAATTTTATTTATTTATTTATTGTAAATTTTGAGGGTTTGTTTTTGTTAGTTTCTTTTACAATCAAGCGGTGTATAAATTTTAGGAAATCAATAATAACAACAACACATAGGCTGGCTATGAAATGTGGGTATGAGGGCCAGAGAAAGTGAGGGCAATTGAAACAAACAAGGGAGCCCCTTTTTCAGCGGGGTCAAAATCTGCCTCCTAAAAACGAGCCTTTGCACAGCCCTGTTGGGGACTTTCCAATGAGTTTGGTTCAGCCAAGCCCCGATAAGTTGAGAGGACACCCCAGAAAATATCAGGCAATGCAAAATGTGGGGTCCCTCTTGGCCTGACCTCGACGGGCCTTTCTCGTGTTCTCAAAGTCAGAGAAGTGAATTCCTCATGCATTGCAGAGTCGTGCATTTTCGTGGGCCGGCTCTCGTTTCTCCTAGTGGCCACGGGTAACATTTCGGGAGCCTCTCTCTGCAAGGAGAAAAGAAGTCCCAGATTAGCTCAGATCTCCCAGAAGCTGCTGCAAGGGACCAAATTATATGCTCCCTTCTTTCCTCTCCCCTCGATCTTCTTACTAGCCTGCCCTCTGCTGCCTGCAGAAAGATGGTGCATTTTCACCTCCCCCAGCTCAATAGCTGACGACAGCAGAATCTGTCAATTTCAGTTTCAGTTTTTCCTCATTTTTACATCCCTTAAGTTCAGTTTGCCACAAAACAGTTTGCAATTAAAAAAAAATCCTTATGGAAAATTGTGGATGTGAATTTTCTCCCGCTATACACATTTTTTAAATGCAATGTTATTTATTTATTTGTCGCATTTGTTGCGTTTTCTCCAAGGAGCTCAACGCGGCCTGTGCATTGCTTTCCCCTTCCTTGTTTAATCCCTGCCACAACAACCCTGTGAGGTAGGTTAGGCGGAGAGGCAGAGACTGGCACACAAGCTCACCCAGTGGGGATTCAAACCCTGGCCCCTCCCAGGTCTGAGCCCGGTACTGTAACCACTACACCACACTGCCTTGGTGATTTTGCCTTCATCATATTGCTGTGGTTGCTGTTTGATTTTCTTATAGGGTAACTCAAAGCGAACTGACACGAAACCCAATTAAAGACAGCAATCAGTCCCTAAAGAGGCAAGAATTAAGATAAAAGACTAAAAAGCATGAATAAACAAACAGGCAACTGCAGGTCCTGCCCCATCGGAAAGAGGGCACAATATCCTTCAAATTCGGGGCCAAAAACCCAGAGAAGAAAAATATGGAAGGCATTGCTTGGCGCCTCAAAAAGGAAATTGCAGAGTTGGAAAAGATTCAGAAACAGGCTGCAGAGTATAGGCCTCATGGTGAGTAGCCATCAATAACCCTCTCCTCCAAAAATCCTGTTTGAAAGCCATCTAGGTTGGTAGCCATCACTGTCTCCTGTGGGAGGGAGTTCCATAGGTTAACTTCCAACATTCAGCTTCATTGAATGTCCAGGAGTTCCAGTGTTATATGAGAGAAGGAGAACAACTTTTCTCTCCCCGCTTCCTCCATCCCTTGAATGGTTTCGTAAATTTCCCTGTCACCTCTTACTCGCCTAAAGCTGCGGCTTTCCTTCATAGGGCAGCCATTGATCATTTTGCCTTCTCTTTTCTACACCTTTTCCGCCTGTACGGTATCTGCGGGGGCCCTGTGGGAATTTGCACATGCTCAGGAGCGCCCTGTGCCTTGCTGCCTCCGGTATCCCAGGACTTCAGACCTGCCCCGAAAATGGATTTGCTGGCCGCGCGAAGCTCTGCTTCAAATTACATCCTGGAAGACCGGCGGCTTTCTCAAGTGTGGTCTTTGCGCATTTGCGAAAACGATCTGCTAATAACTCCTTAACCAGACAGCTGGAGGAACTTCATAGTTAAGAGACTTCGTTTTTTTCCACTCCACTGTTGGGCACTTTCTCAGTTTTCAGGCCCTGCCCCACCCTGACGCCAACTTTATCATTAACTACCCCTTGATTACCTTGCCAAACGGGTAATTAAATGCCTCAAAAATTCATTATGGACTTGCTGTATTAAGAGAAACATAATTAAGGGACGCTTGCCTGTGCCAGCCGCAGTTTATTACCTGCGCACTGATTTATCTCGGAGGCAATTCATTAAACGTTCGTGGCAGCCTTGTTTGGATCAATGGAGACCCGAGAGTCAATAAGCACCTTATTAGAGCCAAACGAGCCCCTTAATTGGGAGAAAAGAAATGTCTTTGGAGCAAAAACGTCTGGAGGAAAGACGCCCTAGGTAAGGTTGCCACATCCAGATTCTGTGCGGGCTCCTGTGCCTCTATGCGTTGCAGCAGCACAGATAATTTTATCAGAAGTAGCTCCCCCCCCCGTCACAGTTGCATGACATAGGGAAACAGAGGCAGAATGAAATGGATCTAGCGGTCTTAGTGGACCGCAATCTTCACATAAGCCAGCAGTGTGATGCAGCAGCAAAAAAGGCCAATGCTATTCTGTTGTTGTTCAGTCGTGTCCGACTCTTCGTGACCCCATGGACCAGAGCATGCAAGGCACGCCTATCCTTCACTGCCTCATGTTGGCCAAACTCATGTTAGTAGCTTCGAGAACACTGTCCAACCATCTCATCCTCTGTCACCCCCCTTCTCCTTGTGCCCTCAACCTTTCCCAACATCAGGGTCTTTTCTAGGGAGTCTTCTCTTCTCATGAGGTGGCCAAAGTACTGGAGCCTCAACTTCAGGATCTGTCCTTCTAGTGAGCACTCAGGGCTGATTTCTTTAAGAATGGATAGGTTTGATCTTCTTGCAGTCCATGGGACTCTCAAGAGTCTCCTCCAGCACCATAATTCAAAAGCATCAATTCTTCGGAGATCAGCCTTCTTTATGGTCCAGCTCTTTTATGGTCCACTTCCGTACATTACTACTTCCGTACATACATGCTATTCTAGGCTACATCAACAGAAGTCTAGTGTCCAGGTCAAGGGAAGGAATAGTACCGCTATATTCTGCCTCGGTCGGACCACATTTGGGGTCCTGTGTCCAGTTCTGGGCGCCACAGTTTAAGAAGGGTGTTGACAAGCTGGAAGGTGTGTAGAGGAGGGCGGCCAAGATGATCAAGGGTCTGGAAAGCAAGCCAAACAGAGAACACTTGACATATCCTTCTGACATTGAAAAGGCCATTGTTGATTTTTCAGTAGTGCTGCAGGTAAGTATCTCAGTGACATAAGCTAAATGTTCTATGTGGATCATAAGACCAGATGGGTGGGGTATAATTAATAAATAATAATAATAATAATAATAATTATTATTATTATTATTAGGAACCTAATAATAGAGCCAGTGGCCCATCTAGTCCAGCATCCTGTTCTCAAAGTGGCCAGCCAGATGCCTGTTGGAAACCAGCAAGCAGGATTCGAACACAGGAGCAACAGTCCCCTCCTGTGGTTTCCAGCAAATGAGATTCAGAAGCATTTCTGCCTCCGACTGCGGACTGTGAAGTCCCCTCTTTTAAAGCCATTTAGGACGCTAGGCCATGACTGGCTCCTCTGTCATCAATCAGGCCCGAAAATATGCGATTTGACGAAGGAGGTAAGGATTGCCAATGCTGGGTGAAGAATGAAGATCTTGTTTCAAAGGGGAGGGGAGGGAATGAAAATTAGAAAAAATAACTAATAAAAAGTCTGAAATGCGGTCCCATTCGCAGCGTGAAAGATTAAGGAGACATATTTCCTCTTCTCGAAAGCTTGGAAGAGCCTTAAAGGAATCTTCTGAAAACCTTCCAGAGCTAATTCTTTTCTTCCTAACTTTCTTTCTTTCTTTCTTTCTTTCTTTCTTTCTTTCTTTCTTTCTTTCTTTCTTTCTTTCTTTCTTTCTTTCCTTCTTTCCTTCCTTCCTTCCTTCCTTCCTTCCTTCTTTCTTTCTTTCTTTCTTTCTTTCTTTCTTTCTTTCTTTCTTTCTTTCTTTCTTTCTTTCTTTCTTTCTTTCTGTGTTTAAAACATTTTGCCTTTTCCTCCTTTCAAAACTTTAAAGAGGTTCCCAGAGGAAAATTGGGCACAGCCACACGGGGGGCGGGGGGGGGCGTCCCCTTTTATTTCCCCCTCCTTTTCTGAGCGAGGAGAGCATAAACAACTTAACAGAGAAGGCAAGGAGGAGAATGAAATGTTTCTTGGAAATGGCCGATGAGCGAATCGCTTGGCCGAGCCTTCCTCTTTGGGGAGAAGAAAAGGAGCGGATCGGGGCCATGTGGCCGGAAGACACTCGTAGAGGCCTGGGCTGGACAGCTCCCCACAGGCGCTCCACACCCCTCGCTTTCCCTGGACACCCCTTTTATTTCATTCCCTCCTGGCCCCTCGGCACAGGCCCAAATTGTGCACCCCGCTTTTGAGAGCCCCCACGGTGCCAACTTGGGACACCCTTCCAAGGTTCCTCTGGAAACGGGTGGCAGGTCAAGATCTGGAGAGAAAGGAAAACACCCTAAAATCAAACAAGCAACCCTGAGCCCCAGCTCCACCCTCTGCTCACCCCAAACCCTGTTTGCATGTTCGTGGAAGTTTCAGGAAAGAGCTTTCCAATTTTCCACCGAATTCACGAAAATACTAATTATCTGCCCAATTTATTTGGGGAGGGGGAGGGAGGGAGAGAGAGTTGTGAGAAAGAAGTCCTCTCTTCCCCCATTTCTCCTCTGAGGGCTATTAAACTTTATTTTATTTTATTTTTTCAATGACGAGCATAAACAGCATGGAAATCAAAGATAGGGTTTTGTTTTTTTTTAATGAGTGTTTTGCTTGGGTGTTTTCCCCCTCCCTCCTTTCCTTTTTTTTACATCGCTGTGATTTTCCAAAACATCTCCTCCAATGTTTGGGAGCTGTTTGCCAAGGGAACGATTAAAAAAAGCAGGAGAGATCCAGCTTGTTTTTCCTGCGGGCAAGCACAATGGGGACAGAGTGGGACCCCCCCCCCCTCATTGCACACCAGCTTTCTGGGCTCTCTGCAGTGGGCAGTCGGGTCCCGCAGGCGCCTCCTCGCAGGTAATCCTATTAGCAAGGCTTCTCTCCATTTCCAGGTGGTAAAATTGCATTCCTTCTCCATTCGCTCGTGCTTAAGGACATGCTGGGGATTCGTGGCTGAGGTGAGGGACTTCTTCTTCCAAGTCTCCGCAAGGATCCTGTCCTCATTAAGGCAATGGACTCGTGTCCAGGCTGCAATATTTCAGCTGGCAAATGGTGGAGGAGAGCTATCTGATGGAGGTTCTTCATACACAGGAGGAGGGCAGGAGGAAAATACTCCCTGCATACTGAAAGCTAGCATGTCATTGAGACGTTCCCCCCCTGATGTGCTGCTTTTCTATGTGCAGGGCAGGAGGGGTTTTTTTTCCCAGTCGGAGCTCCCTGGAACTCATTTCCAGCACCTCTCAGGTGCATACCCTCCAGCACTTCTCTGATTAAAATAGGGATGTCCTATTCCAGTGATGGCTAACCTTGACACTCCAGATGTTTTGAAACTACAACTCCCATCATCCCTAGCTAACAGGACCAGTGGTCAGGGATGATGGGAGTTGTAGTTCCAAAACATCTGGAGTGTCAAGGTTAGCCATCACTGTCCTATTCCCTAATAATAGGGTTGCTTTAAGGCAGCTCCCTTGGAAACAACTGGTATCTGAAGTTCCTTCTCTTCGGGGAATCCTTCCTGCAGCAAATCCTCTTCCAAGGAATGCCCGCATCCTGCAGAGGACACTCTGGCAGGGCAGCCCTCTGGGTGAACAGTCCCATTGGGCCGGAAGGTCCGAGAACACATCCCCAAACACACCCCACATTTCCCAGCAGCTGTGCGCATTGCGGAGGAAAACCAGCCGCATGGGCCAAGGGAGTTTCTCCAGAACTGCTGAACTTCTCGCTGTGGAATCCCTCCATCAGATTCCGAGGAACGGCAGACTTCCCTGGAAGACAGAAGATTGTTTTTCTTACAGGCATAGATTTATAAATAAGAAAGGGTTGCTGGATTTTATTCCTAGGAAAAGCCAGAAGGGTCCGTTATGGGGCAAGGAGGCAGGCAGGCCAGAAAGCCCCATTCTCACCCCCTTTGGGGTTTTTGTGTCGCATGTTGCAATCACCGCGTGTGGCTAGGACTGAGCCCGCTTGTCTGATGGACTTCATTATTCCCATATGTGGAAAATGTTCAGCTGTGGCGCGTCTTTTGCCAGACACTTAAAGTCCATTTATCTCCTTGCCCTAGATTTCTGCCTGTCACTCGCTGAGGCGCTGCTTTGGGACGACGTTGCCTCCTTGGGTTCTAGATCTTGCAAAACCCACCTCCCAAAATGTTTTCGCCTCCAACCCTGCAAGTTCTGTTTTGCCCCATGCTTCTTTGGCTTGCCTATCTCAAAATGAACAGACGGCATGGGCTGTAGGGACAACGGAACCGATGGTTGAGTGACACGTCAGAAAAAGGCCACGGAAATGGAAGAGTCAAGCAAGCAACTGAAATGAAGCAACGCTTGAAAGCGAAAGTTCTGCCCCCCACTATTCCCAGCTTAAATACATTCTGTCTTGTAGAACTTAAGAACTTAAGAAGATAAGGAGAGCCTTCTGGATCAGGCCAAAGGGAACCCAATTAACCCAGCATCCTGGACATATTTGGAGGTTTCTACACAAACTTTGGATGGCCACTTGTCAAGGATTCTTGAATTGTGATTCCTGCATTGCTGGGGGCTGGACTAGATGAGCCTCAGGGTCCCTTCCAGTGTGAGAGCCAGTGTGGTGTAGTGGTTAAGAGTGGCAGACTCGTAATCTGGTGAACTGGGTTCGCTTCCCCGCTCCTCCACATGCAGCTGCTGGGTGACCTTGGGCTAGTCACACTTCTCTGAAGTCTCTCAGCCCCACTCACCTCACAGAGGGTTTGTTGTGGGGGAGGAAGGGAAAGGAGAATGTGAGCCGCTTTGAGACTCCTTAAGGGGAGTGATAAAGCGGGATATCAAATCCAAACTCCTCTTCTTCTTCTTCCTTGGATGCCCACGAGTTGACAGTGCCCCAACCCTCTGTGTGTTACAAACCTCATGCCACAATACATGTGTTCCTCTTTTAAGATGGCATCATCAGGAGGCTCTGTTTCTCTCTCTCTCTCTCTCTCTCTCTCTCTCTCTCTCTCTCTCTAATTAAAGAGTTCACCACATCTCCACCCTTGCTCCATAGTCACAAAATGTCTTAAAACAGAGTCTTCCCCGATGTGAACAGCATGTGATCTCTTTTCCAGCCTTGGGCCTTCCAGATGTCCTGGGTTGCTGTAGGGAGGGGCAGAATCTCTGTCACTTTCACAGATTCACAGACTTGCAGAGTTGGAAGGGACCCCAAGAGTTATCTAGTCCAGCATCCATGACAGGTGACCATCCAACTTCTGCTCAAAGACCTCCAAGGAAGGGGAGTCCACGTTCTGCTGCCCAATAGCCATCAGAAGGTTATCCCTGCTGTTTAGTCGGAATCTCCTTTCTTGTAACTTGAAGCCATGGGTTCGGGTCCTACCCTCCGGAGCAGGAGTTTCGTGTGTAGACCTTTTAACCTCCCCCTTAAATAAATTCAGAAAAGACTCAAATTTTTGGTTTGGCTTTTGGCAGAATTGAGGCCACAACTTTATTGATTACAGCAAGTGAGTGGTTGCATAGGCTCTGGTTTGACTAGCTCCCTGCACCGTGGCAGGTAGCGCTGACCCAGGACACCAGTATAGGTCAGCCTAGGGTAAACACCGGGAACAGTGGAAAGCGGAGACATACTAGTTCACCACCCAGATGTCCCCCTGGACTTGGGCACAGGCACAACCCCTCTCAGGGGTTGACCAAACCATTGAGTCCCTGGATTCCTTTAACGGAATACCCTTCGCATAGGGATGGCTAGAGCCTTCTGCCAACCCATCACCTGAACCAGAGCCTATCTGCAATCTTACAAGTTGTGACGATTTGCTACGTGGCAGGCGAAACCCAAATGGCAACAGCCAATCAGCCAAGTGGGGAAAATTCCTGCCGTGCCCCTGTCCCAACGACACACGACGGCATAGCAAGGTCAAGCGCGCAAGCCCTAAATATAGGGGGAGGTGGGCGGGTGTTCCGATGCACAGGCCCAAAGAGGAAGCTCAGGGACACATGCATGGGCTTATGTAGGTCCCTTGATCCCTTTAGCTAGCGTCTCATTGGTCTGATTACACCCCAGCATCGAGGGACCTGCCAATAGGGTGTTGTGGCTGTCCAAATGTTCCCACCCACAACACAAGGGTTTGGTTGCCAGGCCACACCGCAACACATGCCCTCTGTGAGGGAGGACCCGATTAAACAAGCTTGCTCCATCTTCCATGGGGGGGGGCAGCCCTTAGAATCATAGAATCATAGAGTTGGAAGAGACCCCAAGGGCCATCCAGTCCAACCCCCTGCCAAGCAGGAAACACCATCAAAGCATTCCTGACAGGTGGCTGTCAAGCCTCTGCTTAAAGACCTCCAAAGAAGGAGACTCCACCACACTCCTTGGCAGCAAATTCCACTGTCGAACTGCTCTTACTGTCAGGAAGTTCTTCCTAATGTTGAGGTGGAATCTTCTTTCTTGTAGTTTGAATCCATTGCTCCGTGTCCTCTTCTCAGGAGCAGCAGAAAACAACCTTTCTCCCTCCTCTATATGACATCCTTTTATATATTTGAACATGGCTATCATATCACCCCTTAACCTTCTCTTCTCCAGGCTAAACATACCCAGCTCCCTAAGCCGTTCCTCATAAGGCATCGTTTCCAGGCCTTTGGGTATTTGAAGACGGCTTTCATATCTCCTTTCAGTCTCCTCTTTTCCAGGCTAAACATACCCAGCTCCTTCAACCGCTCCTCATCAGGCTTGGTTTCCAGACCCTTGACCATCTTGGTCGCTCTTCTCTGAATACATTCCAGCTTCTCAACATCCTTGTTAAACTGTTCAGGAGTAATTTTTTTGTGGGTTTTTAATAAGCCCCTCTCCTTCATCCCCCTCCCTGGTAACTGTTCCTTGGTGATAGCTCCCTATTGTCAACTATCTGCAATTTAGAAGCCTCTAAGGGTTTTCAGGGGATACAAACAACTGCCAGAAAATGCAAAGTTAAATATGCAAGCAAGAATGCATCCCACTCAGCAAGCTATGGAGGATGGTGAATCCCTTTGACTTCCCTTACCAAAAATCCCCGGGACCTATTTGTCTGCAATTTAGCAGGCTAAATTCACCCTGGAGGGGCTCCTTTCACTCCCTCTGACTAAAAAAGGGGAAATGTCATGGCCATTTTTAGATTTCCCATCATAGTAAATGGGGAACAAAGTGCTTTCATATGCACAGGGCTTTCATATTTAGGGTGGGGAAGGGCACAGAAACATGCTGGGATTTCTTTAGAAAAACCACACAAATGCTGGGCAAATATTTGGACTTCCACGCACCCCTAGCACAAGATCGTTTTTCTTTCTTTTGTACAATTATGAGACTCAAAGACAATGGAAGCTCCAGTTTGCTTTATTTTATTTCTGAAAGCCTTGACGAAGGAAAAACTTGAATCGCGCGCCGTGTTCCGGGTTGGCAGTCAGGATACGACATGAAGTCCACCTTGC
Source organism: Darevskia nairensis (assembly GCA_034642065.1). Classification (NCBI taxonomy): domain Eukaryota; kingdom Metazoa; phylum Chordata; class Lepidosauria; order Squamata; family Lacertidae; genus Darevskia; species Darevskia nairensis. The sequence continues at coordinate 124,775 of JAWWNI010001080.1, forward strand.
TTCCTTTTTTTCAATTAAATGTTTTATTGATACTTTTCAAGTTTATACATTTCACTAATTTCACAATCATTTTGACATTTCAAAACTTGACTTCCTTCCCCCTCTTTCTGCGGTTCCTTAAATTTATTTTTAATATCTTCTCCATATCCAAATTAACTTAATTTTCTCATTCATTCATCTTCTTTAAATATATACTCTTATGAAACTGCAGGTTATTACAATAATTGCCCAGAGTGGTTGGGGAAACCCAGCCAGATGGGCGGGGTATAAATAATAAATTATTATTATTATTATTATTATTATTATTATTATTATTATTATTTATAATAATCCTGCAAATGTACTTATCTGTTCACAATTCATCTGTAAATATTCAATAAACCATTTCCATTCTTTTATAAAAAGTTGGTTATCTTGATTTCTTATTCTTCCAGTAAGTTTCGCCATTTCTGCATATTCCGTACGTTTTTCTATCCATTCTTCCTTTGCTGGGACTTCTTCTTCTTCTTTCCATTTTGGGGCAAGTAACAGTCTTGACGATGTAGTTGCCTACATAAATAAATTTCAAAACAATTTAGGTAGTTCTGTCCCTATAATTCCCCAAAGGAAAGCTTTTTGTTTTGTTTTTTACAAACATTATTTTAAACATCCTTTTCATTTCATTATATATCATTTCCCAGTAAGCTTTAACCTTACTACAAGACCAACACGTATGATGAAAAGAACCTTCTTTCTCTTTACATTTCCAACACTTATTTGATTTAGATTTATGCATTTTTGCCAATTTACTCGAGAACAGGAGGCTGGACTAGAGGTGACACTGGCCTAGTCCAGGAGGAACTCCTTACGTTTAGGTTAAGATTCATGGACCTGGCAAATATTGTGGGCAAATCCTTGTCTGCCCTGCAGGAAAGGGATCATCCAGAATGTGGCTCTGAATAGCTGTCCAAAGATCCACATCAAATGGTGGTGGATATAATATATAATGAACTCAAAAAGATATTTAAATTCTCATTAAAAAAAAAAAAGACCTGGAGCCTTTCTGTTAGGTATTATGTTGATTGAAATACAACCCCCCACCCCCACCCCACCCCATAGAACCCTTGTAATGTACGCAACCATGGCGGCTAGGATTTTGATAGCAAAAAATTGGAAAGGGGTGACTTAATCCCAACAAAAACTGTCTGGCAAGCAAAGATGATAGAATATTTAGAACTCGCGAAAATGACTGGGAGAATAAGAGGGAACTTAACCCAGAAAGTCAACAAAGACTGGATAATATTGAAAGAATACCTTAGAAAGTATTAGGATAATGTAAATCTCCTGACGGATTTAGATTGAATCTTGAAGTATAAGGAAACTATAAAAGTAAAAAAAAAAATTATAAGTAAAAAAATAATAATAAATCAGGGCGTATAGATTAATAAAGTGTAAAAAGTGCAATGAGGTGAATTGGAAATTAATGGTATTTTGTTAGTTAGTGTCTATGTTTATTCATGTGTTGTTGTTGTCCTGTTTATGTTATATGTAAATTGTTTTGTAATAAAGAATTGTTTAATAATAATAATAATAATAGAAACAGTGGTGGACTCTCCTTCGCTGGAGGTTTCTCAGCAGAGGTCGGATGGCCATCTGCCAGGGATGCAATAGCTTCAATTCCTGAGTTGCAAGGGTTGGACTAGATGGCCCTTGGGGTTCCCTTCCAACTCCTCAAATCATCGATTCTGCGATTGCCCTGCCAGATCCTCTTGCCTGGCTACCATCTGCCGTTTCTCACCCAGGGTCCCAGAGGTTGTGCTTGGATGGACGCGTGGAATATTTAGTGAGGCATTTGCGGGAGACCAGAAAACGCCCCGCCGTTCCTCCAGTTGCTGCCTGCTGAAGCCGACTCATCCCACAGCTGTCTTGGCACAGGCGGAAGCAAAGCGCTCTCCAGCCAGAGATTTCATGGCTCCGTCCAAGGCTCGGCTGTGTCTCAGATGGCAGCTAAGCTCACCAGAAGTCCCTCCCCTCCCTTTGCTCCATATGGAATAGTCACAAACGGAAATGTCAATGGCTTCTTCTTCTTCTTCTTCTTCTTCTTCTTCTTTGGCAATCCCTCATAGCCAAGTAAGATTGTCTTCCATAAACACAGTTTTAACAATGAGTCCGTAAGTGACTGTGGAGGCCAGTTCTGGATCCACACGTCCTTCCACAGTGGGGACATTGGTCTTTTATGACCGCTAGGTGGTGACTCCACTGGGCGCAGTGATCCAGTTAGTGTGAAAGGGATGCAGACTATGTTTAGGGAACCTTTTCTAGCCCCTCCCCCTTTTTGGGGTGAGCAGAGTGGATCCCAAAAAGGGCTGCTCAGTCATGGATACAGCTGCCGAGCTGCTCAACTGCCTCATTCCTTGAGTCAGAACGACTGAATCTGTATCCACCACCCATGTGCCGGTTCATGACTAGAGGCTTCCAGATTTCACGATCCTGCACCCATTACCATTTGCCGATTGCCATGGGATGTTTGGGTTTTGGGTTTGGGATGGGTTTTTGGAAGACGCCTGTGCTATGAATTTGTTTTATGTGTGTAGATCAGTGTGAGCTGACCAACGCACAGTCTTCACAGTAGGGCTCTATTCCAATAGCATGAGTAGTCACAATGACCAGTAGATTCTTATCTGCTGCAGCCTTCATCCTCCTTCACAGCCATTGTAACATACCGCTTGTTATCACCCGCCTGTTCTGCCATTGAGGACTTCATTCTTTGTCCAGCTCCTTCCCTTTGACCTTACCGCCTTGGGTGACCCTGCCGGGAATACGAGATTCCCGACAGCTTCGCTCACAACGGTCATAGGAACGTGGAAGCCCACTCATCACGACAAGGTGATGATCCAGCGAGTGAGATGTCAATGACACATCCTGCTAAGAACTAAGAAAGACATGAGGAGCATTGATTAGATCCATGCGGGTGGCAGGTTTGATCCTAGACCTAATGGGTCATTCAGTTCAGTTCCTTTTGTACTTGTTGGGTGGGGACTGTGGCTAGAGCTATAAGTCTTGGGTCCAGGGCTATCGGGACATTCTCATATGATCCTGCCCAGGCTCCGAGTTCGGGGGGAGGCCCTTCTCTTGGTCCTGCCACCCTCCCAGGCCTGCTTGGTGAGGACATGGGAGAGGGCCTTCTCGGTGGTGGCTTCTCCCAGACAACTTTGGAACTCCCTCGCTAGTTAGACTGGCTCCCTCCTTGATGTGCTTCTTCCGGCAGGTAAAGACTTGCTTGTTCCAATAGGCTTCTGGAAACTGTATCTTAAGGAAAGGGCTGGTGCTGTGGTGTTCTTATTGTGATAGATTAGAAAGAGAGAAAGAGAAAAGGAAAGAGAGAGAGAGAGAGAGAGAGAGAGAGAGAGAGAGAGAGCGAGCTACTGAAATTTGAAAGACCAAAGTCCACCTCTGTTCTGAATACCAGGAAACCAAAGTTTTATGCTAAATTGTAGATCACTTACTAAGAACGCATTTTACAGATGGCGGCGTATGTACGGGAACACATTTTTTTCTTTTTAAAGAACAAAATTGAACATTTTTAAAAAAGGAATTGAGGGTCTTTCCCTTGTTTGTCCCCATCTTTTGGAATTTGGGGATATACTGTCTCTAAACATGCAGGTTCTCTAAAGCATCCTTAAAGGTAAAGGTACCCCTGACCATTAGGTCCAGTTGCGGATGTCTCTGGGGTTGCGGCGCTCATCTCGCTTTACTGGCCGAGGGAGCCAGCATACAGCTTCCAGGTCATGTGCCCAGCATGACTAAGCCGCTTCTGGCGAACCAGAGCAGCGCACAGAACCGCCATTTACCTTCCCACCAGAGCGGTACCTATTTATCTCCTTGCACTTTGATGTGCTTTCGAACGGCTAGGTTGGCAGGAGCGGGGACCGAGCAACGGGAGCTCACCAACCTTCTGATTGGCAAGCCCTAGGCTCTGTGGTTTAACCCACAGCGCCACCCATGTCCCCAAAGCATCCTTAGCTAATACTAATAAACATGGTTAGAGCTCTCTGTTTTAGTTGTTATTAAAGTCAACTAGCTAATGGCCACCCTCATTTCATTTTATGCAACATTTACCATATGTTGTTTTTAAAAAGCAACGATTAGGGAAATGCCAAATGTCAGTGGAAGTGCACGATATAATAACCTCCTTAAATTCCTCTCCTTGCCAGGAGCACCAGCCTGGCCAGAGTCCCATTTTGGTGCTTCAAGCAAAGGCTACTTTTCCAAGTGCGTTGACCAGGAACAACACACCCTGCTCCGCTGTTGTATAATGTTTTCATCCTGCAGGATCCAGATGTTTCTATTCTGGCCGGCAAAATGAATCTGCCCGCCAAAGTTACGCTAACCAACCGGCCCCTCTCTCCTTTCCCCGCCTGCAGCAAGTAGCTCCCTGGATGACAAAAGCTTTAATATGAAAACCGGGCAATAATCCCTGCTAAGAAATGTAAATCTTCGATACTTTCCAGGGTTGGCTGCCTAACCCAGCAAATGTGAGCCTAGTGTCAGTATGGGCGAAATGGTGTGTTTTGACCGACAGATGGAAGCCATTTATCTCCCTGCTGCCCGAAGCCAGTGTAGATGGACGCTGATGGTTTTAAAGCTCAGCTTTGCCTGACCCTGTCCCATGTCTGGAGATGGATTACGGAGGAGACCAAGGAACACATGTTTGGTAACCCTTGGAGTGCCAAGGTTAGAGTTTTGGCTCTTCCAGACTGAGATGGGTAAGCCAGAATAAACACAGGCAGAGCCTGCAAAAGGCAGCTTTTTATGCCCACCTAACAGAGGGCATCACCTTGCCGACAAAGGTCTGTATAGTTAAAGCTATGGTTTTCCCAGTAGTGATGTATGGACTCCTGGGAAGAGTGATCCAAACAAAGGACGACAGGTTGCCTTTCCAGAGGCAAGCAGTTGCCTGGTAACTCGGAGCGGTGGAGACATGAAAATCGGCAAAGACAAGCGCACTCCACTGGAGGACGATTCGTTTGTTCCAGGGATCCTGAGTGGCTTTGGAGAAACAAAGGCAGAGTGAGCTGCTCTGCAAAATGCCTGCCCCACCAGTCATTTGGCTGAGAGCAAAGAAGAGCTGCTACATAACACAATTAGCACTCACTGGCTGGCGGACAGTGGAGGTGAATTACAGAGCAAGGTGCATTGGAGGAGCTTCCTGCTACAAATTAACTCAGTGATTCCCAAAGTGGGTGCCCCCTGGGGGTGGGTGGGATTACCTAGGGGGCACAGAGAGGAATGGGGGTGGCAGGGGGAGACTGGAGGTGTAAATGGCTTTCAGGCATTGAAAACCTAGAATCATTGGATGAAGTTCATCAATTTTGTGGAATTAATTGTTGTTGTTTAGTCATTTTGTCATGTATGACTCTTTGTGACCCCATGGACCAGAGCACACCATGCACTCCTGTCTTCCACTGCCTCCCGCAGTTTGGTCAGACTCATGTTGGTAGCTTCAAGAACACTGTCCAACCATCTCGTCCTCTGTCGTCCCCTTCTCCTTCTGCCCTCCATCTTTCCCAACATCAGGGTCTTTTCCAGGGAGTCTTCTCTTCTCATGAGGTGGCCAAAGTCTTGGAGCCTCAGTATCAGGATCTGTCCTTCCAGTGAGCACTCACGGCTGATTTCCTTCAGAATGGATAGGTTTGATCTTCTCACAGTCCATGGGACTCTCAAGAGTCTCCTCCAGCACCAGAATTCAAAAGCATCAATTCTTCGGCGATCAGCCTTCTTTATGGTCCAGCTCTCACTTCCATACATCACTACTGGGAAAACCATTGCTTTAACTATACGGACCTTTGTCGGCAAGGTGAATTAATTGAAGAGTTATAATTGGATTTTGAATATATGTGCTGTTGCTTCTTACTGTTTTGAACTTTATGGTGTTATTATCTTCCTTAGCGGGTGGTGAATGCTGAATGATGATTTTCATTGGGTGAGTCTATGGAACCAAGGAGGCGGTGGCTGAAAAAGGTTTGGGCACCCATCCATTAACTAACAAGCTAATGATCTTTGTTGCAGATGCACAGGATGCAAACCCACGGACACTTCCTTGGGAGTAAGCACTATTGAACCCAGATTAGCTTCGGAGTAAATACATAGGACTATAATTTTTGCTGCTCTCAGTTTCTTATTTTTTCTCATCTTAAGTTCGGTTTTCAATATTTCAGCATCATTTCGAAAATTCGCAAGCATTTTAGTGCAAAATTCTCTGAATATGAGCGTTTTTGGCCAAGCAACTTTCTCTATTATGATGCATTTTAAATGTTATTTACACACAGAGAGACATTGTCATGCACAGATTCCCATACGATGTGCACATATTATTTGACTGGAGAATTGCGCTGCAAGTTTCAGAGACGTGCAAATTTCAGGGGTTAGCTGGTTTGTGCATTGATTTGAGACATGCAAGCGGAGTAGATTTGCATTAAAACCTGACCTCAGCTGAACTGAATTTCTCCCCCGACCCTAGCCAAGTCAGTGGAATTTTCTATCATCTATCTATCTACAGGTATCTATCATCTATCTATCTATTATATTTATTTGTACCCTGCCTTTCTCCCTGATGGGACTTAAGATGACTTACAGCTAAAAATAAGAACAGCTAAAAGCATTTATTTGGCAAGGGCCACAGCTGTGTGGAAGAGCATTTGCTTTGCCTGCAGAAAGTCCCCACTGGCAGCTGCAGGTGGAGCTGGGAATGCCCCCTGCTTGTGAAACCATGGAGAGCCACTCTGTTGACAAAACGAAACTGGCTCAGAATAAGAGGCACCTTCATGGCTCCTAGCTAGGGTGGCTCTGCTCTGTCTCCACAGTCAGAGTTACAGGTAGGTAGCCGTGTTGGTCTGTCATCTTCTTCAAATATCTTCAGTATCTGAAGAAGTGTGCATGCACACAAAAGCTCATACCAAGAACAAACTTAGTTGGTCTCTAAGGTGCTACTGGAAGGAATTTTTTTATTTTGTTTCCACAGTCAGAGGCAGCCATAATAATAATAATAATAATAATAATAATAATAATAATAATAATACTTTATTATTTATATCCCGCCCATCTGGCCGGGTCTCCCCGGTCACTCTAGGCGGCTTCCAGCAAACATTAAAATACATACACATGTCACAGATTAAAAACTTCCCTGAACAGGGCTGTCTTCAGGCATTTTCTAAATGTCAGATAGTTGTTAGTACCTTTGACTTCTGATGGGAGGGCGTTCCACAGGGTGGGCGCCACTATCGAGAAGTGGTTCCTCTGCCTGGTTCCCTGTAGCTTTGCTTCTCGCAATGAGGGAACCGCCAGAAGGCCCTCGGCACTGGACCTCAGTGTCCGGGCTGAACGGTGGGGGTGGAGACGCTCCTTCAGGTCTACTGGGCCGAAGCCGTTTAGGGCTTTAAAGGTCAGCACCAACACTTTGAATTGTGCTCGGAAACGTACTGGGAGTCAATGTAGATCTCTCAGGACCGGTGTTATGTGGTCCCGGTGGCCACTCCCAGTCACTAATCTAGCTGCCGCATTCTGGATTAATTGCAGTTTCCGGGTCACCTTCAAAGGTAGCCCCACGTAGAGCGCATGGCAGTAGTCCAAGTGGGAGATAACCAGAGCATGCACCACTCTGGTGAGACAGTCTGTGGGCAGGTAGAGTCTCAGCCTGCGTACCAGATGGAGCTGGTAGACAGCCGCCCTGGACACAGAACTGACCTGCGCCTCCATGGACAGCTGTGAGTCCAAAATGACTCCCAGGCTGCGCACCTGGTCCTTCAGGGGCACAATTACCCCATTCAGGACCAGGGAATCCCCCACACCCGCTCACACCCTGTCCCCCAAAAACAGTACTTCTGTCTTGTCAGGATTCAATCTCAATCTGTTAGCTGCCATCCATCCTCCAACCGCCTCCAGGCACTCACACAGGACCTTCACCGCCTTCACTGGTTCTGATTCTGAATCCCAGTTGCTGGAAACAGCAGGAGGGGAGAGTTGGTCTTGTGTTCGAATCCTGCTTATGGGTTCCCCATAAGGGGCATCTGGTTGGCCTCTATAAGAAAAGGATGCATCAACATCGGATGCTAATTGGAATGTAATTAGTTAAAAATTCTGAAACTTAATGAAAATTAATTGGCAAAAAGAGAGAACAGGATGCAGGACGAATGGTGGTAGTGGTTAAAGGTAGATAGCCGTGTTGGTCTGTCATAGTCAAAGCAAAATAAAATAAAAATATTCCTTCCAGTAGCACCTTAGATACCAACTAAGTTTTTTCTTGGTATGAGCTTTCGTGTGCATGCACACTTCTTCAGATACACTGAAACAGAAGTCACCAGACCCTTATATATAGTGAGAGGGTGGGGAGGGGTATTACTCAGAGAGGTGGTGGAAATGGGTGAAAGGCTGATAGCTGTGGTAACCCTGTTGATGACTGTTTATGGCTGCAATTAGTCTTACAGGAAAAAGCAAGGGGTGAGAAGGTTAAAAAAGCTTTGTCATGTATAATGAGATAAGAATCCAATGTCTCTATTCAAACCAGGTCTCTCCATGGTTTTAAGTTTGGTAATGAGTTGCAATTCAGCAACTTCTCTTTCCAGTCTATTTCATATTGAAATTCCTTTGCAATAAGACAGCTACTTTGAGATCTTGTATAGAGTGTCCTGGGAGATTGAAGTGTTCTCCTACTGGTTTCTCTGTCTTGTGGTGGTGGTGGTTGTTGTTGCTGTTGTTATAATATCTGGCTGGGTTCCCACCATGAACACATATAAAAAACATAAAAGCATCAAATATTAAAAAACTTCCCTGTACAGGGCTGCATTCAGATGTCTTCTAAAAGTTATATAGTTATTTATTTCCTTGACATCTGATGGGAGGGCCATAAATTCTTATGTTCATATTATCCCACGGATGCCTAAGAAAGTGGATGTCTGAGAAAACACAACACAAAGGCATACAGAGAAATAAAGAAACACAGCTTACATAACTCTGTATGCAATTATATAGAACTTCTCAAAGGCAAAATGTAAAAACAAGACATTTGTATTCCACCAAGGGTCTGCTTCTTTAAATATAGCCTTTACATAATGTATGGAATGCCAAAACCATGTTCAAGTGCAATATGGGATGTCTCAAAACCAAAGTTCTGTCCAAACGTTCATCCATTCAATAAAGAGAAAAGAATCTCTGCAAGTAGACGTGTTGCAAAAGGATAATCCAGAGAATCCCCGGGAATGTTGTAGCATTGCTCTCAGTCACTCAAACCGCAGCTACGGTGTCCCCGTCTCTGTGAAAATCCAAGCGGGACTCTGACGGCAAGATCACCAGATGCAAATCTCTGTTTCGAAGGTCTTCCTCCAGTCGGCCCGCACTGGAATGATAAGACGGCAAAACACATAGAATCATAGAGTTGGAAGAGACCACAAGGGCCATCCAGTCCAACCGCCTGCCAAGCAGGAAACACCATCCAAGCATTCCTGACAGGTGGCTGTCAAGCCTCTGCTTAAAGACCTCCAAAGAAGGAGACTCCACCACACTCCTTGGCAGCAAATTCCACTGTCAAACAGCTCTTACTGTCAGGAAGTTCTTCCTAATGTTTAGGTGGAATCTTCTTTCTTGTAGTTTGAATCCATTGCTCCGTGTCCTCTTCTCAGGAGCAGCAGAAAACAACCTTTCTCCCTCCTCTATATGACATCCTTTTATATATTTGAACATGTCTATCATATCACCCCTTAACTTTCTCTTCTCCAGGCTAAACATACCCAGCTCCCTAAGCCGTTCCTCATAATGCATCGTTTCCAGGCCTTTGACCATTTTGGTTGCCCTCCTCTGGACACGTTCCAGCTTGTCAGTATCCTTCTTGAACTGTGGTGCCCAGAACTGGACACAGTATTCCAGGTGAGGTCTGACCAGAGCGGAATACAGTGGTACTATTACTTCCCTTGATCTAGATGCTATACTCCTATTGATGAAGCTCAGAATTGCAGCCCAGACATGCTCAAGTAGACTGGAGAAGGCACCCGGCTCATTCTTTGAGGGCTGAGGAAGTAAAGGGGCACAAATTTGTTTAAGGAATAGAGGGGTAGGCACGACTGGGAACAACAGGAGGAAGCCTCTGAAATGAGCTTTAGGACTTCTGCAATGCTGGAACCTTCCCCCTGTGGGAATGTTCAGGGTGGCAGGAGAGGATATATTGTTCATTAATATCCTTCCTAACTTGTGCTAGCAAGATCCTTTACTTAGCTGAGTTTACATTCCCCTTTTTACATGCACAGCAGATAGCTGGTTGCAGGCTCGTGTGAGCCTCTCACTAACATACAATTCAATATGTCTCAGATTGAATTGTACGTTCCTGGTAAGTTCCCTTGAATCCCTCTTAAAAGAATAAAGACGCCACAATCTTATTCAAATTCAATAAAAGAAGTTTACTCACATCAGTTCACAGTGTGATCCCTGAAGGCAGACTTAGTTACAGATATGTACATGTGGATCTACCCCATGTGGGGGAATTATTCCAGTACTTCTGCTAGCTGAGAGCTAGCCGAGCAGTCCTAGCTAGAAGCTGGTCAAACGAAGAAGGAAGTGAAAAAGAAGAGAGAGGTGTGCTGCGTGACCCGTCCTCTTGGTACCTGGACAGGTGAGGTCACGCCCACCTTCCATCACATGCAAAAGGAAGGATGCTCCAGCCAGGAGGAACAGGATGTTTCGACTGGCTGGACCAAACATTCTCTCGAATGTCTTCTCTAGCTTTACAAGGAATGTAATGCATCACATCCAACCCCGCCCCCCCAAAAAAACCTAGCCCCACTGCCTCAGGGAGAGTGGAGGGTGGTATTTCGACAATAGGGTTGACATGAATTTCAGCTGCCAGTCCGGCCGGGGTTTTATACATGGACTGGGGAGGAGGGCAGAAGCTCTTAGGAGAAGACTGCCCTAGCTGTACCAGAGCTGTGCCCCACCCCTTTCAAAATCGTGAAACGGGGGGAGGGGATCAACACTAGAACCCAGGCCAACAACTCCACCAGGGAACTCCTGGCCATCCAGGAACAGGCTGGGAAGAAGCGCAGGGTTGAAGCATCCTGCAGCAAGTCTTGCAAGGAGGGAGTTAGATTTCTTTAGAGCGAGTGTGGTGTAGTGGTTAAGAGCGGTAGACTCTAATCTGGGAGACCGGGTTCGAGTCTCCACTCCTCCACATGCAGCTGCTGGTTGACCTTGGGCTAGTCACACTTCTCTGAAGTCTCTCAGCCCCACTCATCTCACAGAGTGTTTGTTGTGGGCAGGGCCGGCGTGTCCATTAAGGCGAACTAGGCAGTTGCCTAGGGCGCCAAAATGGAGGGGGCGCTGGCCAGCCTGCCCCTCGCCCCCTGCCGCCGCCCGGTGCCGCCCCAACCAGCGGTGGAGCAAGGAACTTGGGGCGAAAACCGCGGCGGCGGGGCATTGTAAATTGGTTATTAAATTTATACACTGTCCTTCACTTGGGGATCACAGGGAGGCCTGCAATATAAAAATGCAAAAACGCAACACACAGTAACAAACAAAACCACAGGACACCCCCCCTCCCATGCTATTCCAAAGAATAGGGACAGCCTTAGTATCAATGCCCTGAACTTGGCCCGGGATCAGATTGCCAACCAGGCCAAATCCTGCTAGCAAGGTGTCATATGCTGGGGGTAGCCCCCCTCCCCCAGCAACCTGCCACTGCGTTATGCATAAGCTGCAGCCTCCAGACTCACCCTGGGGGCAGCCCCACACAGAGTGCATTGCGGTAGCCCAACCTTGAAGTTAAGAACATAAGAATAGGCAGCTGAATCAGGCCAATGGCCCGCCTATTTATTTTATTGATTATTTATTATCTATACCCCGTCCATCTGGCTGGGTTTCCCCAGCCACTCTGGGCGGCTTCCAACAAAAGATTAAAAATACATTAAAACATCAGCCATTAAAAACTTCTCTAAACAGGGCTGCCTTCAGATGTCCTCTAAAAGTCAGATAGTTGTTTATATCCTTGACATCTGATGGGAGGGCGTTCCACAGGGCGGGTGCCACCACCGAGAAGGCCCTCTGCCTGGTTCCCTGTAACCTCACTTCTTGCAGGGAGGGAACCACCAGAAGGCCCTCAGAGGTGGACCTCAGTGTCCGGGCTGAACGATGGGGGTGGAGACGCTCCTTCAGGTATACAGGGCCGAGGCCAACATCTCACAGTGGGGCAGTTGCCTGTGGGATACCGGCAAGCAAGATGCCAACATGAGAGCAGCTCTCCCCTTTGGTGGTTTGCGTGTCGAGGTCCCCCAAAACCACCCCTCAAATAACTCACACATCAGACAGACTTTTGTTTTGGTTTTTTGGCATGATTTTGGCCACAACTTTATTAAAATACAAATTTTGTGAGTGGTTGCTTAGGCATTGATTGAGACTATCTGTCCCACAGAGGATAGAACTGACGACCGTCAGTAAGGGGAAAACACTCTGGAGATATAAAGGGAGCCGGATGATCTGACCCTCCTCTCTCTCCACAGGCTCCCAGGGCTCTTGCACGGATTCCTTTAACGGAATTTCCCGTACACCGGTATCAATAGGAGGGGCAGACACAGTCAACCATACCCCTCCTCCAACCAACATAATAACCAATGCCTAACCGCCAACCTTACAAGTTGTGACTATTTGCTACGCAGTAGGCAAAAACAAGGTGGCACCAGCCAATCAGCCACATGGAAAAATTCCTACCAGGCCCTGCCCCAACAGCAGACGACCCCATGACAGGCATAGCAAGGTCAACACAGAGGCCTAAAATATAGGGAGGGAGGGTGGGTGATCCGAAGCACTCAGCCAAGAGGGAGATCACATTGCACACCAACCATTATATATACGCTGGGCTGTCCATCATCAATTTGCAACAAACAAATCTCCCCAACAACACCCTGGGTCCAATCACAGCAGTGGCCATCTAAACGCTCCCGCCCAGCACCAGAGGGGTGACTTGCTGGCCCCCACATGCTTTCATGTGCATTGCACAGCTTTCCAGTGCATTGCACAGCTGTGTTCAAGCCATTCCAGCCCCCAAGTCCTAAATGTCTGCATGGCTGCAGCCCGCCGCAGTTATGCATGCCGAAGGCCAGTTCGGGGGAGAAGAAAACGGGAAATAAAAATAGAGCCGTTTGTGCCCCGTGTGACAGGCAGCAGTGGCTTCTGACACGATGCGACACTCTTGCAAAGTGCCTAGTCCCTGTGGAGCCAAGGAGAGAGCAGCCCTCCCTCTCTCCGATTTGCAAAGGTATGCGAGGAGAAGGCTGTCCTCTTTATATACACATGAGCGGAGAAAGCTTTGCTGTTCTGCTGCTTTAGCAAGCTATAAAACCTTACGAGTTTGGATTTGTTTAGCGGGGCGGCCTGGAACGTGCCTTTCGCTCTGCGTGGCGCCCCGGGGAATCGGTAGCACCGCGGAGCTCCTGGCCTGCGCTCAAGCCATCTTTGGAGGCTGCAAACATTTAAATAATAAAAAATAATAACGCTGTACACAGAACGGTGCACCCCTCCCTCTCCCGAAAAACAAGGTCAGCGTGACCCAGACTCCAGGCAAAAATCCACCGTGTCTTCCTGCTCAAACGAGCTGTGGAAACACACTTTCCCTGTGCCGCCAAACCGCTCCGAAAGAAAGCAAACAAGGCCTCCATAGAGACACCCTGAAAGCTTCTCTTACGGCCCAGAGGAGCACAGTTCTGCTTGAGGGCTGCTCCTGCTGCTGCAGCGATTGGAGAGAAGCAGCCCTGGACCAGAGGGTGAGCCTGGGGCAGGCTGGAGCCTCTTGGCCCAGAAGGAGGGACGTCTTGTCCGAGGCCAAGTCATTTCGTTTCTTTAATTAGACCATCGCCGAGGGTCAGCCTGGAGCCTAAAATCCTGTGTCTGCAGCCCGCAAGCCCTGCTTTCGAAACGCATGGCCCGAAGCGCGAGAATCCACTTACTTGGAGCCCCTCAGGGGCTAGAAAGGTCTGGCTGGGTTTTGCAGAATAATCCCCTAGCATAAGGACATCAGAAGAGCCTGCTGGATCAGGCCAATGGCCCATCTAGTCCAGCATCCTGTTCTCACAGTTGCCCGTGGGAAACCTCCAAGCAGGATTTGGGCACAAGAGCCCTCTGCCTTGCTCCTTGCCCGTTTCAGAATGACAGCTTTCTCACGAGCCAGTTAAAATGTTTCCAAACTTTCTGGGTCATCACTAAAGTTCAGGCAGTTACTGGGAGTGGCATACCATATGGTTAGGTTATTGCAATTATTTATTAAAGTTGTCAGTTGGTTTATCTTGCCCAGGGCAATCCAATGTGACTTAAAACCAAACAAATAGACAATAAACCCCACCTAGATACATTGAAACCAAGAGGAAAGAGAAATACATATTTTAAAAAACCATCCCATCCGCTTCTAAAAGGCCACAGATGGTTAAAAGCCAAAGGACTGGTTATGGAGGTACATTTTTGCCTGGCACCTAAACTTATACTCCCTCCAACATTTCTCAGATGAAAATAGGGATGTTCTATTCTACATCAGTATAACTGCTTGTGCATTTCCTCCTGGTTATTAGAGGAAACACATAAAGCTGCAGTATTTTAAGCACAGAAATCTCCGAATTTATGCCTTTTATTTCGGGAAGCCTGGGGTGGGGTGGGAGAACCCTCAAAAGCAATAAATGCAACTAACTAGCAGTGATACTGATATAGAACAGAATGTCCCTATCTTCATCTGAGGAATGTTGAAGGGTATGGACTTATCACAGAGGTCATCACAGACTTGTAGAGTTGGAAGGGACCATGAGTGTCATCTAGTCCAACCCCCACAATACAGGAAGCTTTTGCCCAACATGGGGCTCAAACCCATGACCCTGAGATTAAGAGTCTCATACTCTACTGACTGAGCCAGCCCAGATGAACCTCCCTAGGGAGAGCATTCCACCAATGGGGGGCCGCTGCAGAAAAGGCCCCTTCTCGATGCCACCATCTGAACCTCCTGTGAAAATGGCTGTCCACTGTAGGGACAGGATGCTGGTCGAGATGGGCCATTGGCCTGATCCAGCAGGCTCTCCTGATGTTCTCCTCTTCCTATGTTCCTAGGAGGACCAATCCTATCCACTGTGTTTCATGGGGACAGGGTGGGTGACTTGCCATCCAGCAGGTATAATAATAATAATAATAATAATAATAATAATAATAATAATAATTTATTATTTATACCCCGCCCATCTGGCTGGGTTTCCCCAGCCACTCTGGGCGGCTTTCAACAGAGCATTAAAATACAATAATCTATTAAACATTCCTTCCAGTAGCACCTTGGAGACCAACTAAGTTTGTTCTTGGTATGAGCTTTCGTGTGCATGCACACTTCTTCAGATACCTTCCAGTAGCACCTTAGAGACCAACTAAGTTTGTTCTTGGTATGAGCTTTCGTGTGCATGCACACGAAAGCTCATACCAAGAACAAACTTAGTTGGTCTCTAAGGTGCTACTGGAAGGAATATTTTTATTTTATTTTGCTTTGACTATGACAGACCAACACGGCTATCTACCTTTAACTGGAACTATTAAACATTAAAAGCCTCCTTAAACAGGGCTGCCTTCAGATGTCTTCTAAAGGTCTGGTAGTTGTTGTTCTCTTTGACATCTGAAGGGAGGGCGTTCCACAGGGCGGGTGCCACTACCGAGAAGGCCCTCTGCCTGGTTCCCTGTAACTTGGCTTCTCGTAGTGAGGGAACCGCCAGAAGGCCCTTGGCGCTGGACCTCTGTGTCCGGGCTGAACGATGGGGGTGGAGACGCTCTTTCAGGTACCACCTCTTGAGGCCCTCTGTACCCCAACATGTGATGTTTGACTTCTGGAGACCCTGGCGACAGGGGCAAAACCCGAAGCCCGCCCTGCGAGCGCGTGCTGAGGCCGCGTGCTTGCACGCAGCTGCCAAAAGGCGATGCCCGAAAATAGAGACACTTCCTGGTAAACAGGGGCAATTGGAAGGCCGGTGGGCACGTCATATTTCTCCGTTTTACAGTGTTGATCTGGCTACCCAGGATGGAGCCAGGCTTCTGGCCTGCTTGGCCCGTTCTTCTGACGCTTGGCAAGCGAGGACCTTTGCTTTACGAAAAACACCAGGCCTTTGGTTTTCCACCATCTCTCTCCCCTCCTCCTGCTCCTCCTCGCTGGCATCTTCTGGTGGTCCTCTGAGCAGGCCTTACCTCGAGCAACCTCTTGCAAGGAGCTATGAATTTTTGAAAAGGGCCCTATTACATCTCGCCAGAGCTCTTTAACTCTCTCTCTCTCTTTTTAAAAAAAGATCAGATCCGCCCGAGAACTGCGCCGACTGAGGCTGTGTGCTGCATGCTACCACTGCAGTGCTTGGGGAGACGGGAAAGTAGGTCACGGTGTCACTTAAGGCTGCCGTGTACTAAGGCCGACCCGGCAAGTGGAGCAAAAGCATGCCAAGGTTGGAGATGATAGATGGCCGTCTCAGTGGTATAAACAGGCAACGGGGGGAGGAGGCGTCAGAGGGAGCCGCGCTCTCTGGCCAAAGGCACCGCGGTCAGTTTGCAACTGGCCCAGCAAAACTTTTCGTCGGGGCTGTGCTAGCCACGTTCCTCCGACTGCTCTCCTCGCCTTCCTCATCCTTCTCTGATATTTTTTTCCCTCCTCCTCTGAGTGGTTGCGCAAGCACCGCGTTTGTGGCGCCCTCTGCTGGCACAGATCCGAGGCTGAAATAAAGGCTGCGAGAATGAGTCAGGAGTTCCCGACGTGAAAGTGCGAAATCCAAATAATTGGGGTGTATGTTTGTGTTCTCCTCCAGTAAAGGCAGCTGTGGCTTTGAAGGAAGCCTAGGTGCATTTCTGGAGAGATAAAAGACAGGACAGATGAAAGAAAGAACTTAGATAGCCCCTTCCTTCGTGGGTTGGTCTCATCCGCTTTTAAAACCATCCGAGTTGGTGGCCATCACTGCCTCCTGTGGCAGGGAGTTCCACAGGTTAACTATTCTTGTGTGCCACCTTGAATGGCATAAGCAGGAAGCCAGCCTAGAAATCCTTAAAATACAGCAAGAGCAGAGACTTCTGAGGTTTGTCCAGTCCTTCTCTGTGGTTTTGAAAGGTCTCCCACCGTAGAAACATTGGTTGCTTCACTGATGCTAAACAATGTTCAAAATAGCTTCAGGAATGGAGAGGAGGCGGCAGTGCAGGGTCCAGGGCACCCCTGGAGAAGCAGGGCAAGGAGGCAGGGATATGGGCACAACTGCCTTGGCACCACGTCAAGTAAGCATCAGATGCCAGGTGGCCTTTCTCCTCCTCCTCCTCCTCCTCCTCCTCCTCCTCCTCCTCACTGAAGAACAGGCTGTGCCCTTCAATTTTGGGCCTGATTTATTAATGCAAACCGTGTGGTTGCCAGCACATTGTGCTCACCTATAGGACTGCAGACATTTGATGCTTCCCTCGTCCATTAAGCCTGAGCTTTGAAAAACAAATTGTCAAAATGCACAGAGAAGCTTGCTTAGCATCTGAAAGCCTTGAGTAATCAAGTCACCCTGCATGTCCTGCAGGGGGGAGCCACCCAGACAATACTCTTTTTTGAGGGGAGGCCACCAGAACTCTACGCAGTACATTCTAAACGTGGCTGCACCATAGATTTTGATAATAATAATAATAATAATTATAATAATTATAATAATTATAATAATTATAATAATTATAATACTTTATTTATACCCCGCCCATCTGGCTGGGCTTCCCCAGCCACTCTGGGCGGCTTCCAACAGAATATTAAAATACAATAATCTATTAAGCATTAAAAGCTTCCCTAAACAGGGCTGCCTTCTAAATGTCTTCTAAAAGTCTGGTAGTTGTTGTTCTCTTTGACATCTGAAGGGAGGGCGTTCCACAGGGCGGGCGCCACTACCGAGAAGGCCCTCTGCCTGGTTCCCTGTAGCTTTGCTTCTCACAGTAAGGGAACCGCCAGAAGGCCCTCGGCGTTGGACCTCAGTGTCCGGGCTGTACGATGGGGGTGGAGACGCTCCTTCAGGTATACAGGACCGAGGCCGTTTAGGGATTTAAAGGTCAGCACCAACACTTTGAATTGTGCTCGGAAACGTACTGGGAGCCAATGTAGGTCTTTCAATGATATCTTTAATGATATTGACAGCTTCATTTTTGATTCCTTTTCTAACGATCCCTTGCATGGAATGTTCCTTTTTCACGGCCGACACACGGAAAGGAACTCCCTGCATGTTTCTTCCCAGTATGTTTATTATTAGGACCTTTGGGGAAATGCATGAATTCTCTCTATCTCTGAGTCCCATCAGTGGGACAGCGGCTGACTCAGAAACGCAGGACGTCTGTGAGGCTCAGTGGCAAGAAATGATCGAGGGGAGCGGAAGATGGAAAGCCGAAAAGAGAAAGTGGAGAGATGGGCGTTGAGACAGACGGCAGGGATGTTTTGTATATCACAAGGGATTCTGTCCCTGGGGGCTCTCCCTGCCAAAGGAAGCCAGCCCCACAAATAAGGGCCAATTGCCCTTCTCGGTGGCAGAACCGCCCCACTTCAGCCCTGCCATTAACCTATGGCTTGCAAGAACCCCAGCTGTTTGGCTGCCAGGCTGCAAGCATGAATGAACTCAGATTTTCCAAGCACCTTGAATGAAGCGCCGGCCCTCCGGTGAGATCACTAAATTAGGTGGCTGCGCCAAGAGACTAATTTATGGCATCGTCCCCCAGGCGGTGGCAGCCCGGAACACACACAGAGTAATAAGGTCTCCTGAGGAAGAGGCTGACATCCTCTAACCGCCCCCTCGCTCCTTCCTGAGGAAGTGCCGGGCCTCAGGTGGCTTGGGAGCAGGGGTGGCGTCACAAATGCACACACCTTCGGGGCGCAGAGGGGCAGCCCCTCCTCTCCCCGCCCTGCTCCCAGTCTGCGGCTGCTCAGGGAGGAAATGGAAAAAAGGTCTGCCCACAGAACCGGCAAAGGAGGGCAGTCAATTGTCATTGTAATCAGTATGAATCATCATCAGAATGATGATTCTTGCAATGTAGCAGAAGGATGCTGCTCCTTTGTCCTGATCTATCATCTATCTGTCACAGGCATAGGCAAACTTGGCCCTCCAGATGTTTTGGGACTACAATTCCCATCATCCCTGACCACTGGTCCTGTTAGCTAGGGATCATGGGAGTTGTAGTCCCAAAACACCTGGAGGGCCAAGTTTGGCCATGCCTGTTCTATCTATATCTATATCTATATCTATATCTATATCTATATCTATATCTATATCTATATCTATATCTATATCTATATCTATATCTATATCTACCGTATTTTTTGCTCCATAACGCGCACTTTTTTCCTTCTAAAAAGGAAGGGGGAAAGTCTGTGCGCGTTATGGAGCGAATGCATGGTCCCTGGAGCTGAATTGTCCAGGGACCAAAAGAAGATCGAGCTTTTTCTTTTACAAAGAGAGAAGGGGGTGTTGAAAGGCTGCCGCTTTACAGCTGATCAGCAAGAGATCGGGAAGAGAGATAAGGTCGCTGGCTCCCTTCCTGCAGAAGAGGCTGTTGGTTTCCCCAGCGACATGTGACTGGCTGATTAGATTATCTGTTTGGAAACTGTAGAAAGGGCTTTGAGCTGATCCTTTTGCAACTGGGGCTTTTCTTTGCAAAAGCAGCACAACAACTTTGAGCTGCTCCTTTTGCAAATGTGTCTTTTCTCCTTTGCAAAGCCAGCAGCACAACAACTTTGAGCTGCTCCTTTTGCAAATGTGTCTTTTCTCCTTTGCAAAGCCAGCAGCACAACAACTTTGAGCTGCTCCTTTTGCAAATGGGGCTTTTCTCCTTTGCAAAACCAGCAGCACAACAACTTTGAGCTGCTCCTTTTGCAAATGGGGCTTTTCTTCTTCCAAAAGAAGATGCACAACTTTGAACTGATCCTCAAAAAGGGGGGCTTTCCCCCTTTCCTCCTCAAAAAACTAGGTGCGCGTTATGGTCCGGTGCGCGTTATGGAGCGAAAAATACGGTATATCTATATCTATATCTATATCTATATCTATATCTATCTAGCTCTATCTATCATCTATCTATCTATCTATCTATCTATCTATCTATCTATCTATCTATCTATCTATCTATATCTATCTTTCTATCTATCTATATCTATCATCATCATCATCTATCTATATCTATCTATCTAGACAGATGATAGAGATAGATAGATATAGATAGATAGATGATAGATAGATAATCTATCATCTATATCTCTATATCTATCTATCTATCTATCTATCTATCTATCTATCTATCATCTATCTATCTAATCTATCACCTATCTATCTTCCATCTATCATCTATCTTCCTATCTCATCTATTTATTATTGATTATTTATTGCATTTATATCCCAACTCTTTCTCCAAGGAGCCCAAGGTGACCTGCCTTGTTCTCCCCTTCCTCATTTAATCCACACAACAGCCCTGTGAGGTAGGTTAGGCCAAGAGTGATTGAGCAATCCCCAAAGTTACCCAGTGACCTTAATGCCTTGAGTGAGGATTTGAATCCCTGTCTCTCCTATCATAGTCCAACACTCCAAGCACTACACCACACTGATGAGGGTCAGGGTTCGAATCTGTCTATTTTGACTTCTCTTTTTTACCCCCAATCTTAAAGTCCACGTCATATTTCTGCATTGTATTTTCAGGTTTTTTTAAGAAAATAAAATCCACATGGAAAGTTATCAGGATTTGAGTGTGCATTTATCCTAATCGATACATGGTTGCAAACATTTCCCCTGTGCATTTTAAATGCGATTTTGACTAATATATGCATTTGTAGCCAAACTTTTCCCCTAATAGATACACTTCCGGTATGTGTTTTGGGGTTGGAGAACTGTTTTGCAAAATTCAGCCAAGTGCGAATTTCAAAATACGTATAGTGCTCACCTTAAAACACCAAGGCAGCAATCCTGTGCCTAATAAACAGGTGTAAATACAGCATAAAGTTGCACCAGATCCAAACCCTGCATGAAGGCAACTGCTGAAGCTCTGCCTATGCCTGGCAGAGAATTGCCCCCAAAGTGAATGAATTGCTCCCCAATCTCTTCTTGCAACCAGGAAATTCACACAATAATCTCCCCACCTGAATTTCACCTGCAATTAAGGATCCTATATTATTTTCCATGCCATGTGATTTTTTTTAAAAAAACTCATTCGAGCCCCTTCCTTGCACAACCCATCCCCAGCGCTGCAGAACGCCTAACGGAGATTAATTCTGGCGCAGTCGCCTCCGTGTCTGTGGCCAGGGGAGGAGGAAGCCTCCTCGCCACCCAGGGCGGTGAACGGAGGCTTCCCCCTGGGGGCGGGGCATCATGACGTCATGACGCAACGTCACGACGGAGTGCGCATGCATGAAATGCTGCCCATGCGCACTCCGTCGCCGGGCCGCCGCTGCTCTCGTGGCGCACTTGCGAGGTGCCACGCCAAAAGCAGCAGCGGCGGGGCACCCCGACAAGCCGCCGATCGCGTGCGGTGGCTCGTGGGGGTGCCGCCGCTGGGCCAGCCCAAGTGTCACCCCCTCCTCCTGTGGAACCCGGGGCGTCCCGCCCCCCGCCCCCCTTGCGACGCCAGTGTCTGTGGCGTCAAGAAGGGGAGTTTGGCATGACTGAAAGGCTGCTGGGAGTTGAAAAAGCAGTCCTCTGTGATCGGCGAGGATCTTGCAGGTTTTTTCCTCCCGCTGTCAGTCTTCATCCCGGGCCTATCCATCTTCCCATCAAGGAGGCCGCCAGAGTGGATTCTCCAGAACGGCTGCGTTTCGCTGAGTGTCTCTTAGAATAACCGCTGAAATCTCTTAGCAGGAGCTAAAATAACCTCTCATCCAATATAGATGAGGTGCCAGAGTTCAAATTGCTGGGAAGCGCAGATGGCTGCACAGCCCAGCATTTCAGGGAAGTTGCTCTGTGGGTTCTGAGATGCTCGCAAAAGCCTTCTTCAACATGGCGCCCTCCAGATGTTTTGGATACAATTCCCATTAGCCCCGGCCAGTTCATCAGTAGCTGGGGATTGATTGATGGCCACTGAGAGCTCACGTGAAAAATTCAGGTGCCCCGTTTTCCCCCAGGACGCCTGGAAGGGATCGTAACAGCACCTTTGATTTAACTCAGCAGCTAAGTGGTAATCAATGAGCCGCAGTATAATGTGCCAACAATAGTGCATCTTGCACTCCTTTTTCTTAAAAAAAGAAAATATATATATTTGTTACATTTGGGTTAAATTTACTTGTTTGACTTTACCAACTTACCCTAGAGAAAATTGTCAGTAGTGCAAGAAGAGGAGGATTTTTATTATTATTTACCATTGCTGGCAACCTTGCAGAGAAATTAAATGGTACTGGCAAAAAAATATCTCCAGTAATCAATAATGCCCTCCCTGCTAACATATCCTTAAACCCAAACATCTGTTTATTAACACATTTTAAAAGTCTGGTGCCAAATAATAGAGAGACATTACCGCTCAACAGGGTTGTAGTGGCATGCCTTATACAGTTATACATCAAATATTTGAAAACAAAAGGAAATCCCTTCATTCTGGGAATGTACATTAAGCTTTGGGTTCTAGGAGTATTAAGTAGGATTACATGGACTTTGTGGATCAAGCAAGGAAGATGCCAAGTAAATAAATTTGTGGAGGAGCAAAAGGCTTTCGGAGAGTATTGGAACAGCAAATGAAATATGAATTTCTGTAATTCCTTTCCCCATATAGAAGTTGAAAGTATATAAGGAGAGGACTTTATTACTGAGTCTATGCTGAGTATGTATTGTGGATGATGCAATTTGAAATGTGCTGGATCAAAGCACTGTTCAATTCAGTAACAAATATTTGTAATTTGGGATGTTTTGCATTTAAAGTGTAACTGCTAGTCATTTAAAGCACTATGAAATGAAAGTTTTCCTCCTTTTAATGCTTTTTAAATCCTAATTGTTGTTTTTTTAAAAAAAGAATATTGTGGGTTAGGTATGACAAATGTGTATATAAAATGATACTTGAAAGGCCAGTGACTAATTTATGATTTATTTTCTGGGAAATGGTAGTTCCCCTTCAACAAAATCATCCGCTGGAAGAAAGAAAACATTTCTTCTTGTTCGTTTCTTGAGCCGAAATACCCCTAGCTCACCTGCGCATGGCTTGAGGTCGCTTGCAGCACATTAAACTTCAAAATCATGGTGTCGTTACATCAAAGGTCAAATAAAATAGATAAATTCGGTTTCTCGAAGCTGCAGCAAGGACCCAAAAATCCACTTATAAGGTAGAAGTCTGCTAACTGATATGCCACAAAAGGGACATTTTGCAGCTCTGAAGCATGGGATTCCTTAGGAACATTGGGGGGGGGGGCTTAGACCAAGTTAGACCAGCACTTCCCAAACTGAGCAGTAGCGCCCCCTGGGGGGCAGTGGGATTACCTGGGTGGGGAGCACCGAAGTGGCAGGCAGGGGGCTTTGGAACTGAAAATTACGATCAGATGTTGAGAAGCAGGTAGCACTGGGTCAAGCTCATCCATTTTGTTGAATTAATTAAATTAAACAGTTGCGATCGGATTTTCAATAAATGTACAATTAATTGTTACCTTTTTGAATTTTATTGCATTATTCTCTTCCTTAGTACAAGCCACTATTCTGCAAAAAAAATGTTTTTTTTAATAGGGAGCACTGGAGATGAGTTTACGGAACCAGGGTTAGACCATTGGTCTCTCTGGCTCTGCACTGCCTGCACCAGGGTTATCCAACACGGTGTCCTCCAGGTGTTGCTGTACTACAACTCTCATCGTCTCTGACAATCAGCCGTGCTAACTTGGGCTCATGGGAAACAGAGTCCAGTCTGGTGGGCAACACCTTGTCTCCCCCTGGTCAATGTTGACTAGCAGAGACTCAACGGGTGTTCAGGCAAGAGTCTATCCTAGCCCTAATTGGAGGTGTCTTTGGGGATTGAAGGTGGAACCTTTGGCACTCAAAGCAAGTGAAGGCGGTGAAGGTCCTGTGTGAGAGCCTGGAGGTGGTTGGAGGATGGATGGTGTCTAACAGATTGAGTTTGAATCATAACAAAACAGAAGCACTGTTCTGGGGGGACAGAGGGTGGGCAGGTGTGGAGGACTCCCTGGTCCTGAATGAGGCAGCTGTGCCCCTGAAGGACCAGGTGAGCAGCCTGGGAGTCATTTTGGACTCACAGCTATACATGGAGGCACAGGTCAATTCTGTGTCCAGGGCAGCTGTCTACCAGCTCCATCTGGTACGCAGGATGAGACCCTCCCTGCCCGCAGACTGTCTCGCCAGAGTGCTGCATGCTCTGGTTATCTCCCGCTTGGACTACCGCAACATGCTCTACGTGGGGCTACCTTTGAAGGTGACCCGGAAACTACAAGTGTTGGTGCTGACCTTTAAAGCCCTAAACGGCCTCGGTCCTGTATACCTGAAGGAGCGTCTCCACCCCCATCGTTCAGCCCGGACACTGAGATCCAGCTCTGAGGGCCTTCTGGCAGTTCCCTCCTTGCGAGAAGTGAGGTTAGAGAGAACCAGGCAGAGGGCCTTCTCGGTGGTGGCACCCGCCCTGTGGAATGCCCTCCCATCAGATGTCATGGAGATAAGCAACTACCAGACTTTTAGAAGACATTTAGAAGGCAGCCCTGTTTAGGGAAGTTTTTAATGTTTGATGTTTTATCACGTTTTTAATATTCCATTGGGAGCCGCCCAGAGTGTCTGGGGAAACCCAGCTAGATGGGTGGGGTATAAATAAATAAAAAAATATTATTATTATTAAAGCAAGTGGTCTAAAGGAGGGCTCTGCCCCTTCTCCAAACCTCCTGCCCTTAGAGTGACTTTGAATCCCTTTGTGTTCCTGCCTTGTCCCTCTGTACCTTGGAAGATCATCAGCCCATTTCTCCAGCCACACGTAGTCAAGGTTTGCCGCTCCACCATGAGCAGATGGGGAAAGTGGCCCCCATTTGTCTTGATAATGTGATGTGTCCTCATGAATCACTTGGCAGGAGTCCCACGGATGCTCTGTGCCAGGATCTCACCTCCCTGTCTTATTGATTGTGGCAGCTCAGAGCAACTTTCCGACCGGAGTCTGGGTCGCGGAAACTTCCCCTTATGTACATCTCCCAAGATCCCCAGCCAATGTTTCAGCTCAAAGGTTGTAGGAGCCTGAGTATGATGGCTTGAAAATTAGGAATTGCCTGCTGGCAAATTTCAGGGCATGGGGGGGGGGATTTTGGAGGGGCAGTTCCAGCGCCAGGGGTTGTATTCTGCTTCCATCCCTGAACTGAAGTCCCATCCTGAGACATTGCTCAAAATGATCCCCTCTCCCCCCAATTTTGCCACACAGAAACATGGCGGTGGAGATGGGGTGGTCTCATTTCCAATCAGCTCTTTAATGCTGTACATGCAGCACAGAGTTAAACGGTGGAACTCACTCCCACTGGAGGCAGGGCTGGTTTTAAAAGAGGATTGGACAAAATCATGGGAAATGTATAGAATTAGTTCAAATCTGTGTTGGAGATGTAAAGGGAAAGAGGGTACTTTTTAACCTTGTGTGGTGTACATGTGCAGTGCTAAAAGCTTTCTGGGAAATGATGTATAATGAGTTAAAGAAAATGTTTCAGAAAACCTTTGCTAAAAAAAAGCCAGAAGCTTTTCTGATAGGTATAATAAGTGAAGATACCAAGAGAAGACAAAAGAACGCAACGATGGCAGTGATAATGCTTCTAACCCAGAGATGGAAGGAGGAAGAAGTGCCGACCAGAGAAGAATGGCAGACTAAATTGATGGAATATGCGGAAATGGAGAAACTGACAGGGAAGATCAAGTATTTTTAAAAGGCTGGAATAAATCCTTAATATACTTAAAAGACCACTGTAAACAGTTAAAATCATTGGCAAGGATGTAATGGCACCTGTAATGTGGAATTATTTATGGGAACTGCGGATATATAACAGATGGATAATGGTGAATATTTTATTTTAAAAATGGAACCCATGGAAGGAGGGAAGGAGGTCCGAAGGTTTGAAAGAACCTTTTATTTTAATGTTTTGAAATGGTTAAAGATAAAATGTATAAAATTATGTAAAACCAATAAAAAGTATATATATATATATATAAAGGGACAAATTCATGGAGGAGAGGGCTATTGGTTGCTAATAACCACAATGGCTCTGCTCTGGCTCCACAGTTGGAGGCAGCTGTGCTTCTGAATACTGGTTGCTGGAAACTGCAGGAGGGGAGAGATGTCCTGTGTTCGAATCCTGCTTCTGGGTTTCCCATTTGCCCCTGGTTTTGCCCCTGTGAGAACAGGATGCTGGATTAGATGGGCCACTGGGCCTGCTCCGATAAGCTCTGCTTATCTTCTTAGGTCCTTACGCTGCAACGCTTTCAAAGGTTGCCCCTCTCCTCTTCCTGCTGAGGATGGCGATGAAATCATCACCGGAGAGGCCAGGTTGGAGATGCGTCTCTCGCTGGGCCAGAACATAATCACGCTCAGCTCATCCAGCAAATTTAACTTGGGAAGAATGCAATGACGCAAGCTGGACTCCCGCCAATGCCTTGAGGTTAACTACCTTAGTCTTGGACGGGGGGAACAAACAAGACACGTGTTGTATATTTAATGCCTGCAATAGTTCAGGGTCTTCATTTTATGTCTGTTCTGGAAACGGTATGTCTTGTTCTGCAGGGTCACCTCACGCCATCATCCCAATACCAGCTTGGCACAGCACCCTCTCCACCTGAGTAAGAGAGCCATTAAGGAGGGGAGGACTCTGAAAAAAAAAAAAAGGAGGGGAGGACTCTGGAGGGCACACCCATCAAAGTAGATGGGATGCCACTGTCCTTAAAAGCATACCTGGGTAGAGATGGGCAGATTGAGCACAAAGTAAGACCTGCTTCTCCTGATGCTTCCTGGCTCTGTCGGCCATTGTGCAGGATGCCTTTTCTGACCACAGGGTACCTTCCCTTTGCCCAGGAAGGCAAATGCTTTGCTCCTATGCAAACATGGCCTGCGATGCTCTATGTGTCTACTCCGAAGGAAGACAAGTTCAAGGGGACTTATACTCCCGGGTATATAATAATAATAATAATAATAATAATAATAATAATAATAATAATAATAATTTATTTGTACCCCGCTCATCTGGCAGGGTTTCCCCAGCCACTCTGGGCGGCTTCCAACAAAGATTAAAAATACATTAAAATGTCACACATTAAAAACTTCCTTAAACAGGGCTGCCTTCAGATGTCTTCTAAATGTCAGGTAGTTTATCTCTTTGACATCTGAAGGGAGGGCGTGCCACAGGGTCGGTGCCACCACCGAGAAGGCCCTCTGCCTGGTTCCCTGTAGCTTTGCTTCTCGCAGTGAGCGAACCGCCAGAAGGCCCTTGGTGCTGGACCTCAGTGTCTGGGCAGAAAGATGGGGGTGGAGATGCTCCTTCAGGTATACTGGACTGAGGCCGTTTAGGGCTTTAAAGGTCAGCACCAACATTTTGAATTGTGCTCGGAAACGTACTGGGAGCCAATGTAGGTCTTTCAAGACCGGTGTTATGTGGTCTCGGCGGCCGCCCCCAGTCCCCAGTCTAGCTGCCGCATTCTGGATTAATTGCAGTTTCCGGGTCACCTTCAAAGGTAGCCCCACGTAGAAAGCATTGCAGTAGTCCAAGTGGGAGATAACTGTGCACAGGGTGGTTTTTAAATTTATTGAAAGGACACAGAAGGAGGCCACAAATCTAAAAAACCACAACAATCAAAGGCCTAGTGGAAAAGAAATGTTTTCGCCTCAAAATACATAGTGTTTGCACCAGGCATGCTTCCCTGGGGAAAGCATTCTGTAAGCGGAGAGACAGCACAGAGAAGACCCATTCTCATGTTGACACCCTCCCTATATCTCTTGGACGGGGCACATGGAGAAGGGCTCAGATGACGAATGCAAGGTTTGTTCATGTGAGCAGAGGTGGTCCTTGAGGTACTGGGGTCCAGAGGTAGATAAGGCTTTATAAGTCAAAACAACACCTTGAATTGAGCCCAGAAACGAATTGGAAGCCAGTGCAGTCCTGCTAGAATTGGCGATCTATCTCTAAACTATCTTGCTTTGGCCAATGAGATGGGCGTGAGACTCTGCACCAGCTCTGTAGTTTCTCAACAGTCTCAAGGCAGCCCCGCAAATAGCACATTGCAGTAATCTAACATAGAGGTTCCCAGAGGTGGGCAACAGAGGTCGGCTACCCATGTCCAGAGAGGATTGCAGCTGGGGCAGCAGTTGAAGCTGTCAGAAGGCACTCCATGCCACCGAAGCCATGTGACACTCAAATGACAGTGATGGATCCAGGAGTGTCCACAAGCTACGTACCTGCTCCTACAGAGAGAGTGTAACTCCATTCAGAGTGGGCCAACTCCCATCCATCCCTCCAATGAAATTAGACTTAGAAGCACTCTGTTGTATCCAAGGGGAAAGTTGCAGTTTGTGTGTGTGTGTGTGTGTGCTTGTGTGTGTTTGTGTGTGGTTGGAGCAAGACCCCTGGGTTTTGCTCCCCAAACGGAGCTTTGGAGACGGGAGGTGGGGGTGCACTGTGGCTAAAACACTGAGCTTGCTGCATCCTGAACTCGGACCAAGCAAGCAGCCAACTCGAACTAAACAGCCAGACCTTTCCAGGTCTCTAGCTATTTCCTTCCTAAATGTTAAAAATACCTGCTAATGTAACTTTAACAAGCAGGTAGGAAATGTCACCTCCTTGGTGGCAGCGATGACGCTGATTAAGGCAGACAAATCACATGTGAGTAGAAAATTGCCTTCCTGACTCACGGACCAGCGCTCATTTGCTTTCCCTCCATTATATATAATATCCACCTGAATCTCTCCTGTGTGTGGTGACTGCTTCACGGATCCCGCACGCTTGTTTTGAAATTGTTCTAATTTGTCAGAGTAGAAGTAGGGGAAAGAGATGTTCCCCCCTCCTCTTCTGGAAACGCCGCCCCTTTCCAAAGTTGTTGTTGCTGTTTTGGCACCATTTGGGCCATTATTTTCTGCTGCTATAAGCTGCCTTGGTTCTCGCCTGCCTTTGGGGATGTGGCTGCCAATAGAAGGGAATGCATGCGCCAGCCTTCTCCAACCTAGCGCCCTCCAGGTTTGGACTATGATGACTCCCATCATCCCAGATCATTGGCTTTGCTGACTGGGACTGATGGGAGTTGTAGTCTGACACAGCTGGAGGGGAAAGGGTTGGGCAAGGCTGATATATGCCTCCTCAATGTTCACTGGGGGGAAATTCCACCCTGAAACTGCTACAAAGACCCCGTGAATTGAAACTAGGGGATATTTGGATCAGGCCCACTTTTCAACAGGAATCGTCAAAACTGCCCAGCTTATATTTGGTGATATCTTCTGCCAACACCCCCCCCCCCAATGTCTAAGGCAATAGTGTCTCATACTGAACGTAAATTGAAATATACTCAGAGTCAAGTGTGAATTTCATGCTCTTTATTCAGCAAGGAATGACTCTTTCCCCAAAATGTCTGCTATATATACATTATTTATATATACATATATATATACATTATTTACACAATGGGCCCCACGTGATTGGCTAAATCCGGGCTACTCCTGTAGGCCAATCAGGTTGCGGATTCACTTCCTCCAGGAGCCTGATTGGCTGCTCTTGCAGGCCAATCAGGTCGCTGATTCACTTCCATCTGGAGCTGGATTGGGTGGCTCTTGCGGACCAATCAGACTGCTGCATTCTGGATCCTATTGTTCTAGGACCAATCAGACTGCTGCATTTTGGATCCTATTGTTCTAGGATTCAGCTCAGTACATAACATAAATGAACTATTAATTGAGAGTGAAGATGCTGTATGTACTTTGCCTTGCTCATTCATTTGTTTTGTATCACAAAAAAAACTTTAATAAAAACTAATTTTGAAAAAAACAAACCAAGAACTCCTCCCTCTACAATCCTTACAATATAGTTTGATCCTCCTTACAGCAGAATCTGCACATGCAAATATTTTGGGGTCAACACTCTGCTTCATTTCTGATTGGCGCTGATGTCCTGTGATCTTTTTTTATACTACAAATGTCCTGGTTTTATTTTTTTATTTTTTTTCTGTGCTCTGCCCTCCACAATTGGCGGTAGCAACGTTCCCTGAGCTCGGATCCTGCTTGTGGTTTCCCCATAATGGGCATCTGGTTGGCCACTGTGAGATCACTGTGAGGAGGTTGGACTCGATGGGGCTGTGGCCTGACCCTGCGGACTTTAAAGAAAAGGAGGGAAGCCTAGAGGTCAGTGGGGGTCCTTGGGGGTCCCCCACCCCACCAAAACTCTTCCCAGAGCTGTTCTTTATTCCCCACCAGGCTGCATTTACACAATGAGTGTGATGGTTCTTCCCTATTAGCATTCGACTCATCAAATGTTATTACAATATTTATATACAGTCTCTTAGCTGGAATATTTGCAGAGTGGCCCACACACCGGCTGCAGTAAACATCACATCCCCAAAGCCGCATTGAATGCAAAAGGACAAAATCACACACTGCTGCCATCTGGCCTTTTGCATTATTATTATTTTTTGCACCCGAGAGAGGCATTTGACAC
The DNA here is from genome assembly GCA_034642065.1 of Darevskia nairensis. Classification (NCBI taxonomy): domain Eukaryota; kingdom Metazoa; phylum Chordata; class Lepidosauria; order Squamata; family Lacertidae; genus Darevskia; species Darevskia nairensis. Next base: position 155,385 of record JAWWNI010001080.1, read on the forward strand.
ATCCCCCAATAATTCTGGAAAAGCAGAGCGGGATAGGAACATCAGTTTCGCTCACAAGGTGATGTGAGAAAGGTTTTCACGCAATAATTTGAACTGTGATACACCAGCGGACGCATGGTGAGCCACAAATGCAGGACCAAAGGCAGCTTGCGTCGTCCAGGGTCTCAGCGACATGAGTAAAGAAACAGTGATTTGAATGTGCTAGGTGGCGCCAGAGAGCAGGAAATTTTAAAACGTGATTTTCCAATTTTAAAACGTGATTTTCCATGATTTTCTTTTGTTATAACGATCTAATTTCTGGCTTACTTACTTATAGCAAACCCCCCCCCCCCCGTGTGTAGATCTACCCCAAGACTGGTGGGAACGGCTTGAGGCTTCAAAAAGCAGAAAAAAATGGAGAAGGGAGGAAAGTCTCCACTGCTGCATTGAGTTGCTCAGACATCAAAGGCCCAGGAGAGACAGGATCGGCCCCTGAAATCAGCTGATGGGGCACTTAGCCAGGTGGCGGAGCTGGTACTGCACCCTAGGTGGCGCCACTGATGAAGAGCACCTGGACCCGAACATGATGAGAGTCTGAGCATGCCATCAACAAAAGGAGGACAGATAAAAGAAAGCCCTTCTTCATGCAATGCAGAGTTAAACTGTGGAACTCACCCCCACAGGAGGCAGGGATGGCTTTAAAAGATAATTCCACAGAGGAGATGGCTGTCAGTGGCCCTAAACGGCCTCGGTCCTGTATACCTGAAGGAGCGTCTCCACCCCCAATGTTCTGCCCGGACACTGAGGTCCAGTTCCGAGGGCCTTCTGGCGGTTCCCTCACTGCGAGAAGCAAAGCTACAGGGAACCAGGCAGAGGGCCTTCTCGGTGGTGGCGCCTGCCCTGTGGAACACCCTCCCAGCAGAGTTCAAAGAGATATACAACTATCTGACATTCAGAAAATACCTCAAGGCAGCCCTGTTTAGGGAAGTTTTTAACCTGTGATATTTAAATGTATTTTAATATCCGTTGGAGGCCGCCCAGAGTGGCTGGGGGGACCTGGCCAGATGGGCGGGGTACAAATTATTATTATTATTATTATTATTATTATTATTATTATTATTACTACCAGCCTTGATGGCTCTGCCTCCACAGTCAAAGGCAGCAGTGCTTCTGAATACCAGTTGCTGGAAAACACAGGAGAAGAGAGTTGCTCTTGTGTTCGAATCCTGCTTGCTGGTGTCTCATAGGCTTCTAGTTGGCTGCTGTGAGAACAGGATGATAGACTAGATGAATCCAGCAGGTGCTCTCTCTCTCTCTCTCTCTCTCTCTCTCTCTCTCTCTCTCTCTCTCTCTCTCTCTCTCTCTGTGTGTGTGTGTGTGTGTGTGTGTCCTGGAGTAGCGAGCTTTAACCCTTTCCATGCCATTGTGGTCCCAAACCAGTTCTGTCCCTTTGTGACTGCCATTTGCATTATAGCAGGCATGTCCAACAGGTAGATTGTGATCTACTGGTAGATCACTGGACGACTGTGGTAGATCACTGGTAGATCAGTGGCTGCCCCCAAAGAAGCTAAAAAACTTTGGTTCCCCTAAAAGAAAGCTCAACATCTTTGCCCTGCACCCCTAAAATGACCTGAACCACCAAAAATAGGGCTTTCCTTCCTAAAAAAAGCTCAATGTCGCTTTCCTCTTCCCTAAAGAAACTCAACAACTTTTACGTGAAACCCCCCCCCCCAAAAAAACCAGGGCTTTCCTTCCTAAGAAAAGCTCAACAACTTTGACCTGAACCCCCCAAAAGGGGGTAGATCACTGCCAGTTTTTAACTCTGTGACTAGATCGCAGTCTCTTGGAAGTTGGCCACCCCTGCATTATAGGATATGCTTCCATTGGCATCGGTGGAAGGAGCTATTCTGCTAATGCACAGGGCAAGCATGGAGGACCCTAATCCGAGGAAGCAGCGAGGGGTCAAAGAGTTAACCCCGTCCTCCACCTTCACTAATCAGGGTGCACCTGCCTTGCACGAAGAAAGACCAAGGTTCAATTTGCCAGGTAGGGTTGGGAGAGACTCTTTCCTGAAACCTTGGAGAGCCTCTGCCAGCCAGTGCAGGCAATACTAAGCTTAAATGGGTCCATGGTTTGACTCTAGATAAGGCAGCTTCCTATGTTGCGAAATTGTTGCATCCTGAACTCAAACGCAGCAAGGCTCCAACCTGAATGAAACAGCCAAATGCTCTGCAGGCTTCGAGTTTTTGTTTTGCTGCGAATATTCATGCCTCTCCAACTTCCAGCCAGGAAATGCCACCTCCTTGGTGCCAGAGATGACAGTGACCAAGGCAGACAAATCGCAGGTGAGTAGAAAATTGCCTTCTCAGCTCACGGATCAGCGCTCAGCCCATCCACTCCCTCTCTATTATCGACAATTTCTACCTGGACCTCTTCTGTGTAACACCTGCTTCATGGATTTCATATGTGTGTTCCCCCGCGGGGATGTTTTGAAATGGTTCTAATTTTGCAGAGTAGGAATGAAAGAGAAGAGGGCTTTTATTTTGCCAGAAGTGGCACTCATCTGTCAGACAGCTGTTTTGCTGGAGAGGCAGGGATGGGGAAAAAATAGGGGGAAAGGATCATTGACTCTTGCACACCTGTTCTGTGTGGAGAAGGTCCCAGGCAGAGGGGAGATGAGGCATTGCTCCGCCAACCTGTCTGCCATCAGCCAGCCCTGAGTCTATCTCCTTACCAAAGAGCATCAGAAGAGCCTGCTGGATCCGGCCAGTGGCCGCTCTAGTCCAGCATCCTGTTCCCCTGGGAAACCCACAAGCAGAATTCGAACACAAGAGCCCTCTCCCCTTCTGTGGTTTCCACCAACTGGGATTCAGAAGCATCGCTGCCTCCAACCATCCTGATAAGTCTTCTCCCTCCATGAATTTGTCTCATCCTCTTTCAAAGCCACTGTGCTGGTTCCATGGGAAAGGCGAGGTCCAAGTCCGGTCCGTGGTCAGAGGGATAACGTAACGTAAGAGGGTCAGAGGGATAACGTAAAGGCAGTCCGTAATAACCCTGGGTGCAGTCAGGCGAAGCCAGGAACAGGTAGGCGGGCAGGTCAGGAGCTCAGGCTGGAAAGCAGGACAGGTTTCAAACAGGAACTGTTAACCAACAATGTTGCTCCTGCAACTTGGGGCTGGGGCTGGCCGGCTTTTATCTGCCCCGAAGCATAGGGCGGCTCCGATCCTCAGGTGACTCGCCTCTCCTGGCTTGGAGGCGAGCACTCCTCCTGCGGGAACTCAGTTCCCTTCGCCTCTCTGCCCGGAGCCTCTGCAGCTCAGGAGAGGCTGGAGGGTTACCGGACCCAGAGGCAACCTCAGCTTCCCCTGACAGGGCTGGGAGTGGAGCACCTGCAGGCAATGGGTCCTCCATCCCAGCAGGAGCCAGAGCAGATTCAGCAGATGCCTGCACCTGAGGATCCAGCACAGGTGAGGACCCTTCAGACTCAGGCCCTCGCCCCGGCTCTGCTGGTTCTGGAGGCGGGGAATCCTGTGCAGGCTGGGATCCCCCAGGTTCAGCATCTGAGTCTGAATCCCAGGCCATCACACCCATCTAGGTTGGTGGCCCACCCTGCCTCCTGTGGGTGGGAGTTCCGCAGTTTAACGATGCGCTGCATGAAGAAGCCCTTTCTTTTATCTCTCCTGAAACTGGTCCAGGGGTGGACCAGGCTCTCAGCTTCCTCCTCCATCTCAGCCTTGCCCTTGAAGAACTTGGCAGGCAGGAGGACAATGGGCACAGAATGAGATTTTTTTGGGGGGGGGCTCTGCCCATCACCAGCTCTGGTGCCCCCTACTGTTGGGGTCACTGTCTTTCGCCCTACCAATCCCACTGGTCCCATATCCAACCCCCAGCATCTCAAGGTTGGGCTTGGCGATTCCTGGGTTGCCGCTGAGATTCATCGTAGGCAGCATTTGAACCAGATGGAGCACAGGTTTGACCTCGGGCTGGTTTACACCTGCTGGAAATATCCTGATTTTCGATGCAGAAAAGGAACGCTCTATCCCCCTACTCAATGGCAGCAGAGAACTTACAGATCAGCCCACCTGTCATTGTTGGAGGAAGGTGCACTGGCAAGTTCTGGGAGGAAGCGTCCTGAGGAACAACAAGACATCGGCAGACGCAAACACCAGCTTTTGCCTTCCATGCTTATTTTCCAAAGTGTCACTCGGCTATTTGGGGGACCGACAGCATTAGCTAAGACGGATGCTCTGTACAAAGCAATCAGCTAAAATGCCCAGGATCCTTGCCAAAACAAACACAGGAGCAAACAGGCTGGCAGCAGCCCAGAGGCAGTGTGAACCGAGGTCTGCTCCCTGTGAATCGCCACTGGGTTACAGAATCACAGAATCGTGGAGTTGGCAGGGGAATGCAATGGGTCATCTAGTCCAACCCCCTGCAATGCAGGAATCACAGCCGAGGAATGCCTGGCAGAGGACCATCCAACTTCTGATTCGGGACCTCCAAGGGAGGAGAGTCCACCAACTTCCGAAGGGAGTCCATTCCACTGTCCAATATGGAATCTGTGTGGAGAGGGTAACAATGTTCAGATTTCTGGGCATTGAATTACAGGAGGATCTGTCCTGGAGTGCAAACATAAGGGGGCTTGTGAAGAAGGCGCAGCAGAGACTGTACTTCCTGAGAGTCCTAAGGAAAAGCCATCTTCCACAAAAGCTGCTGCTTGCCTTCTATCCCTGTGCCATTGAGAGCGTGCTCACTTATGGTTTATGGGTGTGGTACGGAAGCTGTACTACCCAGGACAGGATGGGGTTGTGCAGAGTTGTCAAGGCAGCAGAGAGCATTGTTGGCTGCTCGCTCTCCACCTTAGAGCAGATTTATGCCATGAGGTGCCACAGAAAGGCACTGGACATAGTGAAGGATCCATCGCATCCTGGTCACTGTCTCTTTGAACTTTTGCCGTCGGGACGGAGATACAGGACGATGAGGACAAGAACAAGCCATCTTAGGAACAGCTTCTTCTCCAGAGCGATCTCGGCCTTGAATGGGAAGCCTGGACTTTGAAGTCATCTAATCTTACCTGTTATGTTGTATCATTGTATGGTTTTAATCAGTGTGTATGGTTTTAATCAGTGTTTTTGTACTTGTTTTGTTTTTGCGTGGAGTGCCCTATCTGGGTGGATGGAGCAGCCAAGTAATTTCGTTGTCCCCAAAGGGGACAATGACAATAAAATGTATTCTATTCTATTCTATTCTATTCTATTCTATTCTATTCTATTCTATTCTATTCTATTCAATTCAATAGCTCTTGGCCTCAGAAAGTCCTTCCTGATGCCTAGTGCTATCGATGGCTTCTAGCCAGGATGACTCTGCTCTACCTCCACAGCTGGAGGCAGCAATGCTTCTGAATACCAATTGCTGGAAGCCACAGGAGGGGTCCTGTTTGCGGGATTCCCAACAGAGGCATCTGGTTGACTGCTGTGAGAACAGGATGCTGGACTAGGTGGGCCATTGGCCTGATCCAGCTGGCTCTCCTTATGTTAGTCGGAGTCTCCTTTCCTATAATTTGAATCCATTGGTTCAGGTCCTGCCTTCTGGAGCAGCTGAAAATGAGTAATAATAATAATAATAATAATAATAATAAATATATTATTTGTACCCCGCCCATCTGGCTGGGTTAACCCAGCCACTCTGGGCAGCTTCCAACCAAGATTAAAAATACATTAAAATGTCAGACATTAAAAACTTCCCAATACAGGGCTGCCGTCAGATGTCTTCTAAACATCAGATAGTTGTTTATCTCTTTGACATCTGATGGGAGGGCGCTCCACAGGGCGGGTGCCACCACCGAGAAGGCCCTCTGCCTGGTTCCCTGTAACCTCGCTTCTCGCACCAGAAGGCCCTCGGTGCTGGACCTCCGTGTCCGGGCTGAACGATGGGGGTGGAGATGCTCCTTCAGGTATACAGGACCGAGGCTTGCTCCATCTTCCATGGGACAGGCCTGGAGATATTTGAAGGTGGCTGCTCTCTGTCTCCTTGAGCTCCTTGGAGAAAAGACAGGGAAAGAAATGCAATAAATACTTAAAATCTTTGGGTCTGCACAGTTAAAATGGATTAAGGGGCTCTTTCGCCCCGGTGCAACAAATCCACATGAAACAAGCACACTCCTGTTTCTGGTTAGGAGGGTGACAGACACAGACACTGAAAAGTGTGGGATGAACCAGTGATTAATGGGAAGACAGGCCAACACCCTGAAAGCAATTCAGGATGAAACGTCCCTTGTTGTGTAACTTCCCCGTAAACAAATCAGAACATCTCAAGAACATTGGAGAGGCCCACAAGCAGGATTCTAGCACAAGAGCAACTCTCCCCTCCTGTGGTTTCTAGTTTTCTGAAGTATTGGTGCCTAGTAGCCATCGATAGCCCTCTCCTCCTTTATGAATCTGCCCAGTCCTCTTTCAAACCCACCCAGGTTGGTGGCCATCGCTGCCTCCTGTGGCAGTGAGTTCCATAGTTTAACAAACAGTAAAGAGCGGACACAGTTTGAGCACCATGTAAGCTTTGTGCAAGCAAATCGGGATTCTGAAGGAGCCCACTAATGGAAAAAAGCAGGGGGCATATTCCGACTCAGCTTTTGAGTGGCATGTCAGAGGTTTGCACACTTAATAAACGGAAGTGGATATAAACCTCCTCTCTGACGTGGACATATTTCTCCCTGTTTAACCTGCACTTATCTCTCGAGCCTTTATACAAATAATGTTGGCTCTCTGCCTTTGCAATGGGAACAAAATATTCTGGCAAATTGAGCAGAAGAAGGAAGGTTTGTGTGTGTGAGAGAGAGAGAGAGATGGAGGGAGGTGAGATCAGCTTACATCTTTTCTTACTTGATAATAATGAACTGGCATGCATCCTGCCCTCCTTGTCTCCTTCTCACTGCCAGAAAGTAAGATCCAATGCAGCCGACCCCAGCCAGTGTGGCCTAGTGGTTAGAGTGTCAGGACTCGGCTATAGGGCCCTCGTATTTACGGGACCGCCTCTCCTGGTATGCCCCGCAGAGGACCTTAAGGTCCATGAATAACCATAGTTTAGAGGTCCTGGGCCCTAAGGAAGCCAGATTATCCTCCGCCAGGGCCAGGGCCTTTTCAGTGATGGCTCCAACCTGGTGGAATGCTCTGTCCCATGAGACTAGGGCCCTGCAGGACTTGATCTCCTTCCGCAGGGCCTGTAAGACAGAGCTATTCCGCCTGGCCTTTAATTTGAACTCAGCTTGATCTTTTATTTCCCTTCTCTTCCTCCCCTCCCCTTTTTATGAAGATGACCCGCTCTGGGACCCCACAGCTAATTCTCCCCTGGCCTCCTCGCTGGCCCAAGTAGGACTAATTTAGCCAGCTAGCCCTGGTGACTATCGAATGTTTATTGGATGGATTTCCCCAATCGATTTTTGAACTTTGGATTCTATTGTTATTCATGCTTTTATACTGTATTTTATGCTGCTTTTATGTTGTATTACAATTAAGTGTTTTAAAACTGTTGTTAGCCTCCCTGAGCCCAGGTTTCTGAACCAGGAAGGGCGGGGTATAAATACAAATTTATTATTATTATTAATTTATTATACAGCTGCAAATGAAATGTTTTAAGCGCATTTTAAGTGCATTATACAAATGTGGCACTAGATGGCAATGATGAGCTTAAGGCTATATATATATATATATATATATATATATATATATATATATATATATAGGTTCAAAATTGGGAAAGCAGTACGACAAGGCTGCATATTGTCTCCCTGCTTATTTAACTTATATGCAGAATTCATCATGCGAAAGGCTGGACTGGATGAATCCCAAACCGGAATTAAGATTGCCGGAAGAAATATCAGCAACCTCAGATATGCAGATGACACAACCTTGATGGCAGAAAGTGAGGAGGAATTAAAGAACCTTTTAATGAGGGTGAAAGAGGAGAGCGCAAAATATGGTCTGAAGCTCAACATCAAAAAAACTAAGATAATGGCTACTGGTCCCATCACCTCCTGGCAAATAGAAGGGGAAGAAATGGAGGCAGTGAGAGATTTTACTTTCTTGGGTTCCATGATCACTGCAGATGGTGACAGCAGTCATGAAATTAAAAAAACGCCTGCTTCTTGGGAGAAAAGCGATGACAAACCTAGACAGTATCTTAAAAAGCAGAGACATCACCTTGCTGACAAAGGTCCGTATAGTTAAAGCTATGGTTTTCCCAGTAGTGATGTATGGAAGTGAGAGCTGGACCATCAAGAAGGCTGATCGCTGAAGAATGGATGCTTTTGAATTCTGGTGCTGGAGGAGACTCTTGAAAGTCCCATGGACTGCAAGAAGATCAAACCTATCTATTCTTAAAGAAATCAGCCCTGAGTGCTCACTGGAAGGACAGATCCTGAAGCTGAGGCTCCAATACTTTGGTCACCTCATGAGAAGAGAAGACTCCCTGGAAAAGACCCTGATGTTGGGAAAGATGGAGGGCACAAGGAGAAGGGGGCGACAGAGGATGAGATGGTTGGACAGTGTTCTCAAAGCGACCAGTCTGACCAAACTGCGGGAGGCAGTGGAAGACAGGAGTGCCTGGTGTGCTCTGGTCCATGGGGTCACGAAGAGTCGGACACGACTAAATGACTATACTACTACTACTACTCCTGGCAACATACAGTCTTTTGCCCTCACTTCTGGCGGGTTTCAGGTTTGGGGAGGCTGATGTTGCTCAGATTAAGTCCCACTGAGTTTGACTCCTGGAAGCTAAGTATGCATAGGATGTAGCTTTAGGGATCTTGATTTTGAGGGGAGCTGATCCCAGAGTGGTTTGCCCCCTATCAACATGCCAGGTAGTATACTCAAAAAACCAGGCATCGTCTCTCAGAGAGAAGGCCATATATCTGAGAGGAATCAATAGCAGCACAGAGCAGGTTGCGCAAGAACTCAGGAAGCTTTCCCCGTCGCCAGGAGCAATTCATTCATGAAAGCCTGATAGAGATGAACTCTTGACGCTGACTCATGCTGAGTCAAAGAGCAGGAGTCCAGTCTAGCCAGGCATTATCCCCTCCAGTTTTCACCAACCTGGTGCCCTGCGGACATTTCAGACTGCAACTCACATCAGCCCGCTGCCACACAGGCATTAACAACCCCAAACACCTCCAACCAGTGCAGTCTCCCCAGTGCCTCTCCTAGCTCAACTAGTAGAACATGCAAAAAGGATCTAGGGGTTTTAGTGGACCACAAGTTGAACATGAGTCAATGGTGTGATGCATCAGCAAAAAAAGCTAATGCTATTCAAGGCTGCATCAACAGAAGTCTAGTGTCCAGATCAAGGGAAGTCACGGTACTGCTGTATTCTGCCTTGGTCAGACCACGCCTGGAGCCCTGTGTCCAATTCTGGGCACCACAATTTAAGGATATTGACAAGCTGGAAGGTGTGCAGAGGAGGATGAGATGATCAAGGGTCTGGAAACTAAGCCTTACAAGGAGCACTTGAAGGAGCTGGATATGTTTAGCCTGGGAAAGAGGCGATGGAGAAGAGATATGAGAGCCATCTTCAAATATCTGTCCCATGGAAGAGGGAGCATGCTTGTTTTCTCCTGCTCTGGAGGGTAGGACTTGAACCCGTGGCTTCAAGTTACGAGAAAGGAGTTTCCGACTAAACATCAGAAGAAACCTTCTGAAAGTAAGAGCAGTTCCACAGTGGAACGGTCTCCTTCAGAAGATGGTGGATCCTCATTCCTTGGAGGTTTTTAAGCAGAATTTGGATGGGATTCCTTAGCTGTGATTGGTTGGACTAGATGACCCCTTCCTGCTCTACAGTTTTATGGCGCTGTGGTCTAAACCACTGAGCCTTGGGCTTGCCAATCAGACGGTCAGTGGTTCGAATCCCCATGACAGGGTGAGCTCCCGTTGCTCGGTCCCTGCTCCTGCCAACCTAGCAGTTCGAAAGCACGTCAAAGTGCAAGTAGATAAATAGGTACCGCTCCGGCGGGAAGGTAAACGGTGTTTCTGTGCACTGCTCTGGTTCACCAGAAGTGGCTTAGTCATGCTGGCCACATGACCTGGAAGCTGTACGCTGGCTCCCTCGGCCAGTAAAGCAAGATGAGCACCACAACCCCAGAGTCATTCACAACTGGACTTAACTGTCAGGGGTCCCTTTACCTTTACCTTTACAAAAGGGGCTGTTGACTGCACCATGGCCCCTCGCTGTGATCTTGGGTGGTGGATAAATGGTGCCTTTTATTTCCAACACACACACACACACACACACACACACACACACACACACAGAGAGAGAGAGAGAGAGAGAGAGAGAGAGAGAGAGAGAGCTTTTCTCTACTCACGCAGAACTGCAGGCCTGTTGGCAAGGTGCAAAACCTGGCCTCTCTCTCTGCAGGCTGCCCAGCAGCTAAAACTGAGCAACTCACATCATTTATACTTCCATTGATAAGTCAGCCCATCTCTCAAAAACTCCTTGCCAGAGTCCCAGACCTCTCCCTTTTGCCAGCAGCGATCGATAGTCATAAAGTCTCTGTCCGGGTGCCATCTGTTCTTTGGCTACAGGTTTTCAGTTTGGAAAAATCTAGATGCTTAGGAAGGAACAAGTGTTTGGGATGGAAGAGGAAGGAAGAGGATGGAAAGCTCCGCTGAGGTGGGGAGGGGTCGGCCTGGAGGCCCAGTGGATCTAAATGGGAAGGGGTCCAGAATGCCTATAACAGCCCTACTCATTTTTATTTTTATTTTTAAAAAAGAAATAAGAAGGCAAGGAATGAACTATATCACCAGGTTCGCCTGCATATCCACACCAGCCCGTGGGCAGCCGTCTGCTGCCATCTTCTGGACACATCGAGGTATTGAGGCTTAAAGGAAAGGTCAGCACAAAGACATCCAGCCAATTCACAAAAAGCCAGAGAGCTCAGGGCGGATGAGTCCTTTTCATTCACAGCAAAGCGGCCCAGCACTGCAGTGCTTTCAGCCTTGCAACTAGCAAGCACAGAGCTTGCATTCTGCAAGTCCTGGCCCAATAGTTTGAGTGCGAGTCCTGCGTTGCAGCGGGTTGGGATGGATGACCCCCAGGGGCCCTTGGCAACCCTATGACTCTCTGATTCTAAGTGAGCTGTGGTGGGAGGGGAATTTCATTCTGAGGAAGCCGTGCCCACAGACCACCTCTTGCAATGAGCACCCTCTTACGTCTATGTCCCTTGGTTGCTGTTGCTGCTGTTGTTCTTAAAAAGTCCTACTAGTTATATGCTGGGAACCTTTCATGATGTATATTCAGAAACAAACAAAAAAAAAAAATTAAAAAATTCCTTCCGGTAGCACCTTAGAGACCAACTAAGTTTGTTATTGGTATGAGCTTTCGTGTGCATGCACACTTCTTCAGATACACTTGCAGGATTTGATTAAGACACTTAAAGGTAAAGGGACCCCTGACCGTTAGGTCCAGTTGCGGATGACTGGGGTTGCGGCGCTCATCTCGCTTTACTGGCCGAGGGAGCCGGCGTACAGCTTCCGGGTCATGTGGCCAGCATGACTAAGCCGCTTCTGGCGAAACAGAGAAGCGCACGGAAACGGCGTTTACTTTCCCGACGGAGTGGTACCTATTTATCTACTTGCACTTTGATGTGCTTTCGAACTGCTAGGTTGGCAGGAGCAGGGACTGAGCAACGGGAGCTCACCCCGTTGCAGGGATTCGAACCACCAACCTTCTAATCGGCAAGCCCTAGGCTCTGTGGTTTAACCCACAGCGCCACCCGGGTCCCGATTAAGACACTTACAATCAATTAATATAAACAGAAAATATAACTATGAGTGGAAAACGTGAAGAAAATGTTAATAAGGTATAATCTTAATTTCAATATATAAGGTATATAAAATTATAGGCAGAAGAAATGAATATGTGATAAAGCAGAAAGGGAAGTTGGGGGAAGTTGAAGGGGGGGTTATAGAAAATATAAAATGTAATTAGTGGTGTTTTTTTATTTAGTATTGAATATGTTAAACTTTGTTGGAAAACTTTAAAAAAACATTTTTTTTAAAAAAAAATCCCTGCTAGTTATATGCAAAATTATGCATGCAATGCAAATAAATGACTCGAGCCTCATTCTCTACTGTATTTCAGCAGCATAAATTATAATTATTAATAGCTAAGTATTTTTATACATACTTACATATATATATATATATATATATATATATATATATATATATAATATATATATATATTGCTGTACTGTATGTATCTGTTTATGTGCTGGTTGCTTTAGGAACCCGGGAGTGCAGATGCACATAAAATTATCTATACAGTAGTGTCTATAAATGCATATAATATGTGCAAATGGTTCCTATTGCTACATGCCGCCCGAAATCTCAAAGCGGTGAGAGACCCCGGGGGCTCCAGGCACTTACTGAGATTTCAGTTTCCTTGGAATGAAACTTGGTGGAAACTGTGGAGTCTTTAGGATATCTGGTTTTATTTGCACATATGTAGAACCTGAGCATAATAAAAAAAAATTGGGGGGGGCAGCCTCACAGGACAAACACCCAAGCAGATCTTGCTTCTCCTTTTACAACCTTTTCTCTAAACCGAAAAGTCCCAAATGCTGCAACCGTTCCTCGGTTTCCCTAGAGGACACTCTGTTCAGATCAGCCGCTGGCCACCCTAGAGGCAGGTGAGCCCTGTGTTTGGGGCAGGCCAAAGTTATCTGTTTATTTCACATTCTTTTAGGCCACTAATAATGAAAATACTCAGGTGGTGTAAAAAAATACAAATAAATACATTACATAAACAGTAGCATCTATGCTTTAGTGTGGCGGCACCTAAACTGTGGAACTCCCTGCCTCTTGATATCAGGCAGGTGCCTTCATTGGACACTTTTCCCTGTCTGCTAAAAACATTTTTGTTTAGACCAGAATTCCCAGATATCTTGGAACACTGATGTGTTTTTAATTCATTTCTGATTATTTTTTTTTAATGTTAAAAGTTTTATTCCTCTATTCTTTGAAGTTTTTTTTTTTAATTGCAAGTGGTATATAAATTTTATGAAATAAACAAAATATCAGAAACGTTTTTTAAAAAAAACAAACAAACAGAAAAACCCCACACAACCACCACCAACTGATTTTGGATGTGTTAAAAATGCCGATGGCGTAAAATGCATGTTTACAGCAATAGCTCTGTCAATAGAGCACGAGGCTCTTAATTTCAGGAACGTGGGAACAAGCCCCACGTTGGCCCAAAGATTCCTGTGTCTCAAGGGGTTGGACTAGATGACCCTATGTCACTCCACTGCTGCTTGCCTGGGCAGGTTGCCAACTTTGCCATAGGGAAGACCTGGAGTCATAGCTGTCAAACCCCCCCCCCCTTTTTGCGGGAAACTCCCTTATTCCAATGCCGTTTCCCGCTGCTATCCCGGATTGTTGATATCCCTTAAATTTCCCAGATTTCAAAGGAAGCAGCTCCTCTCCCTCCCTGCCGGCCAGGGAGGCTCCTCAGCTGCGTTGCTCGGCTGCCAATAAGGAGTCTGAGACCGACTGGGGGCGGAGCTTGCATGCCTTGTGCAGCCAGACCCTCACGCCCAACCAGACAGACAGCCTGCCTGCCGTCTATGCGCTCGCTCTTTCGCTCACCCGTCCGCGCGCAGCCTCTGGAGCGCAGGGTGGCGAGGCTACTTGGTGCCATTGCACCGCCCTGGCGGCATCCCTTATTTTCAAATCCGAAAATTCGGGGGGGGGGGGGGAATCCCTTATTTTCAAATCCGAAAGTTGACAGCTATGTCTGGAGTGCTCTTGCACCTTTAACAGAAGCCTATTGCTCAGGAATGGGCAGCTGAAGTTTGCTGCAACCTTTACCTCCCAAGGGTGCATGCTGGCTGTTTAGCCATAATAACAAACAAACAAACATGCCATCAAAGGGCTCAGCTACCGGTCATGAAAACTAAAGTTGGGAATCCTGTTCCTTCGCACTCGGAATGTGCCTGTGAGCGTGGCCTGTGACCTCTGCTACGACTGACTTCTGCAAACCCTCCCATCATTTGCATGCAATTCTCCCTTAAACCTTGGTAAGAACAGCAAACGCTCCAGCTTCCCCGTCGGGCGGGCGGGAGAGTTTTATTCCGGGCATGACACCTTCGCACACATTTACAAAGTTGTGGGCCGGGCGCATGGGGGGGGGGGGGAGCGCCACGCTCTTTTTGTAAGCCGTGTGCTGATGTGGCGACAGAAAGATGCTTTGTGCATGCTCAGAGGCGCTCCTTCACACTTTCCAAGTTTAATTTCTGGCAACCCGAGAAATAGGGCTTTGGCAAGGTGGGAGGGATATTTGGGCTGTTTTCCTTTTTATTGTGCATTTTGTGTTTAGCTTTATATGTCGTGAACCGCCCAAAATGTAATTAATTAAATTTATATTCCGCCCTATACCAGCAAATCTCATTAATCCATTCATAATTGCAAAAGCATATGCTTGCTTAGAAGATTTGCAGAAACCCCATGCCACCACCCCCGTTTTTAACTTCTTCGGCTCAGGGCGTTGCCGTTCCTTCAAGCAGAGCTGCACCTTGCAAACCAAACAGGTGCAAACTGACCCGGGGTTCCACCCTCTCCCAACACAGGTGCCAATGAGGGCTTCTTCCGCACCTGTGTGGCCTCGATAACAAAGGGAGCAGATCCAGCCCTCCTCCCCTGACACCTGCCTACGTGGGAACACCTTGGCCAGCCTCCCCGGCTCTTTGCACTTCCTTATCAGGCTTCTCTGACCCGGCAGGCCAGTTTGGGCAGGTAACCTGAGCCTTTCTCCTGCTGTGGATTTGCGCAGAGAAGTTGCTGTGCACCTGACGCAGGTAAGGGCAGCCGGGGGTCTCTTCCCCTTGCAGTTACTGTATAAAAGTTTCTCCTTTGGAAAGGTGAAGCTGTCGTGGTGCTGTCAGGAGAAGAGGCGTGTGAATTTGTGGGGGGGGGGGAGAGATTGAGAGAGAAAGAGAGATTGCAATTCTATCCCACGTTTTTTTCTCCAAGGAGCCACATTGTTCTCTTCCTCCTACGACAACAACCCTGTGAGGTAGGTTAGGCTGAGAATGAGGAGCTGACCCAAGTTTACACCCAATGAGCTTCGTGGCTGAGCGGGAATTCGAACCCTGGTCTCCCACATCTTTGTCTGACACTCTCCTTCTTCTTTGGCGATCCCTCGTAGCCGAGTAAGATTGTCTTCCATAAACACGCTTTTAACAATGAGTCCGTAAGTGACTGTGGAGGCCAATTCTGAATCCACACGTCCTTCCACAGTGGGGACATTGGTTTCCGGGTGGGAGTTGATCACGGCGTGGATTTGCCAAGCATGCCTTCCTCTTAGCACGTTTCTCCTTTGCGTTCTGAGTTCGAGTGTCTTCAAAGCCCAGGACGCCTTTGGTAAAGGCTGTTCTCCAACTGGAGCGCTCGCAGGCCAGTGTTTCCCAGTTGCTGGTGTTTATACTACATTGTTTTAGATTTGCCTTGAGAGAGTCTTCAAACCTCTTTTGTTAACCACCAGCATTACGCTTTCCATTTTTAAGTTTGGAATAGAGTAGTTGCTTTGGAAGACGATCATCAGGCATCCGCACAACATGACCAGTCCAACGAAGTTGATGTTGAAGAATCATCGCTTCGACACTGGTGATCTTTGCTTCTTCCAGTACACTGGCATTAGTTCGCCTGTCTTCCCAAGTAATGTGTAACCATTGCACCGCACTATCTCTGCACTGAGAGATGATGTGTGTGTGTGTGTGTGTGTGTGTCTTCGGGGCACTGCAGATTTTCCTCCAAGTCCGAAACAGCTGCTTGCTGAGCAGGCCAGCACACTTGACACTCTTGGCTTGCTTCACAGGGTGGTTGTGAGAATATAATAACGATACTTTTTTGGTCGGGGGAGAATCCATGCCCAAATATCGTGCATGCGTTCTCTCTCTCCCCTCCCCATTTATTCATAACTGAATTATCTCATTTGAGCTTCACAACCAACCTGTGAGGTAGTTTAATCTGTGAGGATGCAGATTAAGCAAGGAAGTGATGTAAAATTTGTCTAGGGAGCTGTGCCGCTCCGTTAGGAAGAATTTCAAAGTCACAGTGGAGCCACAGCTTGCTTGGGATCAGCAAAAAATCTCAGGTGAGCATTGGGGTTCCTTGAGGTTGGGTATTAAAGGAAACAATATGGCATTTTAAGATGGCGTGTGGGAGGGAGGGCAGAAAAACCTGAGGACGGTGGAAAGGTCCGACGCTTGCAGCCAACCTAAAGTGGGTCCAGGCAGACTTAGATCGTGCAAAACAAATTCCAGGTTAGGCCGAGGGCTGTTGGGACAAAAAGCCAATTGTGCTGTTAACACAAGGATTTCCACCAGGGTAGTGGAAATTTCTTTTTGCATGTGGAGGGCTTGGAGGGAGACCAAAAGCAGATATGGGGTGTGGGGGAGTCTTTTGTTCCACAATGCAAGAACTCGGAGATATCTAATAATTCAATGAAATACTTCTTCATGAAGTTGTAGAATCGTAGAGTTGGAAGGGATCCCAAGGGTCTTCCAACCCAACCCCCTGTCAATGCAGGAATAAGTGCATAGTTAACCTGTGGAACTCCCTCCCACAGGAGGCAGTGATGGGCACCACCTTGGATAGCTTTAAGGGAAGGTTTGATCAATTCACGGTGGAGGAGAGGGCTGCTGATGGCTACGGTTGCAGTGATGCTTCTGAATACCAGTTGCTGGAAACCACAGGAGGGGAGAGTTGCTCTCATGCTCGGATCCTGCTTGCAGGTTTCCCACTGAGGCACCTGGCTGGCCATTGTGAGAACAGGATGCTGGACTAGATGGGCCATTGGACTGATGCAGCAAACTCTCATTCTGTCCTTACATTTTTCACATGCAAAATGGCGGAGGGGGGAAAACAATCCCAGTGTATATTGTTGTTGTTCAGTCGTTCAGTCATGTCCAACTCTTCGTGACCCCATGGACCAGAGCACGCCAGGCACTCCTGTCTTCCACTGCCTCCCGCAGTTTGGTCAGACTCATGTTGGTAGCTTCGAGAACACTGTCCAACCATCTCGTCCTCTGTCGTCCCCTTCTCCTTGTGCCCTCCATCTTTCCCAACATCAGGGTCTTTTCTAGGGAGTCTTCTCTTCTCATGAGGTGGCCAAAGTACTGGAGCCTCAACTTCAGGATCTGTCCTGAAGTTGTATATACCCTGTTTCCCCTATTTTAAGATGTAGTCATAAAATAAGCCATAGCAGGATTTTTTCACATTTGCGAAATATAAGCCATACCCCGAAAATAAGCCATAGTGATAGGCGCCGTTCTGGAGGGCGCCAAGGAAAACGCGGGGCTGGGATTACGTAATAAAAATAAGACATCCCCTCAAAATAAGCCATAGTGCGTTTTCTTGAGGGAAAAAATATATAAGACGGTGTCTTAAAATAGGGGAAACACGGGTATCAAGCCACAATTCTGGAACTGGTGAGATGGGGACGCAGGCCGTGCGATCCAAATTGCCTCCTCTTCTCTTCTGAGCTCTTTTCCCTTCCACCAGCCGGCCGGCCGCTGGCCTCCTGCAGAGCTGAGCCTTGCCAAGCTCTGGGACATTGAATATTAGCTAATGGCAGTGGGACGACTCTCCCTCCCAAGGCAATATTGTTAAGTGTTTCCCCTCCGGGGTCCCAGCCGGTGCCAGGAGAGCCTGCAGGCAGAGGTCACTCTGACTTTGCAGCAAGAGCCCACAAAGCGATGCCAGGGAGATGCTGAGATGCTTTGCAAGGGAAGGAGGGTTGTTGGCTGAAGGTGAACTCCGTGAGGATGCGGAGAATGGCAGGTGGGGTTGGCTGTGGGTCTGATGGGGAGCAATGGAGGGGCGCCATCTATGGAGGGGTCCAAATAAATGGTCCAGGCCTCATCATGTGCCTCACAGAGATGTTGCTCAAGGCCTGGTTTAGCTTGCTCTAAGGAGTGGCCTCAGGCCCAGGATGCGAATCTGCGAAATGGGTATAATGAAGGCGGAAGGGGCCGGAGTTGAGACTGAGCATCAGAACACGCTTTTGATACCAGGACTCTGCTAGGGGGAGGAAAGCAATAGGAAAGGTGACAGTGCCTCTGAGCAGGGGCAGAGTACCTTGCCAGGTGAGCAGAGAGGGCTCAATTGAACAGAAGAGGTACTGGGATGGAAGGTCATTCTGTGATCCTGCTCAGGGATGGGTCATCTACACAACGGAAAATATTTGCTGTGGCTCTTAAATAAATAAATGCACAAATTGCCTTGGACATGTGTCTCGAGGTGATTTGCAAACATACCATAAAAAGAGCTAAAATAGTTTTCAAAACAGGAGAAACAACAACCACTAGACATAGGTGACGAGATGGAAAAGCTTTTTTTGGGGGGGGGAATGTATTCCAATTCTTTCTAGAAAGCACAGATAGAAAAGAAAGTCCTTCTTCATGCAGTGCATAGGGGAAACTATGGAACTCCCTCCTGCAGGAGAAGAAGAGTTTGGATTTGATATCCCGCTTTATCCCTACCCGAAGGAGTCTCAAAGCGGCTCACAACCTCCTTTCCCTTCCTCCCCCCCCAACAAAAACTCTGAGGGGCTGAGAGACTTCAGAGAAGTGTGACTAGCCCAAGGTCACCCAGCAGCTGCATGTGGAGGAGCGGGGAAGCGAACCCGGTTCACCAGATTACGAGTCTACCGCTCTTAACCACTACACCACACTGGCTCTCGAGGCAGGGATGGCCATGAACCTAGATTATTTTAAAAGAGGTTTAGACAAATTCATGGAGGAGGAGATTCTTGAAGGCTCCTAGGCAGGATAGCTCTCCTTTGCCTCCATGGCTGGAGGCGGCATTGCTCCTGAATGCCAGATGCTGGAAACCACAGGAGGGGAGACGGTTCTTGTGCTCAGATCTTGCTTGTGGGTTTCCTAACAGAGGCATCTGGTCATCCCCTGTGAGAACAGGATGCTAGACTAGATGGGCTACTGGCCTGATCCAGCAAACTCTCCTTATGCCTTTATGGTGCCTGTTGTATCTCAACGTGGACCCTGTTCCCCCAAACAGGGGAGGCCACACTGAGAGCCTTGCTCCGACTTCCTGTAGAGCAAGTTTCTAATTTTCCCGGGACTTGGAAGAGAAACTCTCCTGCAGAATGCAGTGACCTACTGCGTATTTAGGTGGTTTCTCATGCCACCTGGTCCTCAACCATACAGGGCCTTATATCCTAGTACCAAAACCTTGGAACCGAACCCGCCTGCAAAGAGCTTGTCATGATCGTGGACACCTGAAACGCTAAGTTTGCCTTGGCTCTCCCCAAACAGCAAAGCCTTGTTTACCCAGGAAGGCGATCGCTGAGTCAATTCTTAGGTCCACACCCCTGATAGCTATTTCAGGTCACTGAATTTGTCAGCAGAGAGTGGTCAGCCCCACCCATCTCTGGGTGCCTAGCTGTGTTCTCAGGTATGGTCCGTGGCAGGATGGGAGACCTTGTGATTGCATGAAGTCACCTTGCTCTAAGCCAGTCCATTAACCCATCCAGCCCAATATTGCCTGCTCTGGCTGGCAGAAGCTCAGGGGTCCCCAGCAGAGAAAGGTAATTCGCAACATCTGGTGCCTGCGAGACTTTTAAGTGGAGATGCTGGGGATTTGAACCTTCTGGATACAAAGTAGATGGATCTCTGGGAAACAGCCTGGACCAAGTGGCTAAACCAGGTGAGGGGAGTCGATGGGTCTCAAACCATTGGAGAATTAGGGGCTTCCCCTGCAAGCAAAGACAGACTGCGGAGGATTGAGCGGATGAGACCAAGAGCGGCTAACAGATTGAGGTTGAATCCTGACAAGACAGAAGTACTGTTTTGGGGGGACAGGGGGTGGGCAGGTGTGGGGGACTCCCTGGTCCTGAATGGGGTAACTGTGCCCCTGAAGGACCAGGTGCGTAGCCTGGGAGTCCTTCTGGACTCACAGCTGTCCATGGAGGCACAGGTTAATTCTGTGTCCAGGGCGGCTGTCTACCAGCTCCATCTGGTACGCAGGATGAGACCCTCCCTGACCACAAACTGTCTCGTCAGAGTGGTGCATGCTCTAGTTATCTCCCGCTTGGACTACTGCAATGCGCTCTACGTGGGGCTACCTTTGAAGGTGACCTGGAAACTGCAATTAATCCAGAATGCGGCAGCTAGACTGGTGACTGGGAGCGGCCGCCGGGACCACATAACACCGGTCCTGAGAGATCTACATTGGCTCCCAGTACGTTTCTGAGCACAATTCAAAGTGTTGGTGCTGACCTTTAAAGCCCTAGATGGCCTCAGTCCTGTATACCTGAAGGAGCGTCTCCACCCCCATCGTTCTGCCTAGACACTGAGGTCCAGCTCCGAGGGCCTTCTGGCAGTTCCCTCACTGCGAGAAGCAAAGCTACAGGGAACCAGGCAGAGGGCCTTCTTGGTAGTGGCATCAACCCTGTGGAACGCCCTCCCATCAGAGGTCAAAGCAATAAACAACTATCTGACATTCAGAAAATACCTGAAGGCAGCCCTGTTTAGGGAAGTTTTTAATCTGTGATATTTTAATGTATTTTGATATTTGTTGGAAGCCGCCCAGAGTGGCTGGGGAGACCCGGCCAGATGGGCTGGGTACAAATACATTATTATCATTATTATTATTAAGAGTGGGTTAAGCGGTCAAGCAGGTGGTTTCTGCATGTTCTGTGGAGGAAAATGAGGGGCAAATGGTGTTGAGATTCCATTCCACCTTAAACTGCAGACATGGGGCTTTTACATGTGTCACATGTCTGTGTACATGCCAGCACAGATTGCTGGGAACTTCCGCCGTGTATAACTATTGTTTTAGAGTCTCTCTCTCTCAGAGATGAAGGAGAGCAGACATGTTTTCTTTGTCTTGATTTATGCTCAATAAATCTGCGTGTAAATATGCTTGCACAAGCCTCTCAGCGCCTCTTCTGTTCCCAAGTGGATTCTGCTGTTACAGTGAGCCCAGACTTCTGAAGGCTGGGTCTCTATCTGCGTTTGCACCAGAGATCGGAGATCGCCCGGCAGTTCGGCCGGGAGGGCCTGATACAGCTGGGGGCTGGCCAGCTGCCCTCCCGACTCCCTCTCATCCACCTGGGAAGGGAGCCCATCTAGATGAAGGGAAACTCTGATCCCACACCTCCGCTGCCTTGCGGCTACACTCATTCGTGAGTGTAGACTTCAGGAGTAAACCCCAAGGAACAATCCATGCTGAAATGTTCCCACAAGGCAAAACACAGCGATGACAGCAAGAACCTTTATTGAACTACATAACTGGGAAACAGGCGCAAAGCAACTGCTTATATACATTCCTGAAAGCCTGGGCCACTCCCACTCCCAACGTGATTGGCTGTCTAAACTCCCAAGCTGCAAATCACGACTCAGAGTTCAAGGGCAGAGGCCCAAATCCTGAAATGTTCTGTGATTGGACATCATGTGTTGAATCAGAACACAGGAGCTAAGTTTCCTTAGTCCAGACTCAAGCTCAGGCAAAATGTATTCCGCTCTGGTCAGTCCTCACCTGGAATACTGTGTCCAGTTCTGGGCACCACAGTTCAAGAAGGATACTGACAAGCTGGAACGGGTCCAGAGGAGGGCAACCAAAATGGTCAAAGGCCTGGAAACGATGCCTTATGAGGAACGGCTTAGGGAGCTGGGTATGTTTAGCCTGGAGAAGAGAAGGCTAAGGGGTGATATGATAGACATGTTCAAATATATAAAAGGATGTCATATAGAGGAGGGAGAAAGGTTGTTTTCTGCTGCTCCTGAGAAGAGGACACGGAGCAATGGATTCAAACTACAAGAAAGAAGATTCCACCTAAACATTAGGAAGAACTTCCTGACAGTAAGAGCAGTTCGAAAGTGGAATTTGCTGCCAAGGAGTGTGGTGGAGTCTCCTTCTTTGGAGGTCTTTAAGCAGAGGCTTGACAGCCACCTGTCAGGAATGCTTGGATGGTGTTTCGTGTTTGCCAGGGGGTTGGACTGGATGGCCCTTGGGGTCTCTTCCAACTCTAGGATTCTATAAAACACAGACCACTGAATACATAACACATGCCTGCTTCCTTGCGGAACATCTTCAGGAAAAGAAATGGCTCAGGAGTAAACCCTACACGAATCCAGAATGGAGTCCCTAAGGTGGTTGAATGGCACCTTGTACGCCTCCTTCCGGCAACTCCTGCAGCCAAGCTGGTGCCAAACGCCTTGCTCTGCTTTCTTTTGGACCCCATCAGCAAGGGGGGTCTTGTCGTCTGGGCAGCCCAGGACCTCCACACGCACTGCCCAGGATTGCACCCTGGGGAGGTCACTTGGCTGCTGCTAACACAGCGGTTTGGCTTCACCCTCGGAGGTGCACTCCATTGTATTTAGAGACCGGCGGAGGCCAACAACCACGGTAGACAATTAAGTGCTTGGTCACGTAAAGAAGGTGGCTGGGATGAAGTAGCTGTGGCTTCCTGCCAGCTGCAACGACTCTGTTTGAAAGAGTCCTCTGTTAGAAGGTTTGTCTTGGCCCTGAGCACCTGCACAGAAGACTCAGCAGGTAAACAGCTCACCTGGTGGCAGAGGGAAGCAATAACTTCAGCCTATGCATTGGGTGTCTCCTGTGTGTATTTAATCCATTTGCTGTTATTTTCTGCACTGTTTTTTATATCTCGCCTTGAGACATGCATGTGTAAAGTGTAAAGCAGGGGTCAGCAAACTTTTTCAGCAGGGGGCCGGTCCACTGTCCCTCGGACCTTGTGGGGGGGGCAGACTATATTTTGGAAAAAATAATAATGAACAAATTCCTATGCCGCACAAATAACCCAGAGATGCATTTTAGATACAGTCGTACCTCGTGTTACGAACGCTGCGTGTTGCGTTCGTCACGGGGTACGAACACGACGAACCCGGAAGTACCGGAACGGGTTACTTCCGGGTTCAGCAGTTCATGCATGCACAGACCCGCGAAATGACGTCATGCGCATGCGCAGAAGCGCCAAATCGCGTCGCGCACATGCACAGATGCGACGCTTCATGATGCGTTTTACTCATGATGCGAACAGGGCTCCAGAACGGATCCCGTTTGCATCCAGAGGTACCACTGTAAAAGCACACATTCTACTCATGTAAAAACACCAGGCAGGCCCCACAAATAACCCAGAGATGCATTTTAAATAAAAGGACACATTCTACTCATGTAAAAACACGCTGATTCCCGGACCGTCCGCGGGCTGGATTGAGAAGGCGATTGGGCCGGATCCGCCCCCCGGGCCTTAGTTTGCCTACCCATGGTGTAAAGATTTCCAAGAGCTTCAATCCTCCAAAAACATTTAAAATAATTTTTTAAAAACCCCAATAAACATTGAAAGGGCACCAGCCCTTTCATTAAAAGCAGTCAGTTTCCCAAAGCCTGT
Organism: Darevskia nairensis; assembly: GCA_034642065.1. Lineage (NCBI taxonomy): Eukaryota > Metazoa > Chordata > Lepidosauria > Squamata > Lacertidae > Darevskia > Darevskia nairensis. Next base: position 178,785 of record JAWWNI010001080.1, read on the forward strand.
TGCTATAAGCACAAGAAGGAGGAAGCCAATCTCATTTCACTAGGAAGGGAGTTCCAAAGTTGTCTGGGAGCAGCCGCCACCCGCATCCCCACCAAGCATGCCTGTGAGGGGGTGGCGTTGAGAGAAGGGCTTCACAAGGATTTCACAGCCTGGGCACGCAGGGGCGGAGTAGGGGTGGGGCGATGGGGGCGGGACGCCCCGGGTTCCAGACTCTAGGGGGCAACACTCTGGGCGCCCCCCCCCTGCGACTCCTAAAAACCTCTCTTGCCGCCGCGGCTGGCTTCGCTCCCTCGCTCGGCCGCCGCACGGTTTTTCCCTCCCTTCTTTTCTGTGCCCTGGTTGGGTGGAGCCGCGGCGGCGAGGGGCGGGCCAGCGAGGCGTTGCGCTTGTGGCTGGAGTGACGCCCCTTGCTGCCCCACCCCCGCGGCTCTGCCCAACCAGGGGACAGAAGGAAGGGAGGGAAAAAACGTGCGGCAGCAGAGCGAGGGAGCGAAGCCAGCCGCAGCGGCAAGAGAGTTTTCTGCCAGGCGGTGGGTGCATCTGTTAGAGACACAGGCGGGCAAAGGGCAAGCCGCTATGTTAACCCTTTGGGTGCCTCTGCTTGCCTCGAAGGTGGGCGGAATGTCAGGCGGTGGAAACTACCAAGAGTTCAAAACGGTGGAGATGCAGCAGCAACAGGAGCTGGAAGGGAAGAGCAAGGGAAATCCCGGTGCTGGAACCGCGCAGGAACCGGATTCGGGATCCTTTCCGCTGTCTGCTCCCAAGACCATGCTGTACCCACGCCCTCATGCCGACCCCTACGATTCAAGGAAGTACTTCGCCACAAGGGTGAGTTGACCCTTTTCATTTCCGGGAGGGGTTGCAGGGCCTGCAAGAAAAGGCATGGAATAGAATCGTCGAGTGGGAAGGGACCCCGAGGGTCATCTATTCCAGCCCTCTGCAATGCAGGAAAGAGCCCTCCGTTTCAGAGATGGGCCACCTTCCCTCTTGCATTATCTTTTTTTCACAGGGGGGTGGGTGGGGTAGGCAGGTTAACAATCTACCCATGATCCACTGTGTGTAGAATTTCAAAGCCAGGGCACAGACCTGAGATCTTTGATATGCAGTTAAGATAGGGGTGAGGAACATTTTTTTTAAGCTAGGAGGATAGGAAGCTTCCTTATAGTGAGTCAGCATGGACAATACTGAGCTGCTTTTTTAGTTTTTTAACTTGCAATTGTTGTAACCCACATTGGGACCTGAAATCAGTCAGGGTTTCTGCTTAATGCACATAGACCAGCCAATGCTGTTATTTCCCTGCACATGATTTTCCTCTGTTCCTTCTCTCCTGTGATCTCCTCTCTCATTTTGCTCTTCAGCCTGGAGCCTTTGACCAAGCCATGGATGACCTCCGGGCCCATGTGACAGTGAACATGGGGGAAACGGCCCACAGCTTCTGGCTTCTGGCTGAGTAAGCCCTTCTTCCTTATTTATTTTTATTTATTTTAAGTGTCTGTGCCCCGTTCTTCAGCCGAAAAAGCTTCCAGAGTGGCTTATGCACAATCAAAACACGATAGGCTCTGCCCGCAAGCTCGCAATCTAAAAGGACACAACACACAAGGAGAAAGGGATGGGGAGGGAAGAGGAAGGCAACAGGCTGAAATTGATCCCATGCAACCTGATTAGGCAGCGCTCTGACATCCCCCCACCCCGGTCCTGCTAACGGGGCGGAGTTTACCTCCTTCCGAATCTGAGTGACTTTGTCTGCAAAAAACTTTGCAAAAGCATTGCAGGAGATCTTGGGGTCCCTAACAGGTCCCGGTGACGAAGGTGGTTCCGATAGATTGCGAACCACCTGGAAGAGTCTCCTGCTGCTGTTTTCTGCAGATGCAATAAAAACAGTGAAGAAGGTCCTCTTCGCCGTCGCCATTGCCACTTGGTAGGCTCGAAGTTGAGCTCTAGCCCGTGTCCGGTCTGATTCAGAATGTATTTCCCGCCACCACCGCTCTAGCCGTCTCAGCGATTGTTTCATTGCCCTCAGATCCGTGGAAAACCACGGGGCTGTCCAGGTTCCATGCTATCGGAGAGGGCGCTTCGGAGCCACACAGTCAATAGCCCTGTTTAACTCCGCATTCCAGCGGGCCACCAGGGAATCAGCTGAAAGGCCATCAACATGGGATAAAACATCCCTTACCACTCTCTGGAAGCCAATTGGATCCATTAAGTAGCGGGGGCGGACCATCCGAATCGGTCCCACCTCCCTGCAGAGGGGAAGGGTCGCGGAGAAGTCCAGTTGCACCAGGAAGTGATCTAACCATGGCACTTCTTTAGTTTTGCTTTTACTTAGTGTCAGATCACCAACATCCGTAGAGGTGATCACCAGGTCTAAGGCATGTCCGTGGCTATGAGTTGAGCAAGACTTATTCAGGGACAGCCCCATGGAGGCCATGCTTTCCATGAAGTCCCGAGCGGCCCCTTGTGAGGTCATGTTGGCATGGATGGAATAATAATAATAATAATAATAATTAATAATAATAATTATTATTATTATAAATCCTCTAGGTTAAATCCTCTAGGACTACCAAACTCGGTGTCTTCTTATGGTTCTAGGAAACTAACAATCTTATTTCTTTCGGCCAAAGGTTTTCAGAAGAGAATTCTGTGTAGAATTTCCTTCTTCCATTTTCTAACCCTTCCAGAATCTTCTCTTCTTTCTGCCGCCGCTGCTGCAAAAATAGTCCGCAAAATGGCACCTCCAATTTTGCCTCCTGAAAATCAGGCGGGTAGAGAATTTTTGGGTGCCGTTTCCACTCACCCCCAAATTGCACTCCCACTGAGCCCTTCCCAATCTACAAACAGTTTGTAAGCTGGTTGGGGCAGAGACCTGTCTGTAAGTTATAAGACCTGCTGGGTCACAGCATTGATTTCCTCAGCCTTTACAACCATTTCAACCCCCCCTTTTTTCCTCTAGGACATCTTCCCCTCCACACCATTACCTATTTTTCTTTTAGATTATAGTGGATATTTTTTTTCTGTTGCTATGGAGAGAGCTATGCAAACTGACAGGGCTGTATATATAAATAATAGCAATCCCTCCTGACTTTAAAAATCTCCTTACGCTTCCTGCAAAAGTCCTCAAAGTTGTTGCTTTAATTACAATTTCTCCGTTGCCGCTGAACAGCACGCCGTCCCTCAAGGCAATGCATGGCGATTGGAAGGAACACCTTGGCAGATGTTGTTTTCTCTGGAGACCATGTAATTATAAGCCATGCAAATCTCAAACAGTTGCCTATAAAGAGCTATAAAAAGAACCGTATATGGTATAGAAAGCTGGTGAATCATTTGACCAGGATTTGCTTTTTTGGTTTTTTTGCAGTTTCAATACTGCCCCCTGGTGGGTGAAGCGTGAATTCTCGCATATATCGTTTATTTTATTTATTTCACAAAATTGACACACTGCTTGATTGTAAAGAGGAAAGACACCAACTTCAAAGATAAAACAAGGAAATCAAGGAAAATTGACAATGAGACTTTAAATTAATATACAAAAATTGGAAAATGCTAAAAGTATATTGAAATTCACACCAATTTTCTAAGGCTCTTTGTAGTTTGTCCAAACAGGAATGTTGTGGTTCAAAAAAACATCCAGGAGGGTTGGGGATAATTGGTTATCCTACACGGAGACTGTGTTTCAGTTTGGAATGAAGACCTTGTGAATGAGGCAGGGGGTGTGAAGGTTTACTAGCTGATGAAAAAAAGAATGAAACCACGAACACAGAATCGTAGAATCTTGGCGTTGGAAGGGGACCCTAAGGCTCATCTAGTCCAACCCGTTGCAACACAGAAATCACAGCTGAATAATCCCTGGCAGATGGTCACCCAACCTCTGCTTAGAAATCTCCAACGGCAAATCACGTTGGAACTCAGAACTCCCGACACAAATTGGCAAATCTGTTTCTGATAATGCTAATTAACCGTAGAACAAGGTGTTACTATTAGCATATAAAACCCGTAACAACCTGGGACCAGTTTACCTGTGAGATCGCCTTACCCCATATGCTCTCACCTGAGCACTTGGAGTGATGGAATTGGCACTTTTGCAACACTTTGGAACTCCCTGCTTATTGACATCAGGCAGGCACCTTCATTGCATGCTTTTTGGACCCGCTGAAGACATTCTTATTTGGGCAAGCAACCGCTTTGAGGTTTTCTCCTCCGTTCAAGCGGCATATACAGGTGAAACTCGAAAAATTAGAATATCGTGGAAAAGTCCATTTATGTAAGCAATTGTTTTCATTAGCTACTGGAGTTTAATATATGAGATAGACTCATGACATGCAAAGCGAGATATGTCAAGCTTTTGTTTGTTATAATTGTGGTGATTATGGCGTACAGCTGATGAAAACCCCAAAGTTGAAATTGTTAATTTGGGGTTCTCATCAGCTGTACGCCATAATAATCACAATTATAACAAATAAAGGCTTGACATATCTCGCATGTCATGTCATGAGTCTATCTCATATATTAGTTTCACTTTTTAAGTTGAATTACTGAAAGAAATGACCCTTTCCACAATATTCTAATTTTTTGAGTTTCACCTGTAAACTTTATTAAATAAATAAGCTATGCTGGGTCTCCTCTCCTTGCCCTGCTCCAGGATAGACCACTGGAACAACGAGAAGGAGCGTGTCGTGGTCATCACAGACTCCGCCCTCCTGGTCTGCAAATACGACTTCATCATGCTCAAGTGCCTGGAGCTGCAGAGGGTCCCCCTGAGCTACATCAACCGGATCTGCCTGGGTCCTTTCACCTTTCCTGAGAAGTCCTTGGACAGGTGAGGCACACACCTGCGGGTGGTCAGCGTGATAATTTGGGGGGTGTGTGTGTGGAGGAGGTTGTGATGGCTCCAACCTGCTTTTGATATGTGCTGCTGAAATGGAGCCTGCGTGTTCATGGAATCACAGAATCGTAAAGTTGGAAGGGACCCCAGGGGGTCATCCAGTCCAACCCCCTACAGTGCAGGGATCTCAACTAAAGGGTCACTTTAGTTGGACTCTCCTTCCTTGGAGGCTTTTAAGCAGAGGTTGGATGGGATTCCTTAGCTGTGATTCCTTCATTGCAGGGGGTTGGACTGGATGACCCCGTGGGGTCCCTTCCAACTCTACGATTCTATGATTCTATGAAGAAGGACTTCCTTTTATCTGTCCTAAATCTTCCAAAATCCATCTTCATTGGATGCCCATTGCATGTCTCCTCCGTCCGGCCTCTTCTCTAAACTGGAAAGCCCCAAATCTTGCAGCCATTCCTCTTGGGGGGAGTTTCTCCATCCCTTCAATCATTTCGGTTGCCCTTCCCTGAGCCTTTTCCAGCTCCCTTGTTAAAGGCTCCCTTTCGAGAGACTCCGCAGCTGGCAAAGCTCCCCTGTTCCAGCAAAGGAGACTCAGCGGTGGGTGAAGCAAATGAACCCGGCAAAAGAGCAGGGAGACTTTCCATTTGGCGGGGCAGACTCTCCTAGGCTCCACTCCCAACGTTTTCTGGGTTTAGGGTTATGCGGTAATTATATGCCGTTCCAGGCATCACGAGGTTAGCTTTTAAAATATATATTAAAAAGATAATCTTCATCATAATGCACGATCCTTAAGAAAATAATTGCTGAGGTTCTTATGAATGGCTGCATATGAATGGCACAGACAAGTCTGAACACAGCACACATTCCAGTCGTGGAAGAGGCTTCCTTACCTTCGCTTCCAACACCCAACACCTTGTGATTTTTGCAGGCTGCTCTTTTCATTTTCCAGTTTGAAAAGGCCCTTCCTTTCCTGTTTGTTTTAAAAATGCCAGGCTTCGTTTTGCTGTGTGCATCTCAGGGCAATCCTCTCTCGATTGGACAAATTCATGGAGGAGAGGACTATCAGTGGCTACTAGCCACGATGCTTTTCCTGGAAGCCCCAGGAGGGGAGAGGGCTCTTGGGTTCTAATCCTGCTAGGGAGTTTCCTGCAGGCATCTGGTTGGGTGCTGAGCGAACAGGATGCTGGACTAGAGGGGCCACTGGCCTGATCCAGCAGGCTTTTATTAGGGTCTTATGTGTTAAATGTAAGTCACTTAGTCGTAATTAGGTAATATGCAGCTTTCCCATAGGGGGATCAAACCTGCAACCTGGGTGTTATCAGCAGTGGCGTCGCGACAGGGGGGGCTGGCGGTGCGCCCCGGGTGCCATGTCTGCGGGGGTGACAAGAAGACACCCCATGGGGGCTCGTGGCGGCGCGAGCAGCCATTGCACCGCCGCCACAGCATGTGGAGGATCAGCCGCGAGCAGAGGATCCCAGTACTGGTGGCAAAGCGCTATACGTAACATACAGCATGCGCTGTACGTAATGACGCCACACATGCACTGTACATAGCGGTTTGCCGGTGGTGCCGCTCCAGTGGTGTACAGACAGTGGTGGGATCCCTCCGTCGCCGCTACAGCCGCAAACAGAGGATCGTCTGTTCGCAGCTGAAACTGAGAGCAGAGGACCCTGGCACCGTCCATATGGCGCTGGAGCGACGGCAAACTGCTATGTACAGTGAAATAATAATAATAATAATAATAATAATAATAATTAATAATAATAATTTATTATTTATACCCCGCCCATCTGGCTGGGTTTCCCCAGCCACTCTGGGCGGCTTTCAACAGAGCATTAAAATACAATAATCTATAAAACATTAAAAGCCTCCCTAAACAGGGCTGCCTTCAGATGTCTTCTAAAGGTCTGGTAGTTGTTGTTCTCTTTGACCTCTGAAGGGAGGGCGTTCCACAGGGCGGGCGCCACCACCGAGAAGGCCCTCTGCCTGGTTCCCTGTAGCTTTGCTTCTCGCAGTGAGGGAACTGCCAGAAGGCCCTCAGCACTGGCTCTCAGTGTCCAGGCAGAATGATGGGTGTGGAGACGCTCCTTCAGGTATACTGGACCGAGGCCGTTTAGGGCTTTAAAAGTGTGATGCCGCACATGCGCCCTACATAGCAACGTCCCGCCCTGGGCGTCACGATGCCTTCGTTTGCCCCTGGTTATCAGCACCACACTCTAACCAACTGAGCTGTCCAAAGCACATGACAAGTTATAATAATAATACAGTCATACCTTAGTTTTCGAACAGCTTAGTTCCCGAACGTTTTGGCTCCTAAACATCGCAAACTCGGAAGTGACTGTTCCGGTTTGTGAACTATTTTTGGAAGCCGAACAGCTGACAGGGCTTCTGCGACTTCTGATCGGCTGCGGGAGCTTCCTGCAGCCAATTAGAAGTTGTGATTTGGTTTTCGAATGTTTTGGAAGTCGGATGGAGTTCCAGTACAGATTCTGTTCTACTTCCAAGGTACGACTAATAATAATACTAATAATAGTTTGATAATAGTGCAATGTGGAATGTAGCATCTCCCCAAGAAATAGCCAGAATCAGGTTCATGGGCTAGGAGAAAGTTCTGGTCTTAATATTCCAGCATTGTTGGTAGACATTTATATATTCATATCTATATACAAATAAACTTTTCCCCTCCAGAAACAAGTTGCTTGAAACAGCTTACCAAACAAAAACACAAGCATATAAATGCTAACACTCCTTTCAGAAAGCAATTACCAGGCGCTGCACTTTGCAGACTAACATGCTCCCAGAAGACTGATTCCCTGCCCCAAGGACCTTCCAGTTTAACACAGCAAAGGGGAGCCTGAGACTCCTGGCCATTTGAGCTGCGGGTTCCAGTTAAGCTACGTTTCCCAAGCGCTGTGCAAAATCGCCCTCCCGATGCCAGCCAACTCTGGCTTCCTTTGGCTGGTGGAAAGGAGGGGCGGGGGGGGGGGAGGGAGGGAGGGAGAGAATTGGCTTGAGGTCACTGTTCCCAAATTGCTCTGCCCACCGCATGCCAAAGTCGGGCTCCTCTTACTGACTCTCCTCGGGACGTGCCCAAACTTGGCTCCCAAGTGGCGAGGCCAAGCTGGTGGGGTGGTTGTGGCTGTGTTGTGCTAAGGTAAGAGGGAAAGGAGGCATCCTGTTCACATAATGGAAAAGGAAGCAGTCGGCTTGGCACACCTGCAGAGCGCTGAATGCTGCAGAGATTAACTTATTCAAACATTTGGCCTCATCTCACAAGTGACCTTGCAGTGACTCTCCCATACCTGGAAATGGGTTCTAAAGGGAGAGTGGTTTGCAGATCTGCCCAGCAGGATACCTGGGCACCTGGAGATTGTTTAGAGGCAGGGCTTCTGGGCAGGAAAATCATAGAATTGTAGAACTGTTGGAAGGGGCCACGAGGGTCACTAGCCCAAGCCCCTGCAATGCAGGAATCTTTTGCCCAGAGTGGGTCTCGAACCCATGACCCTGATATTAAGATGCTCATGCTCTACACGTATTAGACAAATTCATGAAGGATAAAGCTTTCAATGTACTAGCCAGGGTGGCTCTGCCCTGCCTGCACAGTTCGGAGGCAGCAATGCTTCTGAATATCAGTTGCTGGAAATCAGAGAATGGGGGAGCTGTGTTCGAATCCTGTTGTGGATTTCCCATTGAGGCATCAGGTTGGCCACTGTGAGAACAGGATGCCAGACTAGATGGTCCCTCTTTGGCCTAATCCGGCAGGCTCTTCTTAGGTTTAGGTATTCTGGTTCCCAAGGTAGCTATAGGGCTTTGGATACTGGTACCAGCACCTTGCCTTTAGCTCCAGAACCCGCTGGCAGGCAATGCAACTCTTTTAGCAGAGGTATAACCTGATGGTCCTATCCTGCCCCAGGGGTCTAAGACTGAGATAGGCCACGGACATTCTGAATATTCCTTGGGACAAGAGTCTACCTCTCTTGGCATCAGCTGTGGGGTGTTAGTGCATAAAAAGACGATGGGCTCAGGACTATGGATGGGTTCAAGACTACACACTTTCTGAAACAAAGCACAACCACCCTTCAAAACCCACACTTCTCTGAATTTTGCAACGCATATTCTCCAGCCAAGTAATATGTACATAAATGCACCTATTCGTGAAACCGACATGCAAAGTGCATTAGATAAGGGGAAATTGCATTGTAAAAAGTGCATATAGCAATTATACAAAACTTGTATACGCACAATTACCATAAATATGCACTAAAGTGCTTTTGAATTTGCTTTTTAAAAAAAAAAAAAAAAAAAAGCCAGCTGATGCAGAGAAGTGAAGTTAAGACCGGGAAAATATGAAAATGAGAGAAACCCAACACTTAGATTTGGTCATCACACAAGTCCTTTGGAGCTGGTTAGAATAATTTTTTTGGTTCTTTCTCTGCCTCCCAAGACCCTGCATGAAGTCACAATGTACGACATGCCCCATGGCAGATTAAACCCAAGTTTGGGGGCAGGGGGAGACCCTCTGAACAAGGAGAGGTCTCCACACAGTACCTGTGCTACGGACTTGAGAAGAGATGGTGTCCCACCTCTGCAAAGGAGTGTTTGCTGCAGGCAACTCACACATGAGCTTATGTCAGAGAGAATAACCTATCCTGTGTGTGTGTGTGTGTGTGTGTGTGTGTGTGTGTGTGTGTGTGTGTGTTTGGGGAGGGGGAGAGAATGGAGAGGTATGTAAGCCAAAAAGTGTGGGGATGTCTGTACCACCCATTATTCCATGGATGAGGCAATGCTGTTCAGGGAGAGCCAAAATGCCCTTGGCTAGTGAGCTCATGCGCTTGAGAAGGCTGGGTGCCGGCTGGGTTTTGGACCGGGGATTAGGCTGAGTTTCACCCTGTTCTTCAGCAGGTGGCAGTCTTCCCTCTGGCTACAGGAGGGATGGATGTCCCCAAGGGAGGGGGCCGCGCGCAAGGAGAACAAATGCGCTCCCAAGGGTTATTTCCAGGCAACATGTCAAACCATCTCTCCTTGCTCTGCCCTTGAGGGCTCTAAATATTCACCCCGGAGAGAGTACAAATTCTAAGCCCGGGGAGAATTTGCTGGCCGAGGTCCTTTCGCTTGCTGGAAGGGATTCAGGATTCCTGTCCTTCCTCTAGCCAACCCTCGCTGGCCCAAGGATGGCATGTGCGCAATCTAAGAGTCTTCTGTATAGCATTGCGAGAGATTTGGGGCTGGCGTGGAGACAACTCTCAGATTGTATAAGACTCAGTGGGCATGCCTGAGATGCTAAGATGGCCCCTAGTACCGAGAAGAGGTTGTCGCTTAGGGAACAAAGGACCTATCTGGATGCAAAAAGCTCCAGGGTCAACCTTTGGCAGGAGGGCTGCAGCCAGGGATCAATGCAAACATAAACACAGGAAGCGTCTGCTGGATCAGGCCAATGGCCCATCTAGTCCGGCCTCCTGTTCTCACAGAGCAGGACCAGATACCCCAATGGGAAACCAGCAAGCAGGATCCCAGAACAAGAGCAGCTCTCGCTTCCCGTGGTCCCCAGAAGCTGCCTCCGTCCGTGGAGGCAGAGCAGAGCCATCCTTGTTAGAGCCATCGATAGCCCTCTCCTCCTCCATGAATTTGTTGGATCTTCTTTTAAAGCCACCCCAGTTCATGGCCATCACTGTTTCCTGCGCCATCGGAGGGGAGAGGGCTCTTGGGCTCGAATTCTGCTTGTGGGTGTCCCAGAAGGGTATCTGACCAGCCACAGGATGCCTGGTGAGATGGGCTCCCTATGGCCTGATCCAGCAGGGTCCTCTTAAGTTCCTATCAGGCCAAAGGCCCAGACATCCCTAGTTCAGTTGTTAGAGCATGGCGCTGATAATGCCAAGGTTGCAGGTTCGATACCCGTATGGGACAGCTGCATTTTCCTGCGTTGCAGGGGGTTGGACTAGATGATCCTCAGGGTCACTTCCAACTCTATGGTTCTAAGATTCTATTCTATTCTATTCTATTCTATTCTATTCTATTCTATTCTATTCTATCCACCATCCTGTTCTCACAGTGGCCAAGCAGATGCCCTATTAGGAAGAAGAGAAGAAGAAGTGTTTGGATTTGATATCCCGCTTTATCACTACCCGAAGGAGTCTCAAAGTGGCTCACATTCTCCTTTCCCTTCCTCCCCCACAACAAACCCTCTGCGAGGTGAGTGGGGCTGAGAGACTTCAGAGGAGTGGGACTAGCCCAAGGTCACCCAGCAGCTGCATGTGGAGGAGCGGAGACGCGAACCCGGTTCCCCAGATTAAGAGTCTACCGCTCTTAACCACTACACAACACTGGCCACACTGGCCACAAGCTGGACATGAGTGCAGCCCCCAACTTGGTTAGTTTTCAAGCTAGGAAAAGGAAGTGTTAGAGCCCTCCGGACTGGTTTATTGTTTTTGTGGGGATATTGTGCAACATGTCAGTGAAATGACCACAGACCATTTGTAGTGGATTTATACCATTGATGGCTGTTGGCTGTGATGGCTATGCTTTGTCTCCATGGCCAGATGCAGAAAAGCTTTCAAACACCACTTGGTGAAAACCACAGGAGTGGGGAGTTGTGTTCGAATCCTGGAAATTTCCCATTGAAGCATCTGGTTGGCCACTGTGAGGACAGGATGTTGGGAAAGATGGGCCTTCAGCCTGATCCAGCAGGCTCTTCTGATGTTCTGTGTGTTTCAGTTTCGATTACAGACCGGGCTGGTGTGTGGAGGAAGGGGCTGAGCTGGTTGGCTCCTTTGGGTTCCTCCCCACTTTGTGATGATTCAAGGATCCGTTCTGTCGGATGGGGTGCAGGGACGAGAGGAGCCGGGACGTTCTGGATTGGCGATGCCATTCGGAGCGTGCCTGGTCTTGCTCGCTAATCTGGCGCGAGCCTCCCAGCGGAGGAAAGCAGATGGCTGCCATCATGTTGGAAGAGAAAACGCCACTGGGAGCCAAATTTGTGGGTTTGGTGCTGCAGCCTCCCCGCTGCTCCCCTCCAGATTGAGAATTAAAATAAGAAACAAACATCCAACCAAGATCTGAAAAGACAATCTAGTTAAATGCCCTCTTCGCACCTGAGTCATGCTGATTATTTAGGGTGTGCTTTCTGCCCCTTCAGGGGTTTGGTGCGTTCCTGCCAGCCCAGCCCAACCAGATAATGTCAAATGAGTCCCTTGGCGTTGTCTGACTCCATCTCTCTTTCTCTGTACCTCTCAGAGGGCAATTTTAAAAGGCCCGTTTCCCCTCCTTTGGAGCAGGGCTTTTTGATGCTCTGGCCAGCTCTGTCCTTGACCCAGTCTGGCTCTTCTGATGTTCTTATGACTACCGACAAACCTTCTATGCAATGTTGGCCATACTGGGTTTCTGGTAGCTGCAGCTGGGACAGATCTCCAGTAAGATCAAGTCCTCTCTCTCCCCTGTATCACACCAGGCTCCTCTCTGGGGCAGTTTCACCAGGGGCTTACCTGTGTTGTGGACCTGGATCGGAGAGAAAGAAGGTGTAGAGCTAAAGCAAACTGCACATGCGCACTTAAAGAATTTCCCCGGGTTAAATCAAAGAGCAGGTTCAAAGATGCAGGTAAAAGGTAAAGGTAAAGCACCCCTGAATGGTTAAGTCCAGTCAAAGGCGACTCTGGGGTTGCGGCGCTCATCTCGCTTTCAGGCCGAGGGAGCCGGCGTTTGTCCACAGACAGCTTTCTGGGTCATGTGGCCGGCATGACTAAACTGCTTCTGGTGCAACGGGACACCGTGACGGAAGCCAGAGCACACGGAAATGCCGTCTACCTTCCCACTGCAGTGGTACCTATTTATCTACTTGCGCTGGTGTGCTTTCGAACTGCTAGGTTGGCAGGAGCTGAAACAGAGCAACGGAAGCTCACCCTGTCGCGGGGATTCGAACCGCCGACCTTCTGATCGGCAAAGCCCAAGAGGCTCAGTGGTTTAGACCACAGTGCCACCACCATCCCTTGAAAGTTGCAGAGCTAAGCCAGGGAACAGCAGCACAACAGAAAGGGGGGAATCTGCTCACCCCAATCACAAAATCTAAGGTGGATTATGAGCTGGGAAGCCTGAGAATCCCAATTGAAATAGGAGCAAAAATTGCCAGCGTTTGCTCATTAGTTGTACATGCAGAACGAACACTGATTCGTATCCACTGTTATTGCTTTGAGTCCACAAACAAGAGCTCAGTCCGTAGAGCATGAGGCTCTTAATCTCAGGGTCGTGGCTTCGAACTCCATGTTGTGCAAAAAGATTCTTGCACTGCAGGGGGTTGGACTAGATGACCCTCACTGTCCCTTCCAATTCTACAATTCTGTGATTCTATGTCATTTATTATGCCCTCCAGATTTGCATTGTGTTTCCTTTGCATAGGAATGAATGGAAGAGCAGGATTCTCATTAGTTAAGTGCGTAACAATTCCACCACAGGAGAGACAGCAAGGCAGATAACGTAGCTTTTTTATGTCAGAAGCCAAACTGCAGCAGAGTTGAAAGAGAGCTGTGTGCGGCCAACCCAGGTCAGAAGAGACATGGATGCCTCCTTGCACCCCTATCTATGAGTGTCATGAACTATCCTGGTTTTGTATAAGGTTCAGAGGGCAGGACTGCCCTGCCATTTGGGTGACTGATGCTGTCACTGCCTCATGCAAGGGTGCTCTGGAGCAGGGAGAAGTAGGGAAGGCACTGGGAGGGCAGAACAAGGGGCTCCATCATGTGGCCTGCCCTAAAGAGCCTTGCCTTCATCTGGTGAGGAGGAGGAGGAGGAGGAGGAGGAGGAGGAGGAGGAGGAGCAGTTTGGATTTGATATCTCACTTTATCACTACCCGAAGGAGTCTCCAAGCAGCTCACATTCTCCTTTCCCTTCCTCCCCCACAACAAACACTCTGTGGGGTGAGTGGGGCTGAGAGACTTCAAAGAAGTGTGACTAGCCCAAGGTCACCCAGCAGCTGCATGTGGAGGAGCGGGGAATCGAACCTAGTTCACCAGATTACGAGTCTACTGCTCCTAACCACTACACCACACTGGCTCTCTTTACAGATTTGAAGTAAGATTCAGATGCTAACACAGTCAGATTTTGCGCATGGAATGCGGAGAGACTGCCACCTTATCCTTTGCCTCAGGCTGCGAAGTGTCTTGGGCCAGATAATAATAATAATAATAATAATTTATTATTTGTACCCCGCCCATCTGGCCGGGTCTCCCCAGCCACTCTGGGCGGCCTCCAACAAATATAAAAATACATTAAAATATCACAGATTAAAAGCTTCCCTGAACAGGGCTGCCTTCAGGTGTTTTCTAAAGGTCATGTGGTTGTTTATGGCTTTGACCTCTGATGGGAGGGCGTTCCACAGGGTGGGCGCAACTACCGAGAAGGCCCTCTGCCTGGTTCCCTGTAGCTTCGCTTCTCGCAGTGAGGGAACTGCCAGAAGGCCCTCGGCGCTGGATCTCAGTGTCCGGGCTGAACGATGGGGGTGGAGACGCTCCGTTTAGGGCTTTAAAGGTCAGCACCAACACTTTGAATTGTGCTCGGAAACGTACTGGGAGCCAATGTAGATCTCTCAGGACCGGTGTTATATGGTCCCGGCGGCCACTCCCAGTCACCAGTCTAGCTGCCGCATTCTGAATTAATTGCAGTTTCCGGGTCACCTTCAAAGGTAGCCCCACATAGAGCGCATTGCAGTAGTCCAAGCGGGAGATAACTAGAGCATGCACCACTCTGACGAGACAGTCTGCGGGCAGGTAGGGTCTCAGCCTGCGTACCAGATGGAGCTGGTAGACAGCCGCCCTGGACACAGAGTTAACCTGCGCCTCCATGGACAGCTGTGAGTCCAAAATGACTCCCAGGCTGCGCACCTGGTCCTTCAGGGGCACAGTTACCCCATTCAGGACCAGGGAGTCCCCCACACCCGCCCGCCCCCTGTCCTCCCAAAACAGTACTTCTGTCTTGTCAGGATTCAACCTCAATCTGTTGGCCGCCATCCATCCTCCAACCGCCTCCAGGCACTCACACAGGACCTTCACCGCCTTCACTGGTTCTGATTTGAAACAGAGGTAGAGCTGGGTAGATAGACAACTAACACACACACACACACACACACACACACACACACACACACGCTTCTTGGACCCACAGCTCTTGACTTCCCTCCCCGATCTTGCTGATTCATGTTAAGCAGTAGTCGCTGCTCACTTGTTAACTCCCAAACCCGTTTGCTTGCTTAAAGCAGGGGTCAGCAAACTTTTTTTCAGCAGGGGGCCAGTCCACTATCCCTCAGACCTTGTGGGGGGCCGGACTATATTTTGAAAAATAATAATAATAATGAACGAATTCCTATGCCCCACAAATATCCCAGAGATGCATTTTAAATAAAAGGACACATTCTACTCATGTAAAAACACGCTGATTCCCAGACTGTCCGCGGGCTGGATTGAGAAGGCGATTGGGCTGGAAACCGGCCCCCCGGGCCTTAGTTTGCCTACCCATGGCTTAAAGTGTAGTATTAAAATGTACAACGAAAAGCATTTTGCGGCAAAGGGGATTCATTGCAGGAAGCACCCAAACTCGCAGCCCGAAATGCTTTCCCTAAGTGATTTATCTCCTGAAACCATGTGGATAATTAGAGGAACACAAAGAGGAGATTCGAAAATCCTGGTGGGATTATCACGAAAAGGCATTGTCTGCAACGCTGGCCTTAGGGTTGACAAGAGCAGCAGCAACGACAACGACAACAACCAAGCCCAGGGCAGGAATTGGACACTGGTCTCTTTCGGGAAGACAGGGGAAATCTTGGACGGTCGCCCTTATCTGGCCAGCTATGATGTGGTTGTCGTGGCTGATAGCTCTCTCCTCCATGAATTTATCCCTTCCTCTTTTCAAGTGATCTAGTCTGATGGCCATCAGTGCATCTTGTGGGAGAGAGTTCCATAGCTCAACGGTGTGCTGCATGAAGAAATAAACTTCCAAGAGGGATGGGAGGAAGATTGGGAAGGGGAAATGAGACATGCCCAGGATACCTTGGGCCTAAGGGTCCATTAATTCTAGCTTTGCCTCCCTCTCTCAGGAAAGAAAGCGCTCTTCAAAAGCATGAATAATATCTCACAAAGTCGCTAGTAAAGCCCTCTCTCCATTTCCCACTTTGATTTTGGGATGGCACTCAGGCTGCCTTGTAAACTGGGCTGCCGAGCACTGTAATTATCCCGGTCTTTGGCTGCGTCGCTTCAAGGGCGTAGTCTCCGCAGCCTCGCTCAGAGTTGCACCGCCCTGGAAGGCAGAGCCAGCGCACGAGAAAAGGGAAGCAAGAGGCAGGAGAGGGAGCCTGGAGAGAACGGCCGCCCTGCGTCAGGGGTTCTTCAGCTGTGAGGGGTAGCTCAGTCGGTAGAGCATGAGACTCTTGATCTTGGGGTCATGGGTTCGAGTCTGACATTGGGTTAAAGATTCCTGCATTGCAGGGGGTGTGCTCTATACTGTAAATCTGTGCTTCTGTGATTATGCACTGCAGAGGGTTACATAAGAAGGCCCATCTAGTCTAGCATCCTGTCCTCACAGTGGCCAACCAGATGCCCGTGGGAAGCCCACAAGCAGAATCTGAGCACAAGAGCCATCTCTCCCCTCCTGGGGTTCCCAGCAACTGGTGTTCAGAAGCATTGCTGACTCCAGCTGTGGAGGCAAAGCACAGCCATCATGACCAGTAGCCTCCCTAGATTTTCCCAACCCTCTTTTTAAAGCCATCCAAAATGATCATAGAATCATAGAGTTGGAAGAGACCACAAGGGCCATCCAGTCCAACCCCCTGCCAAGCAGGAAACACCCTCAAAGCATTCCTGACAGGTGGCTGTCAAGCCTCTGCGTAAAGACCTCCAAAGAAGGAGACTCCACCACACTCCTTGGCAGCAAATTCCACTGTCGAACAGCTCTTACTGTCAGGAAGTTCTTCCTAATGTTTAGGTGGAATCTTCTTTCTTGTAGTTTGAATCCATTGCTCCGTGTCCGCTTCTCTGGAGCAGCAGAAAACAACCTTTCTCCCTCCTCTATATGGCATCCTTTTATATATTTGAACATGGCTATCATATCACCCCTTAACCTTCTCTTCTCCAGGCTAAACATACCCAGTTCCCTAAGCCGTTCCTCATAAGGCATCGTTTCCAGGCCTTTGACCATTTTGGTTGCCCTCCTCTGGACACGTTCCAGCTTGTCCGTACCCTTCTTGAACTGTGGTGCCCAGAACTGGACACAGTATTCCAGGTGAGGTCTGACCAGAGCAGAATACAGTGGTACTATTACTTCCCTTGATCTAGATGCTATACTCCTATTGATGCAGGCCAGAATTGCATTGGCTTTTTTAGCTGCTGCATCACACTGTTGACTCATGTCAAGTTTGTGGTCTACCAAGACTCCTAGATCCTTTTCACTTGTACTGCTCTCAAGCCAGGTGTCACCCATCCTGTATTTGTGCCTTTCATTTTTTTTTGCCCAAGTGTAGTACTTTGATGGTGAGCACCACTTCCTGTGGCAGTGAGTTCCATAGTTTCATTAGTGTAGGCCAGTGGTTCTCAAACTTTTTTATCCGGGCCACACTTTCAGAAGAAACAATTGTTCATGCTGCACCATCTTTTTAATTAATAAGAAATACATTTTGCCGGGGGGTGGGGTTGAGAATTCCTAGCAGTATTTGATTTATAACCTAGAACACAACTACTTTATAATACGATCACGGGGGACCCAGAAAGTATAAAACAATGCAGCTACAAAAGAAGACGAATAATTTCCCCAATATAATTATAAACAAGCCCCTTAAGTTGTTATACAAACTCGATGAGAGGTGTGAGCTTGCTTTTGCCAGGTAATCTCATTTATATTAGGTCTAATTCGAGTCAAACAAATTCTCCTCTCCTCATTAACAAAAAGAAGCCTTTCTCTTTTCTGATCTTCCATATTTGTCCAAGCTGGAAATCTCTGCTCACAAAAATATGTCATGGAGAACTGTAGAAGAATAGCCAATGGCCTTGAAGAGGGGCATGGCATGCATACTGTATTCGGTTGTATATTTTAAAAAATTATGTTAATTTATGCTATGCTGTCTAAACCACAAAGCCTTGGGCTTGCCGATCAGAAGGTCAGCGGTTCGAATTCCCGCAATGGGGAGAGCTCCTGTTGCTCGGTCCCAGCTCCTGCCAACCTAGCAGTTCGAAAGCACGTCAAAGTGCAAGTAGATAAATAGGTATCGCTCCGGCGGGAAGGTAAACGGCGTTTCTGTGTGCTGCTCTGGTTTGCCAGAAGCGGCTTAGTCATGCTGGCCACATGACCCGGAAAATCTGTTTGCAGACAAACGCCGGCTCCCTCTGGCAGTAAAGCGAGATGAGCGCCGCAACCCCAGAGTCGTTCGCGACTGGACTTAACTGTCAGGGGTCCTTTACCTGTACCTTTACGCTGAAATGTTTAAATGTTTCTTTGCCTTTGAGTCTTCCTGCGCCACTTGCCATCCTCTCCTTTGAGAACCACGGCTATTGCCTCTCGTGGTCCTTCCAGATCATCGGTTCAAAGAGTTCAGTCGTGTGTCCCCCTGCAGCTTCTGTTCCCCCCCATCTCTAGCACAGTCTGGACAGCAGATAGTTAACTTGGTTGGGTCCAAATGTGCCATGTGGCTCTGGAGCACATAAAAGCAGCAGCTGCTTTTTGGGTTTTGGAACAGCTCAGGCCCGTGGATAGAACTGTAAACACTCTCAGAAAAAAAAACAACACCAAAAATTTGGTTTTGTCTGACTCCGTGCCAACCTCTCGGGGGGACTGACTTGTCATTAAAGAGGGAAGAAAGAAACTCCCCCTGATGTCACCAGCACCCATTTGCCCCCCGAAGTGCCAACTTTTCATTTCCTTTGGGTCGCTACATAAACAAACATGGAGAGCAGTGTCCTGCGTTGCTGGGGAGAGAAACCTTTTGTGGGTTTTGACAGACGAAAGGGTTTGGGCCACCGGTTCCTCCTGCATGTTTGTCTCACCCCCCACCACTTCCCCCCTTGCTGTGGTTCCACGCCCAGCCTGCGGAGCAAGAATTTGTGTCTGCATTTCCTCGTAAATCTTGGCGTGCCGCCTGGGGCTACCCTTTTAATTCCCTCTCTGAGGTTTGCAGGGAGGAGAGGCTCAGGCAGACAAAGAGGATGGGAGCCACCGCTGTCCACCTTTAGTCATCAGTATGGGGGCTCCTCTGTAGCTCTGGGTGGGGGAAGAAATGTGCTTGCCAAAAAAGACAATAGGGAGAACTTGGGGGGGGAAACTGGAAAACGCAATATCTGAAGAGAGAAGGGAACGGGCTCTTGGTGAACTTATTGCTCTGGGGATGCCGTTTTGATTTTCAATTTAACCACTGAACCATAGTGAAATATACTCGGAGTCAAGTGTGAATTTCATGCTCTTTATTCAGCTCATAGTAGCAAGGAATGAATCTTTCCCCAAAATGTCTGCTATATATACATTATTTACACAATGGGTCCCACGTGATTGGCTAATTCCAGGCTACTCCTATAGGCCAACCAGGTTGCGGACTCACTTCATCCAGGAGCCTGATTGGCTGCTCTTGCAGGCCAATCAGGTTGCGGATTCACTTCATCCAGGAGCCTGATTGGCTGCTCTTGCAGGCCAATCAGGTCGCTGATTCACTTCCACCTGGAGCTGGATTGGGTGGCTCCTACGGACCAATCAGACTGCTGCATTCTGAATCCTATTGTTCTAGGATTCAGCTCAGTACATAACACATAGAGTTTATTTTCCCCCTCTTCCCTCCCTGACCCTTTCATAGAAAAATAGAATAACTGAATCCTAGAATTGTAGCGTTGGCCAACCCTCTGCTAAGCAGGAATCTCAGCTAAACCATCCTTGACAGATGGCCATCCAACCTCTGCTTAAAAACCTCCAAGGATGGAGAGTCCAGCACCTCCTGAAGGAGTCCATGCTACTGTCAAGTCGCTCTTGAAATATAGTCAGAATCTCCTTTCTTGTAAATGGAATCCATTGTACTGGGCCCTATCCTCTGGAGCAGCAGAAAGCAAGGTTGCTCCATCTTCCATGTGACAACCCTTTTGATCTTTGAAGATGGTTATCATATCTCCTCTCAGTGTCCTGTTCCCCAACATCTATGGCAGAGGACCATCTGACCTCTGCTTAGAAACCTCCAAGGAAGGAGAGCCCAGCAACTTCTAAGGGAGGTTGTTCTGCTGTTGAACAGCTCTTGCCATCAGTCGTTCTTGCTAAGGGTTAGTTTGAATCTCTTTTCTTCTCATTTGAATCCATCAGTTTGGGTCCTACCCTCTGGAGCAGCAGCAGAAAAGATGCTCCCTCTTCATGGGACAGCCCTTGAAATATTTGAAGATGGCTACCATATCTCCTCTTTTCCAGGCTAAACATTCCCTCAACTGTTCCTCGTATGGCTTGGTTTCCAGAACCTTTATCATCTTGGTCGCCCTCCTCTTCACACCTTCCAACTTTGTCACCATCCTTCTTAAATTGTGGTACCCAGAACTGGACACAGAAGTCCATAATAGAGCGGTGCTATTATTTCCCTTGATCTTGATGCTAGACTTCTCTTGAGGCCACCTAGAATTGGTCAGGGGCAATGATTCCTCTGGCTAGCAGTTTCTGAAAACCACAGGAGGGAAGAATTGATCTTGTGTCCACATCGTGTTTGTGGGTTTCCCAGAAAGGGCAACTGTTCAGCCACTGTGAGAACAGGATGCTGGACTAGATGGGCCTTTGACCAGAAGGCTATTTTAATATTCCTTAGCTAGATAGAAAATCGGAGGCGGAGCTTGAATATCAAAATACTAAATATCGGAAATTGGCAAAGAGGCAGGGGGTGAGATCTGTGCTTTGTTTTTGTTTTTTCACTTATGTTCTGAGCCAGGTGCTTTCTGAATGGAAAAAAAAACCCAGGGCTTGGGAAACGTTTTGTCCCTGAGACGCTTTTTGCTTTCTGTGTTCCAGAACTTGGAAGCCATCAAAGAGCGCCTGCTTGTGGGATCGTCTCGGGGAGGGAGCAAAAAAAAAAAAAAAAAGGGTTTATTTAGCTCATTTCTCAGACAATACAAACCCAAGCCAGAGTTTTGGCACCCAAAGCAGAGGTGTTTGGGAGGTTTTACAGTAATTACATCTGAAATGGGAAACCTGTGCCCCCCCATTTCCCCCCTAAACATCTAATCTGTCTCTTTTACTTAAGAAAAATAAAAAAGCAGCATTAGTTTCAGTGTACCTACAAATACTTTTTTTTAAAGCAACCCCCCACAATGCACAAACAGAGAGAATCATAAACACTTGAGTCTAGTTCCTTCAAATCGGTGTGTTCCTGTAGCCACCCCAAACACTCACAACTCACAATGCTTCTGTTTTCCACCCTTCTCAGCCTCATAGAATGGTAGAGCTGGAAGGTAACCCCAAGGGTCATCTAGTCCAACCCCCTGCAATGCAGGAATCTCAACCATCAAATCATGGACAGGTGGCCATTCGACCTCTGTTTTCTGCTGCTCCGGAGGGTAGGTCCCAAACCAATGGCTTCGAGCTGCAAGAAAGGAGATTCCCACTAAACATCAGGAAGAACTTTCTGATAGTAAGAGCTGTGGAACAATCTCCCACAAGAGGGGGTGGATTCTCCTTCACCGAAGGTTTTTCAGCAGAGGTTGGGTGGCCATCTGTCATGGATGCTTCAGCTGTGATTCCTGCATTGCAGGGGGTTGGACTAGAGGACCCTCGGAGCAGGGGCGTAGTGTGCCGCTTGGCTACCGGGGGCGGCAAGCCAAGCGGCACCCCTGGGGGCGGGGCATTGCTCCGTGCGCATGACATCACGACGTGCATGCGCACGGAGCGACGCCTCCATGCCTTGGCTCCGCCCAGGGAGCCCAGCGGTTTTTTCGGCGCTGAAATGGGGGGGGGGGAGGAAGATAAAGCAGGCATTTTAAAACGCCTGCTTTGTCTTCCTTCCCCCCCCTTTCAGTGCCGAAAAAGCCGCTGGCTGGCTTGCGGCGCCGCGGCATGGAGGAGAGGCATGGGCCTGCCAGGAGGGGTGTCACCCCCTCCTGGCTGGCCAGTCCCTCCCCTCCATGCCGCAGCTCTGCCCAGGGAGCCCAGCGGCTTTTTTCCCCGCTGAAAGGGGGGAAGGCTATTTTCGGCGCTGCCAGGCCGGCCAGCGAGGGGGGGTGTCTCACATCAGCGAAAAGCGTGGCACCCCTCCTTGCTGGCCGCCCCTTCAGCACCGAAAATAGCCTTTAAAAAAAAGCCCAGGGCGGCTTTGGAGGCACGGGGGCGCCCGAGTGTCACCCCCACCAGGGGGCGCTGCCCGGGGCGGCCCGCCCCCTCCACCTCCCTTGCTATGCCCCTGCCTCGGGGTCCTAACTATACAACTCTATGATTCTTGTGCCTCCTCTAAAGTTCTCCAGGCCTCATTCTATGGATGAAGAAAGCCATTGTGGCACAATGGTTAGAGTGTTGGACTAGGACCTGGGAGATCAGGGTTCGAATCCCCAAACAAGCCATGAAGCTCACTGGGTGACCTTGGGCCAGTTACCACCTCTAAGCCTGACCCACGGGGTTGTTTTGAGGGTGAATTGTGGGTGGAGAACATCCATGTACACCATAAAAAAATTCCTTCCAGTAGCACCTTAGAGACCAACTAAGTTTGTTCTTGGTATGAGCTTTCGTGTGCATGCACACTTCTTCAGATACACTGAAACAGAAGTCACCAGACCCTTATATTTAACTGACTTCTGTTCCAGTGTATCTGAAGAAGTGTGCATGCACACGAAAGCTCATACCAAGAACAAACTTAGTTGGTCTCTAAGGTGCTACTGGAAGGAATTTTTAAATTTTGTTTCGACTACGGCAGACCAACACGGCTATCTACCTGTAACTGGAACCACGTACACCAGTTTGAGATCCTTGGAAAGTAAAGGTGGTATAAATATAAATGAAACAAACAAACAAATTGCCCTCCTTGGTCTGTCTGCCGAAAAAGACAGCGCCTCCTCACCTGTCCAAATGTTTCACTTTCTAGGAGGGAGGGAGAAGGCCTGAGGATCTTCTGGGACAAACGGCGAGAGCCGTCTCTCCTGGTGCGCTGGAACCCCTTCTCCAGCGACATGCCTTACACGACCTTCACAGAGCACCCGGTGAAGAACATCAACCAGAGGTTTAGCACCATCTGCCAGGTGGGTCAAGAGGGCACATCAAATGGACTGGGCTAATAGTAATACTGTGTCAGGCAGGGGAGTTCCCCCTCTCCCTTCATTAGCTCACTGATCAGAATCAACGAGCCGTTGATAGTTTTATAGTCCTTTTTATTGCAGCGTCATGTTGCCAACACAAACAGACAACCCTCTTCTTCCTCTTCTGAACTGATCTGATCTGCCTGCTGCTGCTGCTGCATTCCCCAACCTTCGTATTTCCTGACATACCGAGGGTATAATCCAGTAGCTTCCAAAGTGGACATCCCAATGTTAACAGTAACAATTAATAATAATAATAACAACAACAGAGAGCTCCCTTGTAGCTCATCTTGAGACCAACGTCTCTCTTGAGAGCAGCTTGGAGAAAGGCAATTCTCAGTGGACAAACGGCCAGAAGGGAGAGGGTTAAGCCCCTCTCCCCACGCACCCATTCCCCACTCCCATTTGCAGCTTCCATGGACTGCTTTTCTTAAAAATTAAGCTCTGAGGATCGGCACCGACCTATAACTAGAGACCGATGGATCAGTCAATTTAGGTTTCTCATTTTTCCAATCTTAAGCTTGGTTCACATCAGTTTGTGGTTCATTTGGTTTTTTAAAAGAGGCCCTCCCATATTAGTGCACCCGTCTGCTAAAGTATTTACATTATTTTTTAAAAAAACTTTGAAGGTAATTTATAGGCCACCTTTCATCGTAAAAGCAACAAGGCAACTCACAAACTAAAACAAATACAAAATACTCATTTTGTTTGCTACTCTGACTGATGGACACATTTTTGCAAGCAAGTTTCCCAGGTATAGTATATTATTATGTTTTTGCTGAGATATACACACACACATTTCCTAATAGACACATTCTTGCACTCCTTTGTTAATTATTGGAGAACTACACAGCAAATTGCAGAAAAGTGTGAACTTTGAAGGATGCTCCAGTCACATACCCAGTTTGAGAAATTTGCATTAAAATGTTCACCAATCCAAAATTCTCCCCGCGTAAGAATTTAAGAAGAGCCTGATGCAGGATCAGACCCATGGCCCATGATCCAATCCAGCATCTTGTTCTCACAGTGGCCAACCAGATGCCTGTGGGAAACCAGCAACCAAAGGAACATTTGAGCGAAGGAGTCCTTTTCCTCCTGTGGCTTCCAGCAACTGGTCTCCAGAAGCATTGCTGCGTCCAGCCGTGGTCATTGTGGCTAGTGGCAATTGTGGCCGGTAGCCACCAATAGCCCTTCTTTTCACCTGCGGTTAATCCCAGGTTAAAGAAGACTTGCATGGGCGACTGAGTCCTCCAAATCAATTTGAAAATGGATGGATGCAGGAAGCATGTGAGGGCAGTTGCGGTAGCCACGGTGGGCATCAGATAAATGTCATGGCGTGAAATGGAGATCATTCAATAATGGATTCCTGGTGCCTTAATGTAAACAGGAAGTGAGCGGCATATGTTCTCCTCTCCCCGCAGCGTGAAATACAAGCTCCCCAGCCATCAATTTGAAACCACACATGCTCAGGTCAAAAACAATATTTTCTCCTCCCCAAATTATCTCCCCATCTGCACGTTCATAAGGGTGTCAGTAATCGGATCCCCCTGTGGGAAACAGAGCGAGGGAGGGAGTGCGGAGTGGATTGTTCAAAGGGACGCTCCATCACCTCCGAGTGCTTTAATCCAGCTTTGGGGAGCGTTGGGAAGTTGCCCCCTTTTCAAACCCCCTCTCCCTCGTGGGCACAAGGAAAAGGAGAGAAAAGAGGTTTTATTTTTCTTCAATGAGACGGGGTGGATTTCTCGCCCAAGCGGTTTCAGGAAAACATCCGATTTGGCAAGAATGGAATCGTTCACGCTTCAAGAGATGAAGGAGCTGCTAGGAATCCCACAAACTCTGAGGGCAAGGAGGGAGGGAGCTTGCGGGCTCTGAGATCATCTTGGGAGAGCAAGTGGTGAAACCGCACGTGGGTTGGACTTCTCAGGTCGTCCATCCAGCCCCGAACCTTTCATTTGAAGGACTCCAGGTGCAATCGCTTTTCAGCAATCCCAAATACTTGCAGCAGTAAACACAGGCAGAGATGTACCTCCAGTGCAAAGGGACCGGCACGTGAGGAACGAACACAGAAAACACTGCCTTTTAGATTTTACAGCAGCAAAATGTGGTCACAATAGGGCAGCCTGTCAGAAAGCGTGAAAGCAAATAACAGGACAGCAGAGATCTTGCAGACAGAGCAGAAGCAAACAGATGCAGTCATACAGGAGCTTGAAGTTTAAGCCCAGGCTAGAGGTTTTGGCTTCATAGGCTGCTGCTAGCTAGGCCTGGCCTGTAATAGTCCATTCTGGTTAGATTTTATCGCCCCTTTTCCAAAATCGAGTTTAGTCCAGCTGGGATTTGCTACAGCCACTTAGAGCTTCACTGCAGGAAAAGAGGGTGGTGGGGGAGAATAAATGATTAGTATTTCTATTTAATCTTAAAAAGCAGAGACATCACCTTGCCGACAATGGTCCGTATAGTTAAAGTGATGGTTTTCCCAGTAGTAATGTACAGAAGTGAGAGCTGGACCATAAAGAAGGCTGATCGCCGAAGAATTGATGCTTTTGAATTATGGTGCTGGAGGAGACTCTGGAGAGCCCCATGGACTGCAAGAAGATCCAACCGATCCATTCTGAAGGAAATCAGCCCTGAGTGCTCACTGGAAGGACAGATCCTGAAGCTGAGGCTCCAAGACTTTGGCCACCTCATGAGAAGAGAAGACTCCCTGGAAAAGACCCTGATGTTGGGAAAGATGGAGGTCACAAGGAGAAGGGGACGGCAGAGGAAGAGATGGTTGGACAGTGTTCTTGAAGCTACCAACATGAGTCTGACCAAACTGCGGGAGGCAGTGGAAGACAGGAGTGCCTGGCATGCTCTGGTCCATGGGGTCACGAAGAATTGGACACGACTAAACGACTAAACAACAACAACAAGGAGGATGGGAAGCTGAATCATAGATAGATAGATAGGCAGTGGAAGACAGGAGGGCCTGGCGTGTTCTGGTCCATGGTGTCACGAAGAGTCGGACACGACTGAACGACTAAACAACAACAACAAATTTCTATTTAATGCATTTTTGTCCCGTGTTTCTCCCAAGTTAGGATTCAAGGCAACACAGAGCATTTTTGAAACGTTGTACGGAGAATAATAAGAACAAACAAGTTAAAATACAACAGAACCAGCAATTACAGTACAATTTGTCAGGCCAGCAATCAGCATCTTCTGCACTTTAGTCTCCAAAGGCCTGTCTGGGCAGGACAGTCTCAGCCTGCCGGTGGAAGGATAACCAAGGAGGGAGCCAAGGGGTTCTCTTGGGAGGGAACCCCTCGATCTAGGAGCAGCCCCGGAAAGGCCCTGTCTCAAGATGAGCAGGCACTGAGGCAGCCATCCACCGAGATAGGATTTGGTTTGGGACTTTAGGGTATGGCGAGGTAGCATGACCAGAATTCCAAAGTGCCCTCTCCTTTCTCAAGAAGGCATCTGCATCACTTCCTGGTGGGTGGCACGGCTAAGGAAAATCCCAAGCCGATTTCCATTCAGGATGGTGGCTGGAGACACCTGTCTCCAAAGATTTGCATTTGCAGATGACGAATCAGTGACTTTTCTGTGATGTCAGCTTACATGAGTGCTTTTGCACTCAAGGGATATTGGCCAATTACATCACATGCTCCTAATGGCTGCAATCGGTTCTTCCAGCTAATCTTGTTGGGATAAGCAACTTTATTGCAATGCTATATTGTCATGGCAGGCAATTCTGTGGCTGCAACTGGCTCAGCCGAGGGGTGGGTGGGGTGGCATTGAATATTGTCCACGGCATTCCTGCTGCTCAGGGAAGAGACCTCTCCAAACATTCACACTCCAGCTTCTGTGGCACAAGGAAACGTACCTGAAATGAAAACATATTTTGGGCCTGATTAAGGCCTGGAGGGTGTGATAAAGGTTGAGAGGAAGGGGGCAGATTCCCACCTGCTTCTTGACATTCAGGGCTCTAGAAGCAGCGGGATGGGCGAATCTGCCAAATTTGCTTGCTCATTATTTTCAGCCTTAATTTCAATTCTCCTTATTTCCACAGCAGCTTACTATTTTCTTTCTTTCTTTCTTTCTTTCTTTCTTTCTTTCTTTCTTTCTTTCTTTCTTTCTTTCTTTCTTTCTTTCTTTCTTTCTTTCTTTCCTTCCTTCCTTCCTTCCTTCCTTCCTTCCTTCCTTCCTTCCTTCCTTCCTTCCTTCCTTCCTTCCTTCCTTCTTCTTTCTTTCTTTCTTTCTTTCTTTCTTTCTTTCTTTCTTTCTTTCTTTCTTTCTTTCTTTCTTGTCCTCATGAACATTTATTAGCATTTTTGTCCAGATTTCTCCTAATGTGCAGATTTGTGAATACAATTTTGCCTAAAATATACATTTTTGCAAAGCAATCTCCCTTAAAACCATGCATTTTGTATGCCATTTATTTTTTTAAACAATATGTGCATTTTGGTGCACGCTGCACTCTGGCATATGTATTTTGCACAAATTACTTTATTGGAGAAATGCATTGAGGGTTTCTGAGAAGTGCAGATTCCAAGGAGGGCTGTGTTTGGGTTCCTGCAATGTTTCAGAAAGTGCGGGTTGAGTAGGTTCGCCTTTAAGTGGGAACGGAATCAAATTTCTCACCCCACCCCAGCTGAGCATCACATCTGGCCTGGAACTGAGCAAGCAATTCTCGCTATCCATTAATTGCTTAGTTCCAGAAATACAGTTCTTTGCCCTGAGGAGCTTGCAATCTCCATGTCAACCCTGAAGTGATGTGTGCGAACCTGCGTGAAGAGGCAACAGGGGGGTTAATCATGAGCAACATGGTTTTATTTCCCCCCCCCCAAAACCCACCAGCTACTTCTTCCCGAGTTGTGTCTCTGAAATATACTCTGAGTCAAGTGTGAATTTCATGCTCTTTATTCAGCTCATAGTAGCAAGGAATGAATCTTTCCCCAAAACGTCTGCTATATATACATTATTTACACAATGGGCCCCACGTGATTGGCTAATTCCGGGCTACTCCTGTAGGCCAATCAGGTTGCGGATTCACTTCCTCCAGGAGCCTGATTGGCTGCTCCTGCAGGCCAATCAGGTTGTGGATTCACTTCCTCCAGGAGCCTGATTGGCTGCTCTTGCAGGCCAATCAGGTCGCTGATTCACTTCTACGGTACCTGGAGCTGGATTGGGTGGCTCCTACGGACCAATCTGCATTCTGGATCCTATTGTTCTAGGACCAATCAGACTGCTGCATTCTGGATCCCATTGTTCTAGGATTCAGCTCAGTACATAACAGTCTCTCTCTGTTTACTCCCGAGATTTTGGCACCTCTCCACGGGGTCTGTCTGTCTGCCTGGTGTGTAACCCAACCTCCTTTGTGCTTCCCATATTCTGAGGATGCCTCGGCGTGTTAGAAGTCACTGCCATGGACCGCTTTTAATCCCCGGTCTCTGAATGGGGGCAGAAAGAGCCAGCATCTTTCATGTGCACAAGATTCCGAAAGCTCCTGAGACTTTCAGAGCAGGAATGGGGGGGGGGATTTTCACGCACCCCGTGAGCCTGCAGCACATTTCCAGTGTGGGGCACAATGTCCTTTGGGGAGGTGGCAGAGGGGTGGTCGAAGGACAAGTGGAGATTCCTGGTTCCTCGGTATTCTCAGCAGCGAGATGGCAGGGATTCGGTTTCAAATGTTATTTGCTGCGGACGGCCAAGCATTGCTTGGTTTCCTAGTCTGGCTGTTGTTTTCCTTCGGTTGCAAAGGGAGTGACCCACAGAATGCGCACAGTGGCTGGCCGGCTTTGGCCATTCCCGTCGAGGTATTTTTAATCATGGGATGTGGGCATCCTTAGCACCCAACCACACTTGAGAAGCAGGGATGGGGCAGAAATTTGGTTTGGTTTGGCACTTGTTGGCAAGCCAACCTAATTTTGCACTTTTAAAAGCAGGGTGTGTGTGAACCAAAGCACAGAGATTCTTCGAGATTCACACTTCTCTGAATTTTGCAATGCAGTTTGCCAGCCAAGTATTGCGTACAAGAATGCATATGGTAGGGTAAAACATGCATAGAAAGGTATACATTAGAGAGGGTAACATCCAAAAATGTGTTATATTTGAATTTTGCAAAATAAATAAAATAAATATGTCCATATTGGACAAAATAGCACGTAAATGTGTAAATTAGGAGAAAATCGCACAAAAATGTTGCTGAATTTTCATGTGTACTTAAAGAAAAAAGCTTTGCAAAATGATGTGGAAATTTGCAGAACTGAAGAGTGGAAAAATTGGAATCTTGGACAAAACTGAATATTTCCACATGCCTACTTCTCCTGTCCTGGATTAGTTCTCCAAGAATTCCAGGGCAGTTCTGCATTCTTGTGTAGAAGGAGTGCGGGAAATTTGCATTTGTATGTATTTGTGGCTTCCAGCAACTGCTGTCTCCAACTATGGCATAGCCATCCTGGCTAGGAGCCACTGAGAACCCTCTCCTCCTCCACAAATTTGTCCAGTCCTCTTTTAAAGCCATCCGGGTGGCGCTGTGGGTTAAACCACAGAGCCTAGGGCCTGCCGATCAGAAGGTCGGCGGTTCGAATCCCTGTGACGGTGTGAGCTCCCATTGCTTGGTCCCTGCTCCTGCCCACCTAGCAGTTCAAAAGCACGTCAAAGTGCAAGTAGATAAATTGGAACCGCTGCAGCGGGAAGGTAAACGGCGTTTCCGTGCACTGCTCTGGTTCGCCAGAAGCGGCTTAGTCCTGCTGGCCACATGACCTGGAAGCTGTACGCCGGCTCCCTCGGCCAATAATGCAAGATGAGCGCGCAACCCCAGAGTCGGTCACGACTGGACCTAATGGTCAGGGGTCCCTTTACCTTTACCTTAGGCTAGTGGCTGCCCCTGCTTCCTGTGGGAGGGAGTTCCACAGTTTCACTGTGTAGAGAAAGCCTCCTCTTTCTGTATGCAAGATTATGATGGTCCAACATAAATTATTACTAGATCAGGCTACAAATATATTGTCCTGTTCAGCAACTCCATAAAAAATGTGGCCAGCCTGACCGAATGCTTCTCCTGCCCTTCTTGCAGATCTCCGCCTTCACTGCTCAGCTGGTTCAAGCAGTCCAGAATGCTGAAATAATGGATCCCACAGCTGGCCGAACTGCCGGGGTCGAGGTGGCCCACGAGCCCCTCCTCATAGAGACCTACACAGGGCTGATGTCTTTCCTCGGAAACCGAAACAAGCTGGGTTATTCCCTCGCTCGGGGGAGTTTTGGCTTCTGAACGTCGGGCGAATTGGGGGTTTTCCTTTTGTGGTGAATGTGTTGTGTTTATTCCCCTTGCGCCTTGAAATGTTTCTAAGGAGGGTGTGGGGTTGTTAATGAAAGGGCTCTTGCGAATACAAACATACAAACTCTCACGAATGTACAAAAATGTAAGCAATACCTGTTGGAGATGCGAAGAGATTGGAAATATGTATCATATTTGGTGGGGGTGCAGCAAGGTTGAGTCATTTTGGGATGAAATACATTTGGAATTGGAAGCTATTTTTAAAGTTAAGTTTTCCAAAACCCCAGAAGTGTATTTATTAGGAATAAGATCTCCTGATGTACCCAATAAAATGAAGAACTTTTTCTTGTATGCCTTGACGGCGGCAAGAACTTTGGTAGCGGCCCATTGGAAGAGTAAAACACTCCCCAGTAAAAGGGACTGGCTCCACAAAAGCTTAGACTACAGTGAACTGGCCTACCTCTCAGAAAAAATTAAAGAAAACCCAAGGGATAAATACATTGAGGAATGGGGTAGCTTTCTGCACTATCTAAAAGAACGGTGTAACGCCAACATGGCGCATGTATTAGATTAATCCACGTCAATCTTTGGAAAAATATGATGAATAAGCATAAATATGAAAGTAAACAAAGGTTTAACAATTACAATAATACGGATGTCAGTGTCACTTAGTTTTTCTTTTTCTTTCTTTTGAGAAATTAATGGAGAGAGTTATGAGGGAAGTCTAACAGAAATATAATTATAAATACTGAGAATACACACATATATATATTTACATATTTTATTATTACTATTATTTGTTTTTGCAATGAATGGAACTGTCAGAAAAGAAATCTTGATTATGTAAGAAATTTAGTTTGTTTGTATGTTGGTATGTATTTGGTGTGTTGTTTGTTAGTATGTGCTCTTTGTGTGGTAGGTGGTAGTGTATGTGATAAAAACTCAATAAAAAGGAATATAAAAAAAATGAAAAAAAAATATGAAAGGGTTGTGAGATGCAACACCCCCACCCGGCCTTATAATGTAGGAAACTGTGTGCTGGGTCCACCGTGGGCATCATCTCAGGCTGGTAGCAGCTCTCCAAGGTGGCAGACTTTTCCCAGGAGTACCCTGGGGATACTGGGGATTGAACCAGGGACCTTCTGCATGCAAAGCAGCTGCTCTGAGCTACCATCCTGGAATGGCAAAACCTCCTTTTCAGGGTTCAGGGCCACACAGGATTTAACCACGGGGTCTGGAAAGATCTCCCCTGTTGAAAGGAGCCACTGTTCTCTAGAAGCCTGACAGCTGCCTGCAAGCCAATGACCCATCTAGTCCAGCATCCTGTTCTCACAGGGGCCAACCTGATGCCTGGGGAAAACCCGCAAGCAGGACCAGAGCACAAGAGCAACACTCTCCCCTCCTGTGGTTTCCAGCAACTGGCGTTCAGAAGCATTGCTGCCTCCAGCTATTGAGGCAGAGTATAGTCATTGTGGCTAACAGCTCCAATGGTTGAAACAAAATAAAAAAAAATCCTTCCAGTAGCACCTTAGAGACCAACTAAGTTTGTTCTTGGTATGAGCTTCCATGTGCATGCACACTTCTTCAGATACACTGAAACAGAAGTCACTAGACCCTTATATAATAATAGTAGTAGTAATAATAATAATAATAAATTATTTATACCCTGCCCTTCCCAGCCAAGACCGGGCTCAGAGTGGCTAACACCAATAAAATCACAACAATACATACAAAACAATCAATTAAAATGCAGGTTAAAATACGATTTAAAGTTTAAAATGCAGCCTCATTTTTAAGTAGCCCACCAATCAAACCATAAAGGAATGAAACATCAGGGTTAAACTGAAACCAACCCAAAGGCCAGGCGGAACAGCTCCGTCTTGCAGGCCCTGCGGAAAGATGCCAAATCCCGCAGGGCCCTAGTTTCTTGTGACAGACTGTTCCACCAAGTCGGGGCCAGTACTGAGAAGGCCCTGGCCCTAGTTGAGGCCACCCTAGCATCCTTGTGGCTTGGGACCTCCAAAATGTTATTATTTGAGGACCTTAAGGTCCTACACGGGGCATATATAGTGAGAGGGTGGGGAAAATAGCTTTATCATGTATAATGAGATAAGAATCTAATGTCTCTTATCTCATTATACATGACAAAGCTATTTTTAGCCATCTCACCCCTTGCTTTTTCCTGTAAGACCAATTGCAGTCGTTAACGGTCGTCAACAGGTTTACCACAGCTATCAGCCTATCACCCATTCCCACCACCCTTCTGAGAAATACCCCTCCCCACCCTCTCCCTATATATAAGGGTCTGGTGACTTCTGTCTCAGTGTATCTGAAGAAGTGTGCAAGCAGGATGCTGGACTAGGGGATAAGAGAGGTCACCTGAAAGACAGGTCATACCCACCTGTCCAGGTGATGGAATCGGCTTTGCAGTTGGGCCAGAGAAAGCTAAAGGCGCCTGGGGAATTGGGGATGGGTGCAGAATGGATGGGGTCCCCAACAAAGTGCCATCTGGTACCCACCCTAAAAATGAGACACACACACACTTCCCATAGCAAATGACAGGTCATGATAGCCTCATCTAGAATCATAGAATCATAGAATCATAGAGTTGGAAGAGACCCCAAGGGCCATCCAGTCCAACCCCCTGCCAAGCAGGAAACACCATCAGAGCATTCTTGACAGATGGCTGTCAAGCCTCTGCTTAAAGACCTCCAAAGAAGGAGACTCCACCACACTCCTTGGCAGCAAATTCCACTGTCAAACAGCTCTTACTGTCAGGAAGTTCTTCCTAATGTTTAGGTGGAATCTTCTTTCTTGTAGTTTGAATCCATTGCTCCGTGTCCTCTTCTCTGGAGCAGCAGAAAACAACCTTTCTCCCTCCTCTATATGACATCCTTTTATATATTTGAACATGGCTATCATATCACCCCTTAACCTTCTCTTCTCCAGGCTAAACATACCCAGCTCCCTAAGCCGTTCCTCATAAGGCATCGTTTCCAGGCCTTTGACCATTTTGGTTGCCCTCCTCTGGACACGTTCCAGCTTGTCAGTATCCTTCTTGAACTGTGGTGCCCAGAACTGGACACAGTATTCCAGGTGAGGTCTGACCAGAGCGGAATAACTAGAACATGCACCACTCTGGCGAGACAGGAGCTTGCTGGATCAGGCCAATCACCCATCTAGTCCAGCATCCTGTTCTCACAGGGGCCAAACAGGTGCCTTCTCTTCTCCAGGCTAAACATACCCAGCTCCCTAAGCCGTTCCTCATAAGGCATCGTTTCCAGGCCTTTGACCATTTTGGTTGCTCTAGATGATCCTGGTGGCTCAATCTGTACCCCAACCATGGACCAGAAGTTATTTTCTTCTTACTGCTTTATTTCAGTTACGTTTGTGTTATCTAGATTATTAGCTGGTCATTAGAAGAACAACTGTTTAGAGATTGCTGCTTGTGTTTGATTTTCCTCGTCCCTCTTTGTCTCTTTTCCTTTGTGTACCATGTATTTCTTTTTCTATTGTACTTCCGTGGGAAGAGACTGCCTTGTTTTGATAGTACGTAAGCTGCTCTGGGAGCCTTTATTTGCTGAGGAGCGGCGCAAATGTGGACCCAGTAAAGAAATAAATATTCTGTGTTACCATATTAAGAGTCGGTTGAATTATTTAGAATTTTGGGTCGGGGGAAGCATCCATGTCTTTGTTTGAGGGGAGGGCAAAGCGCAGAAACAGTAAAAGGAATCATTAGGTGTTTAAATAAAATGTGAAAACCTTGACAAAGCTATTGATGAAGCAGGGGAAAGTTAAGTAATCAATTCACACTCAGTTTGCATTTAAAGTTAAATCTTCCTAATTTGTACTTTTGAAAACAATTTGAGAAATGAAACACAAAAATCCTTTGGAATCTGCACTGCTCCAAATATTGTACTGTGGGTCTCCAGCCAAGTAATGCATTCAAAAATGCACATATTAAGGAAAACCGTGCATAAAAATGCAAATGCTGGTGAAAAATAAATTTGAAGATACATAGGGAAAATATGGAGCGTATTTATATTAGGCAAAATTGCATACAAAATGTATCTATTAGGAGAAATCCGCATTACAATGCTGATGAATTTTCACAAATAACTTCTTTTTTTTAGAAAAATAATAATAATTGCAAACTGATGAGGGGGTGCTGAAAACTGAACTCAGATTGGAAAAACGAGAAACTGAAAGAAACCTAATGTGATTAAGTCAGCCATCCCTAGTATCCATACAGGGCTTTGTCAAAAATAAAGATGGCAGCTACAAAAGGCCATAGAATCGTAGAATTGGAAGAGACCCATTCAGTGCAGGAATCGCAGCTAAGTAAGGACTTTTTAAAAGAGAGCCCAGGGCAGGTGCCACTCACTGGGGGGGGCAGGAGCCCTGGCAGTGCCCACAGATACTGATGCCAACCCTGCAAGGTTGGCAGCTCAAAGGTCTGAGGCAGACTAGGAGAAATGCAAGTCTCTGTTGCTGGCTTTTGGAAGACCGGTGCTATTTGGAGACTTGAGCTACTGCCTCTCTGGCTGCTCAACCTCTGAGAACACAGGAAGAGCCCTTCAGCAGGATCAGGCCCAAGGTCCCTCTAGTCCAGCATCCTGTTCCCACAGCAGCCACCAGAGCGCCCTCGAAAACAGGACCTGAATGAGTCAACTCTCCCCCTGCCAGCAAATACTTCTCTTAATTTCTCCCAACTGTAGAAAGAGTGAATCCAGCTGTTATGGGCTAGGAGCCACGGAATAGCACTCTCCTCCATGAATTTGCCAAGCCGACATTTAAAGCTATCTCAGTAGGTGGTGATCACTGCCTCCTGTGGCAGGGAGTTCCATAGTTTAACTATGTGCCGCATGAAGGAATTTCTTCCTGGTGTCTGTCCTGACTCTCCCACCATTCAGCCTTCATTGGAGGTTTTAGCATTAGGAGAGAGAGAGAAAATAAACATTTGTCTACCGATTTTATCCAGAATTTAACAGAGTCCCAGAGTTCAACTGCTGCATTTACAAAAAGGGGGATAGTACCTTACAAGGAAGCATCCTAGCAGTTGGGGGGAAGCAAGAAAGACTGACTTGATGCAACCATGTACAGATACCTGCATATTTTAAGAGGCTTGTCGCAATCGCGCAATTTTTATGCGAACTCACAAAAAGACACACCCTCTGGCCCCTCCCTTGCCTGCAACTTAGTTCTCTCCATGGGCAGAAATCCTGCAGGGAGATGAGGGCAAGCCCATGCCACATTCCTGCAAAGGACCACAATGTGCAGCAGGATGGAGCCGTTCTGGGGCGGCTGGGTCAGCCCCAGGAAACGGGAAGCGAGCGCAGGGGCCGGTGCAGGATTCAAGCTGGCAACGGTGGCGCAACGTTGCCGCAATCGAGGCCCACCCCTCTTCTCCGCACCTGCTGTGCCGCCTACCCAGCGGAGACAGTCGGCCCTTCCCTCGAGGAAAAGTGATGGGGCCACTCCCTTCCCTCTTCAGCTTACAGGAATTGCCTCGGCCTGAATCACCGTTGGCACGAGGCGGGCACCGTATCCTTGGCAATGGGGCTTGGGCGGTGCCAGCTGCTACAGCTGCAGGGTTCGGCCTGGCTCTGACGATATGTCAGGATGAGGCGAGGGCCTGAGACGCGCTTCCCCAAAGCATTTCTCCGTGAAATGCGGGTCCCTTCGTGGGCCTTTTTGCCAGGCGCCCATGGGCTGGAGAGCAGAGGAATTCAAATAACTCTCTGTGTTTTGTTTTCGCTTCTCACCCACGCTGTACCCATTCGACCCAACCTATTTAAGGCATTTCCCCAGCTGCCGGCAAGCTGGTACTTAGTTGCCTTGAGCCTGGTGGGTCACCAGGGCTGGATTTAGCTTTGATGAGGCCCTAAGTTACTGAAGGTAATGGGGCCCTTTATATGTCCAGCTGTCCTTTGTCAACAACAAATGGTCGCTGTTTTTTGTGTTGAATATACACTATATGGTAATTTATGGACCTCATAGGTATCTCAAGAGAGCCAGTGTGGTGTAGTGGTTAAGACCGGTGGACTCGTAATCTGGTGAACCAGGTTCGATTCCCCGCTTCTCCCCATGCAGCTGCTGGGTGACCTTGGGCTAGTCCCACTTCTCTGAAGTCTCTCAGCCCCACTCACCTCACAGAGTGTTTGTTGTGGGGGAGGAAGGGAAAGGAGAATGTGAGCCGCTTTGAGACTCCTGAAGGGGAGTGATAAAGCGGGATATCAATTCCAAACTATTCTTCTTCTTCTTCTCAAGCCATTTGCACATGTTGCCTTGTAACCAGTCCATGCAGAATGTAGGCACCCTATATATAGAAAGGAGCAAACCAGTGATATTTGAGGGAGCAGTCTAGGAGGCAGGGCCCATGACTTACATCATAGGAGCCTACACAACACAAAACACTGTTGCTGGATGTAGGTTTTATTTTATTTGTTTTTTTTATCTTATATTTTGGAAATGTACATCCAGGAGTTTTTTTCCTTTAATTTTTTGGGGGGTCCCCAAGAGAATGGGGCCCTAAGCTATAGCTTGTTTAGCTTATATGTAAATCCGGCACTGCGGGTCCCAAATTGTGGCTCAGGTAACCAGAGGCCTCTGTGTGCAATAATTTATTATTATTATTATTATTATTATTATTATTATTATTATTATTATTATTTTACAAACACATCTAGTCCTGCAGAAATGAGGAAGTTGCTCTTCTGTGGAAAGGAATAGAGAATGAGAACATACAGGTAAGAAGAGCTGTTTGGGTCAGTCAATCTAGCATAGCTTGTAAATGTCCCGTTTTAATCAGGACATCCCGGATCTCAGAATCCAGTCCTGGAAGACCGGAAGACTCACCTTTCCTGATGTCCAGGTTTTGGGGATGAAAATGTTTGGAGGTACGATCTGGTCCAACTTCCATTTGTCCCAGTGGCCAAACCAGACTCCTGTGAGAAACTATAAATTCCTATCCTTCAGAATTTGCATTCTCCTTCCCCCCTTTTTCTTCCTAATGTCTCAACAAATGAAACTGATTTGTAAAAATTTTACATGGGAAAAAAAATACGAGAGAGAGAGAGACATTGCACATACTTTTGTAACTCAAGAAAATCTTTAATTAAAAACACAATTAAAAAAAAAAGAATTTGCAATCTTCTGAATTTTCTGAAGCAATTCGCCAACCAAATAAAAAGTCCATGTTGTGAAAACAGTGCATAAAAAAAACAAACATAAAGAAGATCTTGCTGGATAAGGCCAATGGTTCAACTAGTCCTGCATCCTGTTCTCACAGTGGCAAACTGGATGCCCCCAAGGGCAACCCACAAGCAGGATTCGAACCCAAGAGCCCTCTCCCATCCTGTGGTTTCCAGCAACTGATATTCAGAAGCATTTCTGCCTTTGAGTGCAGAGGCCAGGCAGAGTCATCCTGGCTAGGAGCCATCAATAGCCCTTTCCTCCTCCATGAATTTGCCTCATCTTCTTTTGAGCCACCTAGGTGCCTCCTGCAGACGTGAGTTCCACAGTTTACTGTCATCCAAGCTGGTGGTCATCACCAGGGGTGTAGCAACGGGGGGGCGGGGGGCGGGCTGCCCCGGGTTCCACATCAGAGGGGGGTGACACTTTTTTTAAAAAGTTTTTTTAAATTTTTTTTTTAATTTTAACTTCATTGAAAAAAAGAGATAATAGACACACACACAACCCCCCCCCCCCACCTCACAAAGTGGCACCATCAGAGGGGGGGACACTTTATTATTATTATTATTATTATTTTATCATTATTTTATTTTTTTTATTTTAACTTTATTGAAAAAAAAGAGATAATAGACACACACACACACACACACACACACACAAAACCCCCACACCTCGCAAAGTGGCACCATCAGAGGGGGGTGACACTTTTTAATTATTTTAATTTTTTAAAAAATTAAAGTGGTGGGGGGTGACAAAAAAAATTCCGCCCCCGGGTACCACCTGGGCTTGCTACGCCTCTGGTCGTCACCACACCACTTTGAGCTTCACAGTGGAAGAAAGTAATGAAGGAGCGAAGAATAACCCTCAGACCCAATGCTTTAGTGCAAGGGCTCCTGTTCCGTTCCTGCCAGAGCGAAAATGTTTGAGGTGAATTTGGAGATCCAAGGAATGTTTGGGGAAGCAAGGAGGGTTTTCATCGGGAAATTTCCTTAGGTATTTCCACACATCCTTCACCTGTTCTGCCGAAAGAATCTTTTCTTTAAGAAATCAAATTTATAAAACTAAAGAATTGTGGTGTAGTGGTTAGAGTATGGGACTAGGACCTGGGAGACACCAGGGTTCAGATCTCAGCTATAATGCTCACTGGGTGACCTTTGGCCTCTCAGACTAACCTACCTCACAGGGTTGTTGTATGGCTTAAATGAGTTGCTTGGGGGGTGGCGGAAACCATGTACACCTCCTTGAGCTCCGTAGAGGAAAAGGTGGGATAGAAATGGATAAGTCAATATAAAATATGGGATACAAAACTGATAAAATGATTGCCTGGGGTTGGACTAGATGACCCCTGGGGGTCCCTTCCATCTTTACAATTCTATGATTCCGGGAAATGCAACAAATAAAAAGAAAGAACAGAGAGAGGGCCTTCTGGCGGTTCCCTCACTGCGAGAAGCAAAGCTACAGGGAACCAGGCAGAGGGCCTTCTCGGTGGTGGCGCCAGCCCTGTGGTTCGCTCTCCCAGCAGAGGTTAAGGAGATGAACAACTATCTGACATTCAGAAAATACCTGAAGGCAGCCCTATTTAGGGAAGTTTTTAACCTGTGGTATTTTAATGTATTTTAATATCTGTTGGAGGCCGCCCAGAGTGGCTGGGGAGACCCGGCCAGATGGGTGGGGTACAAATAAAAAATTATTATTATTATTATTATTATTATTATTTAGATAAAACAAATTTGCAGGTCTCTAGTAACAGTCAAGGAACTGAAAGGAGCACTTATCACTTTCCCTGCCGTAAGTTGTGTGATTTTCTTCTCCTCTCCCTCTGCCTCTTCCCTGCTTTTGCCTAGATTTCCTCCCTCTGATCTCCATTTACTTTCCCCGTCCCCTTTGGCCGAGTGACAAGGCTGGCAGTTAACAAGCTGGTCCAACTGTCTCGAAGCATCCGAGCGATGAATGGGAGGGACAGGACAGAGGGAGGCAGAGCGCCTAAACACCCTTAATGTTTCCTGGCCTGCAATGCCGAGAATGTGGCGGGGTGCACGGCCAGTCCTTCGCGCCTCTCGCTAATTAAACCCCCAGCGTCTAAAGTTAGCTGCTCACATGCCCCTTTCGTGCGCCCGGGGGTCTTTTTGCA
Source organism: Darevskia nairensis (assembly GCA_034642065.1). Lineage (NCBI taxonomy): Eukaryota > Metazoa > Chordata > Lepidosauria > Squamata > Lacertidae > Darevskia > Darevskia nairensis. The sequence continues at coordinate 218,450 of JAWWNI010001080.1, forward strand.
AAGCTCGCTTTAGAAGTATCTGTCCGGGGGGGGGGGCTGCGATGAGTGAAGCCTTCACACAACGCTTGCAAATGTGGATGGACAAAATGGAGCCTTTGCACATCTTATGGGGGGGCAGGGACAGAGGCTGGTCTCCCCAAAGCACCCAGGGGTGTCGAGTTCGAGGGACCGTTGGCAGACATCTGTATGGATGGGTTTTGCAGCTCACTGTGGGTCTTTTGAATGGAGATGTTTGAATCTTTTTTTTTTAAAGGCATAGAAAAGAGGCATCTCTGAGGCTATGCAGAAGCAGAGATAATTACAATAAAAACTGCAGCATTAGCCCTTTCACCAAATGCAGTCAGTTCTCAAAAGCCTGTTGGAATGAAACAATCTTCACCTGCTGGCAGAAGGAGCCAGTCTGCTTTCTCTAGGGAAGGAGTTCCAAAGTAGTCTGGGAGGAGCCACCACCGAGAAGGCCCTCTCCTGCGTCCCCACCAAGCGGGCCTGTGAGGGTGCCGAGACCGAGAGAAAGGTTCCCCCTGAAGATATCCGGACCTAGGCAGGCTCATATGCAGGAATAGCCTGGGCTATTTATTCAAATGCACCTTTATCCTATAATATGCATTTGTGTGCTCGCTATTTGGACACAGAACCGCAATGCAAAATTCGGAGATGTGCAAATTTTGAAGCATGTCTTTGTTTCGGTTCTTGTGAGTACAAATTCCCCCACCCTTAGCATCGTATGGGTGGTTTGGGCAGAATTGGGCTCCAGAGCCATGCAAGACTTTGTAGGCAAGGCCAGCACTTTGCCCTGAAGTTGAGTGAAGACTCTTCTGTGAAGCCCCCTTGGGAAAGAATGCAAGGAAGAACATAAAATGGGTAGATTTCATTCACCCCACAGTGCACTTCATCCTTATCTGGGTGAAGCGTTCTGGCTTCTGCACTAGCCCTTCTCGCGGTAGGAAGAGCAGGGGGGCTGCTTCGATGCGTGTGCTCGAGGGGCAACCATTTTCCTCAGCACAGCAGCAAATTCTCTCTGAAACTGGCATGCCATCTCTTTGTTTTGGGATTGCACAAACGTAATTACAGCCGCAGAGCTCTCTCCCAGAAAATCCTCTAATCCAGTCAAGGAAAATCCTGTGGCTCAAAAAGTCTTGAGGAAATGTTGATCGCATGGATTATGTAAAGAGGCTGCAATTTTTAATATATTTTTCTCTCTTTAAAAAAACACACCACCTTTTCCTCCCTCGCTGCTCTTTATCCTTCCACCTCAAGCAACGCCTCCCATCTTCCTGGTGTTAGACTTTTATATTCTGTGTTTGCCAGAAGAGGAGAGCCCTCAGAGCGTTATGTCAGATCGCCCAGCCCGTTTTTGATAACAAACACTACACTTTTTTTTTATTAAAAAAAAAAGATCCTTTGCAATTAACCTTTCATAGAAACCACACAGTTGGCAGGCGCCCACGTTATACAACTTGGATGTGCTCCCCAGAGCCACAGCGGTTCATAATTTGGTTTTTTCGTTTTGGAAAGAAGGCTGGGAGAGGGGGCCCCACATCTGTCAAAAATGGCAACCACCACTGCTGGTCTCCTCGTTCTAACTCAGCCTGTAAACAAGTCTGAGCATATGAAACCAAAACAATTGCAAATTGCTTGCTCCTCTGTTTCCACATCACCCTCTTTCCTCTGTTGTCCCCCCCCCGCGCCCCCACTCCAGCCCATATCTCAGTTGAGACTTGTAAGCACCTCAGGGCAGGGACCTGCTCTCTTAACCTTCAAGAACCACACATTCTGCAGCCGTGTTTGCTTCCGCCTCCACTGGGCACACTTTATTTTGCCCCCAACCCAGCATTGAAGTTTAATCTGTAAGCCTCTCGGGGCAGAGACCTGGCATCTTGGACTCCATAAAGTAGCACATAGGAAGTTGGCATCCATCTGTCTCGGGAGACAATGGAGGCGTGGAAGGCAATATATATTGAGAACAAAACCAGTGTCATCTTCTTCTTCTTTGGCAATCACTTGTAGCCCAGTAAGTTTGTCTGCCATAAACATGGTTTTAACAATGAGTTATATTATGAAGGGTCATATTAGGAAGCAGTTGTGTTCTATTATAAATCAAGCACTTCTAGGAGCTGTTTGTTTTTGTTTCCCAATGTATTTCTTATCAATGCACAATTTGGTGTGGCACGAGCAAATTTTATTCTGGGAAAGAAGAAGAAGAAGAGTTTGGATTTGATATCCCACTTTATCACTACCCGAAGGAGTCTCAAAGCGGCTCACATTCTCCTTTCCCTTCCTCCCCCACAACAAACACTCTGTGAGGTGAGTGGGGCTGAGAGACTTCAGAGAAGGGTGACTAGCCCAAGGTCACCCAGCAGCTGCATGTGGAGGAGCGGAGACGCGAACCCAGTTCACCAGATTGCAAGTCTACAGCTCTTAACCACTACACCACACTGGCTCTCAAGAACTGGGTGTCACGAAGAACCAGCCTCAACATCAACTTTGTTGGACCGGTCATGTTGTGCGGATGCCTGATGATCATCTTCCAAAGCAACTACTCCATTCCGAAATTAAAAATGGAAAGCGTAATGCTGGTGGTCAACAAAAGAGGTTTAAAGACTGTTTGAAGGCAAATATTTAAAAATGTAGTATAAACACCAACAACTGGGAAAAACTTGCCTGTGAATGCTCCAATTGGAGAACAGCCTTTACCAAAGGTGTCATGGGCTTTGAAGACACTCAAACTCAGAACACAAGGGAGAAATGTGCTAAGAGGAAGGCACACTTGGCAAACCCTCACTGGGATCATCTCCCACCCGGAAACCAATGTCCCCACTGTGGAAGGATGTGTGGGTCCAGAACTGGCCTCCACAGTCACTTACGGACTCATTGTTAAAGCCGTGTTTATGGAAGACAATCTTACTCGGCTACGAGGGATTGAAGAAGAAGAAGAAGAAGAAGAAGAAGAAGAAGAAGAAGAAGAAGAAGAATAGAATCATAGAATCCTAGAGTTGGAAGAGACCCCAAGGGCCATCCAGTCCAACCCCCTGCCAAGCAGGAAACACCATCAAAGCATTCCTGACAGGTGGCTGTCAAGCTTCTGCTTAAAGACCTCCAAAGAAGGAGACTCCACCACACTCCTTGGCAGCAAATTCCACAGTCGAACAGCTCTTACTGTCAGGAAGTTCTTCCTAATGTTTAGGTGGAATCTTCTTTCTTGTAGTTTGAATCCATTGCTCCATGTCCTCTTCTCAGGAGCAGCAGAAAACAACCTTTCTCCCTCCTCTATATGACATCCTTTTATATATTTGAGCATGGCTGTCATATCACCCCTTAACCTTCTCTTCTCCTGGCTAAACATACCCAGCTCCCTAAGCCGTTCCTCATAAGGCATCGTTTCCAGGCCTTTGACCATTTTGGTTGCCCTCCTCTGGACACGTTCCAGCTTGTCAGTATCCTTCTTGAACTGTGCTGCCCAGAACTGGACACAGTATTCCAGGTGAGGTCTGACCTGATACAGTGGTACTATTATTATTATTGTCTTGGAATATGTTTAATACACACACACACACACACACACACACACACACACACACACACACACCCTGCTCTCGCACACAAGCAAATCTCACTGCAGCTACCCAAAGACAACTAATCGCTCCCTAGGCCACCCTCTACCTCTCTCATCACCAAGGAAACACAACAAGTGAATAGTAAGAAAACCCTACAAGTAACGCTGACACAAAACCCCACACATACAGCAAGTAGAAGAATACTAGAAACATAACCAGCCGACCCCACCCTAGCCACCACTCCCTCTCTTTCCCCCTCTTTCCTTCCTAACCTAACATTGTCTGTAACATTCATGTCTCATAACAAATGTAACTGAATTGCATTTGGGGAGAGTTGCTCTTGGGCTCGAATCCTGCTTGCTGGTTTCCCTCTGTTGGCCACTGTGAGAACAGGATGCTGGACTAAATGGGCCGTTGGCCCGATCCACCGGGCTCTAATCCTGCTCCCCTGCTTTCTTTGACCATTTTGTGGTGGTCCCCTTTGCCTTTCAATGGGAACAGGGGTGCATTTTGCTTTCCACCTTTATGGAAACGTTGAGAACTTGTCATCTTTTGGCCAAAAGACAGCATAGAAAGAAGCTCCAATGATGGCAAGGCCTCCGCAGCAGAGATATTTGTCCCTCTTGCAAGCTGAGGTTCTTTGGACTGGAATGGACTGGGGAGTGTTCTCTCATCCTTTGTCCATCCCCCCCCCCACAATTGAGCATTTACTCTTTCACTTCCTTTTTCTCGCTTGCTTTGGAAAAAGAAGAAGAAATGGGGGGAAGGATCAAATCTAGAAGGGGAACTACACTGGCAGTTGTGCTATACAGAGTCAACCAAGCCTGGTCTTTCAAGTAAACATGCTCTGTTTGCTCAGTGATTTGAGACTTGGAACCAGAAGGCAGAAGTCTGAAAAGTCCTCAGAGGAAAATAAAATTCTGGAATTCACATGGACTCGCAACTTTTCCTTTCCTGACCTCCAGAAGCCTTGGCGCCACCCTGGCCAAGCGGGATTTGGCCCTGCCAAGGAGGAAAAACTCACCCAACATTGCTGCTGCTGCTGCTGCTGTTGCGTTCTTGGCCTGCCCCCCCCCTTTCCGTGAGAGGTTGCTGTGACCCAGCCACAAAATTATTTGAGGACCTGAATTCTCCGGAGAGAAGTGTGTATATAGTTTGTGTTTGTCTGTGTGAGCAAGGCCAGATTCTCTCTTGTAAACTCCTCGCGCCAGTTCGTAAAATCTCAACGCTGACAGCCGTGCCTCTCTTCCTCAAATCCAAGTCACACAAGGAGAGATTTTTATCACTTCATCAGTGGCTCACCATCACTTTACAAGACATGTTCATCATTTTCCTCTTGCTGTGGCTGGCTCTATCTTCCTCTGGCTCATCGGGAGGGGGGGGGAATGGCTATGGATTGGGGGGCTCTTTTGCTCAGAATAAAAAGCACGTAAGCTGAAAGTCTCTAGGAGCGACTACAGTAAAACAAGTTTTTTGTCAGTATGGTTTGATTTCCTATCGTTTCTGAATAAGGAGGGACATGGTTGGATGGTTCCTCCATATTATGGGTTACATAAATATACACACCCATGCCTTTTTATTTTATAGTATTTTACTCTTAAGGTAAAGGTAAAGGGACCTCTGACCATTAGGTCCAGTCGTGACCGACTCTGGGGTTGCGGAGCTCATCTCATTTTATTGGCCGAGAGCCGGCATACAGCTTCTGGGTCATGTGGCCAGCATGACAAAGCCACTTCTGGTGAACCAGAGCAGCGCACGGAAACGCCGTTTACCTTCCCGCCGGAGCGGTACCTATTTATCTACTTGCACTTTGACGTGCTTTCGAACTGCTAGGTTGGCAGGAGCAGGGACCGAGCAACGGGAGCTCACCCCATCACGGGGATTCGAACCGCCAACCTTCAAATCGGCAAGCCCTAGGCTCTGTGATTTAGACCACAGCGCCACAGCATCCCATTTTACTCTTATTACATCTCTATTCATTTGCTGGACACATGATTAAGAAAGCAAGGGACTTGGTATTAACGCTTTTGTTTGATCCACCTCACGTATAACCTCCCTGGAAACAAATCAGAATGAACGCTGAATAAATACCTCTTATCATAGAAACCAAAAAGCCCCTAAAGGATTTGCAAAGGGGCTAAAATACAGTTTAAAGTAATGTAGAAATGGGTTTTGTCCAATGCAGTGCGAAGAGCAGTGCTCTGTTGTGGCATGGATACGCTTGCGCAACTGAACTTTCTGCTCCTCCTCCCTGGAATGTGCCCCCCAAATCTGTTTTGAGTGCCCCCCAGCACCCTCAAAACAGATTGGGGGAGGGGGTGGGGCACACACAGGGGTCGAAAGCACACTAGTGCAAGTAGATAAATAGGTACCGCTGTGGCAGGAAGGTAGATGGCATTTCCGTGCGCTCTGGTTTCTGCCACGGTGTCCCGTTGCGCCAGAAGCGGTTTAGTCCTGCTGGCCACATGACCCGGAAAGCTGTCTGCGGACAAACACTGGCTCCCTTGGCCTGAAAGCGAGATGAGCGCCGCAACCCCATAGTTGCCTTTGACTGGAATTACCATCCAGGGGTCCTTTACCTTTACCTTTACCCAACAGGAACACAGGAAGCTGCCAAATACTAAATCGGACCATCGGTCCACCCAGCTCAGTATTGTTTACTGCAAATGGCACCTCCAGAGGGTCAGGCAGCGATGCTCTGCCAACCATAACTGGAGATGCCATTGGCGATTGAAATCTGAGACCTTCTTCATGCGGCCTAGGACCCTCGTACCTACGGGACCGCCTCTCCTGGTATGCCCCACGGAGGACCTTAAGGTCCATAAATAGCAACACTCTAGAGGTCCCGGGCCCTAAGGAAGACAGATGAGCCTCAACCAGAGCCAGGGCCTTTTCAACACTGGCTCCGACCTGGTGGAATGCTCTGTCTCATGAGACCAGGGCCCTGCGGGATCTGATTTCTTTCTGCAGGGCCTGTAAGACAGAGTTGTTCCACCTGGCCTTTGGCTTGGAATCAACTTGATTCCCTCCCCTTCTTTCCTTTTCCTTTCTGTGATGGAACTCCTATTTGGGGACTTCCCTGGCTTTTTCTGGCCCATGTAGGACCAGTCTGGATAGTTGGCCTTGGTGAAGATTTGACGTTTTCTTCCCCAAATAGTTTTTGATTTGAGTTTCTACTGAAATGAGGCTGCACTTTAATGTTGTATTTTAATCTTGTTTTTAAGTTGTATTTTAATCAATTGTTTTTATACCTGGTGTTAGCCGCCCTGAGCCCAGTCTTGGCTGGGGAGGGCAGGGTATAAATAAAATTATTATTATTATTATTATTATTATTATTATTATTATTATTATTATTATTTACCCACCAGGATGGAAGGAGAGGGGGCAAAACTCCTTTGCCCAAGTGGCAATCATTGCACCAATGGGCCACATTCGTAGGCTACAGCCCACCGGAAGAAGAAAAAGCACCCGAGAAAATGGGTCCCCCTGGGAGCTCCGTTTGGCCACTGTCCTTCCTGACTGTGCCTTGGTCCTGTCGCACATTCCAGGAGGTCTGTTTGCGAGCAGCGTTCTTTGGAAAGGTGAGGCTAAGCCGGAGTTGGCACTCTCTCCCTTCCTCCGCAGCTGCTCTTTTCTTCTTCCTCCTCTTGTTTTCCTGGCTCGGGAGGGTCACCGCGGTGCCAAGCTGTGCCGCCCATCTCAAAAGGGACACTGTGTAACCATACAGGCTGCGACACGCCGGGGAGATGGGGCATGGTGTTTGCGGCCGGCCCACAGAGCAAAAACGCCAGGACCGCCGTGTGTTTTGGAGAACCGGCCTGCTGCACGCTCGATAAAGGTTTGCCCCTCGCTGAGCACCCTTCGGACCACAGAAAGAGAGCCCTGCAGCTGGGTTCAACGCCCATCTAGTCCAGCATCCTTGGTTTTCAACCGGGTGCTCCTTCTGGCAAGCCTGCAAGGCGGACCCGAGTGCGAAACAGCAGTGCCCTCCACAGGAGCAGGAGGTATTCGGAGGCACACTTTGCTTGGCCCTAACAACAACAACAACAACAACAACAACAATTTATTATTTGTACCCCGCCCATCTGGCTGGGTCCCCCCAGCCATTATGGGCGGCCTCCAACAGATATTAAAATACATTAAAATATCACAGGTTAAAAACTTCCCTAAATAGGGCTGCCTTCAGGTATTTTCTGAATGTCAGATAGTTGTTTATCTCTTTGACCTCTGCTGGGAGGGCGTTCCACAGGGCGGGTGCCACCACCGAGAAGGCCCTCTGCCTGGTTCCCTGTAGCTTTGCTTCTCGTAGTGAGGGAACCGCCAGAAGGCCCTCGGTGCTGGACCTCAGTGTCCGGGCTGAATAATGGGAGTGGGCCAAAATTCCCATCATACCCTGCAGGTGGGCTTCCCATAAACATCTATTTGGGGAACAGGATCGGAATTGATGTCTGGGGGGAATTTCAGAAAGGCGGTGCTTTGTCTTCAGGTTTCCCTAAAAAGAACTCAACAATTTTGGTAGTTTACTTATATTAAAAACCATTTTGGGGTCTTTTTACTTTTTGCAACATGGCGACCCTAGTAACCACCTCTCTCTTGGTCCGATCCTGGGAGCGTCTTCCTGTATTTCCACTGCATTCATTTCTTTCCTCTTTGCTTCATTAGGAGTTTGCAGCCTGGTTCTCCTTGTGCGAATATTTGGCTCCCCTTCCATGGAAAGCCAATAAACTCTCAGCTGCGGCTGAAACTGAAGTCACAGCCGGCGTGTCGCAAGAGAGGAGAATCTGGTGTGAAGTCTGAAACATAACCTGCCCTAGTAAAGATTTCATTAACTAAAGCCACCCCCTAAACTGCACCGTCTTCCCATCTCTGGACTTTTTGTATTATTATCAAGGGAATTCAGGTGTGAATAAGGCCTAAGAATATTTCCCTGCTTGGCTTGAGGTTTGTGTCTGCAACGATTTATACAAGACACAAACATGCCCCTTGCCAATTTTAATGTTTGCCTGATCTCAGAATTACAAATTTTGAGGATTTTGCATTAAAAAAAAAAAACAACCAAGTCAGTACTCTTAGTTGGCCTGTGAGCAGTGCAGGTTTTATATTAGTTAGGATTTAGGGATGCTGTTTCATGCCATCATCTAACTGATTAATACCTGCACACCATACTTTAAAACCTGCCTGCACTCGCAACCCTTAAGGTTAGGAATTAATTAATGGTGCCCTTTGGGTAGTGAATTGCATTGTATTTATAGCATTGTTGTTTTAGCGTTTTATTGCTTTATTGTTTTAACCCTCGCATTACCTTGATACTGATTGTTATAGGCTGCATGTAAATACTTTTAGGAAGCAAACAAACAGCTCACACCACTACCATGTGAATCCATTTATTTATTTCATCCAAGTATTTATATACTGCCTATAACAATCCATCGCAAGGCTTTTATTATTATTATTACTATTCAGTTGCATGCCACACAGAAGCGTCTCTTAAAAGTCACTTTAAAAAATTGTCAGGTGCATAAAACATAAATACAAAGAGCGCATTATAAAAAGGCATATATCAAGAAACCTTCAACGTACAAATCAGTTAGAGACCAGCATCTGGTTAGAGCATGTTGCTGATGATGCCAAGGTCATGGGTTTGATCCCCATATGGGTGCAGATTCCTGCATTGTAACGGGCCAGATTAGATAACCCACAGGGTCCCTTCCAACTCTATGATTTTATCATTCTATCATCTGCAATCGAATCTGTTTATTTTGAACGTTTTTAAAAAGCTTTTACCTCCCTCTTTTTAAACGGGATTAGGCTTGTGCTGATGAGTGGAGCATTTTTTTTTTCTTGCTTGCATTTTGCAATGCAACCCCACCCACCCCAGGAAAAAAAAGGGGGGGTATCGGCTATTTGCCCCAATAGGGAAAACAGAAGCATCACCATGCATTTTCCCTAATGGGGCAAATGACAGACTGTGGTGCTACTGGTGCAAGTTACAGTGGGGAAATAATAAGGAAGCAAAATGTTTAAGCCCCTCCGGGTCTCAGCGCCACGGTCTGGATCTAATCCCCTCTCTCTCCCTTCTTCACTGATTTTAAAATAAATTTAAATTTAAAGAAATAGGCAATCCAGTCTGCTGCCTTGTGTGGTTGTTCGACTGTGAAGACCTGGGTTCAAATCCTGACTTGGTCATAAACAATACTTGGTGAGGACTCTCCTGTCTTGGAGGTTCTTAAGCAGAGTTTGGATGGCCATTTGTCATGGGTGCTTTAGCTGAAATTCCTGCATTGCAGGGGGTTGGACTGGATGACCCTTGGCTTCCCCTTCCAACTCTAAGATTCTATGACTTTGGGCCTATTACTCACTGTGTGTCCAGCCTACCTAACAAGGTTGTCAGGAGGGGAAAAAAGTGGGGTGAGGCGAGATCAGAAACACAGTTCTGAGCTCCTTGGAGGCAGGGTGGGGCGGAGAAAAAACTCACAAAAGGAACTTCTTGACGTCTCTCCTCTTAACAATGGTGCTGAATTTCTCTTGCAAGAAGGCAAGGGTAGCTGTGTAGTTCTGGGGGTGCTCATAAGAAGACAAGAATAGCCTGCAGGATCAGGCCAGTGGTCCATCTAGTCCAGCATCCTGGTGGCCAACCAGGTGCCCCTGGGAAACCCACAAGCAGGATTCGAACACAAGAGCAACTCTCCTCTCTTCTGGTGTTCAGAAGTGTTGCTGCTTCTGACTACGGATCTGCAGCGTTGCCACCATGGCTAGTAGCCAATGGTTGCCCTCTTCTCCGTGAATTTTCCCAGTCCTCTTTCCAAGTCAACTAGATTGGTTAAGGTTGCCATATTTCAAGAAGTAAAAATCCAGACAGTTTTTTTGGGGGGGGGATTTGCCCCCCAAAGGCAAAGAGTGATACCCAAACACACACTTCCTGACTTCCTGGTTCTGTTGGCAAAAACCCGGACATTTGGCCAGTTTTTCAAAAATTCCTCCGGACGCTAGTTTCGCCGTTTGAACCCTAAGGTTGGTGACTATCACTGCCTCCTGCAGGAGGGAGTTCCGCAGTTTAACTACGCACCGCATTAAGAAATCCTTCCTTTTTCTCTGCCCTGAATCTTTCAACATCCTTTGGGTTCAGGGCTCGCTCAGCAACTCCCCGGCTCAGCCCCTTGGATGTGGCTGCTCCCAGTGGCGTCACGAGGGGGGGCAGTCTGCCCCGGGTTCCAGGGGAGGGGGGGTGACATTTGGGCCGGCCCTGCCCCGCCCTGCCGGCGAGCCGCAAGCAAGCCGTGGAGCGAGGCAGCCTCGCCCCGCAGCCTGCTCGCAAACCTGCTCGGTGGCCTGCGAGCAAGCCGCGGAGCGAGGCTACTCCACCCCGGGGCCCGCCCGCTGGCGCCGCTATGGGGCTGCCGCGCATGAGCGCCGGCTCATGGGGCTGCCCCGTCCATGCTGCTTTAAAGCAGCACAGATGGGGCAGCCCCACGAGCCGGCGCTCGCTCGGTAGGTCCCCACAGGAGCAGCAGCACCGGCCGGGATGCACTGCGCATGCCCGGAAATTCCAGGATTTCCGGGCATGCACATTCCGTCCTGACGCATGCGTCGTGACGTCACGGCGCATGTGTCAGGACGCCCTGCCCCCAGGGGGTGCCTCCACACGGCAACGCTGCCCCGGGCGCCCAAGAGGCTTCCTACGCCTCTGGCTGCTCCCTAAACACCACCAGGCCCACAGGTCATCCGAGGTCACGGCAGGTAACGCGAGCGGCCATCTGCCCCTCTCGCCCGGGTCGTAAACACAATCCACCTGTCGCAAGTATGCCCACGCCTTGCTCTCTCTCCCCACGTCTTTCTATCATTGCTTGCATTGGTAGGACATTTATCCTCCTGGCAAAGAAACAAAAACAACCCCCCCCCCCCAAAAAAGCATTGCAACTGTCCATCACACAGCTGCCTCTCCAATGCCCTACTTACCAGGCATGCTCCTTCCCCAAACACCTCCCTTTGGAGATCAAAATACCCAGTGGGTTTTTAAAATATATATATATAAATTTCATTTATTTCCCAGGCAGCTGTTGGTGTTGTGTCTGGGTCATCGAATCAGGGAAGGGCTGTTTTTTTTTTACTCCTGCGCAGTCGTCGGAAACTCATCCGAAGAGGCAGTCCTTGCAAGAAACACACAACAGAAAAATGGTGCGCCTACAGACGCACACCCCTCACCAAAAGGCACACAAACAGCCCCCTGTCCCCGACCTCCTAACCTCACACAACAATCAGACAGGGCGCTGATTTCAAACAGGACCTGGGTTCATCATCATCCTTTATTTATACTGTAATTTTTGTTGATGTTAGCCGCCCTGAGCCCGGTTCTGGCTGGGGAGGGCGGGGTATAAATAAAATTTATTATTATTATTATTATTATTATTATTATTATTATTATTATTATTCGACCAGTTACAGGTAGATAGCCGTGTTGGTCTGTCATAGTCAAAACAAAATAAAATTTTTTCCTTCCAGTAGCACCTTAGAGACCAACTAAGTTTGTTCTTGGTATGAGCTTTCGTGTGCATGCATGTGCATGCACACGAAAGCTCATACCAAGAACAAACTTAGTTGGTCTCTAAGGTGCTACTGGAAGGAATTTCTTTATTCGACCGTCAGTCAGAAAAAGATACATTTATCCATACAAAGTTAAAACATCTGAGAGGGTTTTAAAACACAACCACCACTAAAATGGGCTAGGCAGATAGCCCCAGGTCAATATAGTCAATTTTAGTCTTGCGACGCTTGAAAGCTAAGAAAAGAAATTTGGCCACCAAGGAGGCTGTATTTCTAGTAGCATTATTCAGCAAGTATAAAACCTGATTTTCTCTGGATAGGAAGCTAAATTGGAGTAAAAGTGGAGCTATAAGATTCTGCCTAAGCTCTGTATAAGAAGGGCAAGTTAGGAGAATATGTTCAGTGGACTCGACCACGCCCATGGCACAATGACAAGTTCTCTGGGCGTATGGTACTCCCCTGTACCTTCCCCACAATACCGCAGAATCAAGGGCATTTAATCTAGCCGCTGTAAGAAGTCTACGGTATTCCACGTAGTGGATTTCCGCAAGGTAGGGGGCTGGTATGGTCTGGTGGATCTGGTCCCCTGGCTCTGTTGCAGATCCCCGGCCAGTGGGGTCGTGATTGCAGCAGGAGCCCATAGGCAGGTCAGGAATGTAGCTTTCACTTGCTCATCCGGGGAGCCATTTCGGGTGGTATGCTGCAGGCAAAATGCTGAGTGCTCGCCCCTGGCAGGTACATGGCAGACAAGCCACTGTTGTCCCCTCTGTGGCATTTCCTCCCAGCTAGGCAGGAGTAAGGAAGAGGGGAAAGGCCTGGACTGGATATCTGACAATTGTTGCTGTTGTTATCATTTTATTTAAGGGACGCAGGTGGCGCTGTGGTCTAAACCACCGAGCCTCTTGGGCTTGCCGATCGGAAGGTCGGCAGGTCGAATCCGTGCAGCGGGGTGAGCTCCCATTGCTCTGTCCCTGCTCCTGCCAACCTAGCAGTTCAAAAGCACACCAGTACAAGTAGATAAATAGCTACCGCTGCGGCAGGAAGGTAAACGGCATTTCTGTGCGCTCTGGCTTCCGTCACAGTCCTCCATGCGCCAGAAGTGGTTTAGTCCTGCTGGCCACATGACCCGGAAAGCTGTCTGCGGACAAACGCCGGCTCCCTCGGCCTGAAAGCGAGATGAGCGCTGCAACAACATAGTTCCCTGTGACTGGACTTAACCATCCAGGGGTCCTTTACCTTTACCTTTTTTTAACCGATCATTTTATTTGTACCCCTCCCATCTCACTGGTCATGGTTTAAGGCTAGGCAGCAGGTTTGCATCTTATTCAGTTCCAAAGGCTGTGTGGAATCAGTAGAATTTCCACATGCAGTGGCAGTATACCTGAGGGTATGACACAAGGGAAGGCCATCCACTTCCATGCCCTGTTTATGAGCATCCCAGAGGCATTTGGCTGGCTCTGCTCTTCAAAGCAGGACGCCGGATCAGATGAACCTTCGCCAGATCCAGTCAGGCGATCCTCACGCTCCTCTGAGCTGCTCAGAAGTGTTGCGAAATCCATCCATCGTCCCACCATCATGTATCCTCACCGTGAACATAATATGGAGGGAGCTCAGCCAAAAACGAGTGCTTCAGCAGCCTAAGTCCCGGTTTAAGTTAACAAGACATTCTGGAATTCAATATTCACATCCCAGAAGTCTTGGCCAAGCATTTCCACGCTTGCACGGCAGCTGAGTTTGAGTGCCAGGAATTTACATGGAAGGAGAGGGTGCTCTGCGCCGAGACCTCTGCCAAGGTGAGAAAGCCAAACACTCACTCCTGTTTGATGCAGAAAAGTCCCAGACTGAGTGATTCAAAGAATAGAATCATTGGACGGTTGAGTTGGAAGGGACCCCGAGGGGCATCAAGTGCAACCCCCAGCAACGCAGGAATCTCAGCTAGATCATAGATCAGGCTTCCTCAGCCTCGGCCCTCCAGATGTTTTTAGCCTACAGCTCTCATGATCCCTAGCTAGCAGGACCAGTGGTCAGGGATGATGGGAATTCTCAAAACATCTGGAGGGCCGAGGCTGAGGAAGCCTGTCATAGATGACAGACGGACAGGGCCTCTCTCTGTGTGCCCACTCTCATTCCCAGTGTAGTGGTTTATTTAAGATGCTGTCTAGGTTTGTCAATGCTTTTCTCCCAAGAAGCAGGCGTCTTTTAATTTCGTGACTGCTGTCACCATCTGAAGTGATCATGGAACCCAAGGAAGTAAAATCACTCACTGCCTCCATTTCTTCCCCTTCTATTTGCCAGGAGGTGATGGGACCAGTGGGATCAAACCTATCCATTCTGAAGGAACTCAGCCCTGAGTGCTCACTGGAAGGACAGTTCCTGAAGCTGAGGCTCCAAGACTTTGGCCACTTCATGAGAAGACTCCCTGGAAAAGACCCTGATGTTGGGAAAGATGGAGGGCACAAGGAGAAGGGGGCGACAGAGGACGAGATGGTTGGACAGTGTTCTCGAAGCGACCAACATGAGTCTGATCAAACTGCGGGAGGCAGTGGAAGACAGGAGTGCCTGGTGTCCATGATGTCACGAAGAGTCAGACACGACTAAACAACTAAACAACAAGTGGTTTATTTTGAACTTGAAAAATCCACTCAGATTTGGATTAACTCCCTAAGGCAAAGGACTGTGTAGAGTGGATCCCTATAGAGTTTGGCTGCGATTCCTGCACAGCAGGGGGTTAGCCTGTATGACCCCTGGGTCCCGTCCAACTCTACAATTCTATATTCTAAGAGCAGTGGTTCCCAAAATGTTTGGGGTCCTTACCCTTTTGCTTCCAGAAACTCATCCCCAGTGCTTCCTACCCTATAAAAAGCATTTTTCAGAATAGCGGCTTGCGTGAACCTCTAAGGAAGATATTAACACCATGAAATTTAAAGGAGTCACAATTAATCGGACACTGATTGAAAATCCAGTTAAAACTAGCTGAAGTAATTCAACAGAATGAATGAACTTGATCCAGGGATACTGGCGTTTCAAAGTCTGGTATTTATTTACACCTCCAGTGCCCCTTTGCTTTTCCCTTGCATCTTACACCCCCAAGTAATCCTACTGCCCCCCCAGTGCATGAATGGAAGGACAGAGAGAAGGAAGAGTGCCTTATGCTACCCTAGAAGCAATGGATTTTCAACTGCCTTAGTGACTCCACTCTGAATTTATATACACTTTACACCTTTGCCTTTTCTTCTCCTGAAGATATCCCACAAGGCAGTGGAGATACAGAAGCAGAGTTTTCATCTTCTAGATAGGCTACCTTCCCAGGTGACGCGTCCCACCTGCCCCCCACTTCCCTCTAAAGCACGTGCAGAAACTGCCTTCTTGACCGTTGAACCCACGATAGGTCTTGCCCGCTCCATCTGCCAGAGCCTGTATTCGCATGCAGAAGAAGTCCCTAACTCACCGAAAGTTAGAGACCCATTGGCTATTCTCACCTGGTTTAGCCACCCAGTCAAAGCCAATTCCCATGGTGTGGCCACCTGCTGACAGCTTTTAGGAGCCACAGGTGAGAGCTGGGTGCAGGCTGGAGACCAAAAGTGGACCAGCTACCCCAGAAGGAGCACAACATGTCCCTCACCAGAGGTACCAACCCTCCCCTTATACAACATACACATAAGCCACAAAGGACAGCCTATAAACTATGATGGAGGTTGCTGTTGGCTGCTGGGAGCTGTCTTGGTCGGAAGGTCTCCCCCTCTTCAACTCTGAGGACGTAGAGGCTGTCAGTTCACCTTGGTCCTTCTTTCCAGCCCGCTGACCCCGTTCCTCTGGCTGCTGAAACTATTTCAGTTACAGCAGAGCGGATTAAGATTCCATCACAGTCTCAGGAATGCAAACCATCTCTTCCATTTTTAAAGTGCCTGGCGTGATCGGGGCGCCTGGGATTTTTCACAGTTTATCCTTAATTTGAGCCAGGCTTGGCCCTGGAACCTGGATTCAGTCTCAAGGCTCAGGTCCAGGGTATGTGGATATTATTAACGTGGGCGCAGGGCGGTTGGGGGGAGAGAGATCTGCAGAGCTGAGTCTTCAGAGTTGGACCACCTGCTGCCCTGGTACTTTGAGGGGCAGTGGCTCTTATGGGCATGGCCGTGATCAGGAGATATTTGCAGTACGGTCACATTTTATGCAGTGGTTGGGTTCCAAAGGTTCTGCGTAGACATGAAATCCATGCACATCCAAACCCTCGCAGCTCCCCCTGTGGCTAATGGGTGGGGGGAGAATCATTCATGCTCTCCCTTACATCAAGGGGGCCTTGTCTCCCAAGCAAGGCAGAGAGCTTAAAAGCTCTTTAAAGGTAAAGGGACCCCTGACTGTTAGGTCCAGTCGTGAATGACTCTGGGGTTACGGCGCTCATCTCACTTTACTGGCCGAGGGAGCCGGCGTACAGCTTCCGGGTCATGTGGCCAGCAGGACTAAGCCGCTTCTCGTTCACCAGAGCAGCACACAGAAACGCCGTTTACCTTCCTGCTGGAGCGGTACCTATTTATCTACTTGCACTGCGTGCTTTTGAACTACTAGGTTGGCAGGACCTCATCCCATCGTGGGGATTCGAACCACCGACCTTCCGATCAGCAAACCCTAGGCGCTGTGGTTTAACCCACAGCACCACCAGGTCTTTACACACTTGGTAATCCCAAGAGGATCCTGCACAGAGGTTTTTTTAAGCTCTCTGTTTTGCTTGAATTTAACCTGCGCAATTTCAGCCAGTCTGCCTTCAACCATGCGTGGTTTAAATAGTGCAAATCAAATGGGTGTAAGATGTGATCCTGCTGCATATATCCATCTCTGACACCTGCAATTCAGCTGGGGAACCTCTGCATGCAGTGCATAACCAAATACATCTTTCCTGAGCATCCCTCGCTCTAAAGTCCGACACTGACATTTTAATTCTTTTTTTACAGTATGCAAGGACTAGGGGCATCCCTAAGGGTCATCTAGTCCAACCCCCTGAAATGCGGGAATCTCAGCTCAAGCATCCATGACAGATGGCCATCCGACCTCTGCTTAAAAACCTCCAGGGAAGGAGGCTCCACCACCTTCTGGAGAAGTTCATGATGGGCACCCACCTGGATGCATTTAAAAGAGGATTGGACAAATTCACAGTGTCAAGGGCTCTTGAGTCAGGATGGCTCTACTCTGCTTCCATGGTTGAGGCAGCAATGCTTCTGAATCCCAGTTGCCGGAAACCACATGAGGAGAAAGGGTTTCTGTGCTCAGATCCTGCTTGTGGGCTTCTCACAGGCATTTGGCTGGCCACTGTGAGAACAGGATGCTGGGATAGTTGGGCCATTGGCCTGATCCAGCAGGCTCGTCTTACCTTCTGGCATGGGAGGTGCTCAGCAGTGGAACAGACTCCTTTGTAAAGTAGTGATCTCTCCTTTCTTTCTCGAGAGCCAGTGTGGTGTAGTGGTTAAGAGCGGTGGACTTGTAATCTGGTTAACCGGGTTCGCGTCTCCACTCCTCCACATGCAGCTGCTGGGTGACCTTGGGCTAGTCACACTTCTCTGAAGTCTCTCAGCCCCACTCACCTCACAGAGGGTTTGTTGTGGGGGAGGAAGGGAAAGGAGAATGTGAGACTCCTTTGGGTAGTGATAAAGCGGGATAGCAAATCCAAACTCTTCTTCTTCTTTCAGGTTTTAAAGCAGAGGTTGGATGGCCATCTGTCAGGGATGCTTTAGTTGAGATTCCTGGATTGCAGGGGGTTGGGCTAGATGACCCTTGGTGTCCCTTCCAACTCTATCAATCTTTGAGTCCATGAGATGGCCCTTTTCCAAACTCTGCTTGTGAGATCCCGCAGTTTTGTGACAAGCCATTGCTGAAAGCAGGATGATCTCACGCAGTTGGAGCCTTGCAGCTGGATCCAGCAAAGCCGTTCTTAGGTTAATGTGTTTTAACCTAGGTACATTAAGAGAGGTCGATCTGCACAATTCGCTCCATTTATCAGGGACACCCCCGGTACGCTCAGCTCCGGCTGGTGCAATGAGTAAGGAAATGGGCACACACTGTATATAGATTTAATAAGTGCAGCTTGAGTGTTTGGGCTAATAATTGTGCATTCTGTGCCAACCTCCCAAGAAGGAAACAGCAAAATTGCCGTTTGCAGAGGAGACTTTTTTTGGATGCCACAATGACAGCTTCTCATATACTGATGCTGGAAAAATGATCTCACTGAAGGGTTTTCCCCACCTTCAAACTGTTTGCAATGAATATATTGCAGCAGGGCTGTTTTTAGTCACTTCTGCCTTGTTTGTGGTCAGTGTGGCTTTGGGGAAACTCCTCGTCGGGTTGATGCAAATTAATCAGTCCAGCTGCACCGGTGAGGTCAGCAGCCGTTGTTGTCATCTGGGTTCTGTCGGGAGGTAGATTATTTTTGCTGTTTCCCGTTTTGATTTCAGGATTGCTTTCCAGGCGGGGTGTCGAACCTGGAGCAGCCCTCCAGATGATTCAGCCATGAGACTCGCTGGGCAACCCTAGGGCAAGCTCTCGCTGTCAGCCTCACCTACCCTTCAGGGCTACTGTGAGGATAAGATTCTGATCCTGAATGGGGTAACTGTGCCCCTGAAGGACCAGGTGCGCAGCCTGGGAGTCATTTTGGACTCACAGCTGTCCATAGAGGTGCAGGTTAATTGTGTGTCCAGGGCAGCTGTCTACCAGCTCCATCTGGTACGCAGGATGAGACCCTCTCTGCCTGCAGACTGTCTTGCCAGAGTGGTGCATGCTCTAGTTATCTCCCGTTTGGACTACTGCAATGTGCTCTACATGGGGCTACCTTTGAAGGTGACTCAGAAACTGCAATTAATCCAAAATGCGGCAGCTAGACTGGTGACTGGGAGTGGCCACCAAGACCATATAACACAGGTCCTGAAAGATCTTCATTGGCTCCCAGTACGTTTCTGAACACAATTCAAAGTGTTGGTGCTGACCTTTAAAGCCCTAAACGGGCCCCGGCCCAGTATACCTGAAGGAGCGTCTCCACCCCCATCATTCTGCCCGGACACTGAGGTCCAGCTCTGAGGGCCTTCTAGCAGTTCCCTCGCTGCGAGAAGTGAGGTTACAGGGAACCAGGCAGAGGGCCTTCTCGGTAGTGGCGCCCGCCCTGTAGAACGCCCTTCCAGCAGAGGTCAAGGAAATAAACAGCTATCCTATTTTTAAAAGACAACTGAAGGCAGCCCTGTTTAGGGAAGTTTTTAATGTTTGATGCTGTATTGTTTCTAATATTTGGTTGAAAGCCACTCAGAGTGGCTGGGGAAACCCAGCCAGATGGGCGGGATATAAATAATATATTATTATTATTATTATTATTATTATTATTATTATTGGAGGAGATCTGTGTACACCACTAGGGCTCCTTGGACTATACAGTAAATGCAATAAACTAACAAACTCCCATTGGCTGATGCCACCATTGCCAATAAGAACATCATTACCACCCCTGTACTAGACAAAGACGATGATGTATGTCAAAACTGAGGCATTGCAATAATTCACACATTTCAGGAATATGCAATGTTTGCAGATGTGAGCAGATGCTTCTCAAGAGATGATTGAATGTCAGAGTAGCCTTGGGAATATTCAGAACAGGTGATAAATATAGAGATGAATAAAGCCTTTCACTGGAACCTATATTTGCAAGAGGCCAGTTTGTTCTTCTCAGATCTGGACCTGAGACTCGGGAATTTTAAAGGGCAAACAAGGATTCAGCACTGTGCAGATTTTCCAACAGTTTTGCAGTTTTGCACACATTCCCATTTCCAGCATGCACTGCAAATTATTAAACGAAGCACCAAATAAAACACAAATAAATGCAGGTTTTGTTTTCTTCTAGATGGAGAGGACATGAGCCACCGAGAGCAATCTGTATTTCACTTTTTCGCGGTTGATGTGCAACTTATACATCATCTTATGCATGCAACTGATTTATCAAGTAGACTTAGGTCTCAGAAATTGAGACTAGATGGGCCGCTGCCCTGAACAGGCAGGCTCTCCTTATGTTCTTGTAAGTCCCATTTTTTTATTGGAGAACTGCTTCACAAAATTCAGATCAGCATGAATTTCAGTGGAAAGTTGCGCTTAGATTTGCCTATTGTTTCAGGAAGTACAAAATTTGTTTGTTTGTGTGTGTGTGTGTTTTGCAATGGGATGCAAACCAAATAGAATTTCTTCTGCCCTCCCTCTGCTATGTGAAGTTTTCCCCAAAACCCGCTGCCTCATCCTTTCAACTGGATATATCAGGGATTGAACCCGGAATATCCTGCAGGCGAGTGGGAAACTCATGCAAGAAATGTTGCTCCGATGGGCAAAATCCTCCCCACCGCTAGCCTCAGGGAAAATGTGAAAGTTGTACTGCAAGCCTTCCAGCCTCCCCCCCCCCCAAATCCCATAATTGCATCCCCCAAACAAGCTTAGAATCTGGCTTTTTGAGCTCTGTTTAGGTGATAAGCCTCTTGCGCCCCTCCAAGCATCTTTGCAACGGTCTGTGGGGCTTCCAGGCAGAATTGCTCCTCTCTTGTTGATACAAGATGGAAACAAGAAAGTTTTTAGCAGAGTAATTAGCTGCTTCCACTGCAGCCTCTGTCATGGGATAATTGGGCGCTTTTAAGTACTGCTTGGTACCGAAATGTAAGAATTATGGGTATAATTACCTGGATAGACCTTGACTGGCAAGTGTTTTTATTGCTGTGCAGAAGAGCATTGCCAGTTTGCTAAAGTCATCTTCAGAAGCCCCACAGAGTCTGAAGGTCAGGTGGGTTTTTCTTGAAGACAGGGCTTTTTCCGTCATGGCCCCACATTTGCAGAATGCCCTCCTGGAGCAGAGCATCCCTTGGTTTGTAGAGCACTGTGCACCCTAGTTCTGAGTGAGGGAAGCACTAAGGGCGGCTTCCAACAGAACATTAAAATGCAGTAATCTATTAAACATTAAAAGCCTCCCTAAACAGGGCTGCCTTCAGATGTCTTCTAAAGGTCTGATAGTTGTTGTTCTCTTTGACATCTGAAGGGAGGGCGTTTCACAGGGCGGGCGCCACCACCGAGAAGGCCCTCTGCCTGGTTCCCTGTAGCTTTGCTTCTCGCAGTGAGGGAACCGCCAGAAGGCCCTCGGCGCTGGATCTCAGTGTCCGGGCTGAACGGTGGGGGTGGAGACGCTCCTTCAGGTATACTGGACCGAAGCCATTTAGGGCTTTAAAGGTCAGCACCAACACTTTGAATTGTGCTCGGAAACGTATTGGGATACAACTGGAAGCTCCTCCTGATGTTACCGGGGGTCATGCCATGGCCCTAGCCACCCACAGGGCTTCGGACAGGATCCACGACCGCCGGATTCCTTTAACGGAATACCCAAAAGAGGAGGGGTGGGCGATGGCCCGAACCTTGCCCTCCCATACACCACACATATTCCAATGCCTAACCGCCAATTCCAGAAAGGTTGTGACGATTTGCTACGAGGTAGGTGGAAAACCAAGAGGCTAGAGCCAATTTGCCAAATGGATAAAAATTCCTACCAGGCCCTCTGGGCAACCAACGAAGTCCGTAGCAAGGTCAAGAGCGAGGCATGACCTAAAGGGAGGGGGGGCAGGAGATCCGAAGAAGAAACCGGCGCACAATGAGGATTCAAGGCTGCCACGGCCGCTTAAGTGCGGATAACCCCGGCCCCGTGACAGCCCTATTGGCTGGCTGCAGGGGGCGCGGCGCAACAGCTGGGACCATAGCTGTCAACTTTCGGATTTGAAAATAAGGGATTTTCCCCAAACTTTCGGATTTGAAAATAAGGGATGCCGTGAGGGCGGTGCAATGGCACCAAGTAGCCTCGCCACCCTGCGCGTGAACGGGTGAACGAAAGAGCGAGCGCATAGACGGCAGGCAGGCTGCCTATCTGGTTGGGCGTGAGGGTCTGGCTGCACAAGGCATGCAAGCTCCGCCCCCAGTCGGTCTCAGACTCCTGATTGGCAGCCGAGCAACGCAGCTGAGGAGCCTCCCTGGCCCGCAGGGAGGGAGAGGAGCTGCTTCCTTTGAAATCCGGGAAATTTAAGGGATATCAACAATCCGGGATAGCAGCGGGAAACGGCATTGGAATAAGGGAGTTTCCCGCCCCCAAAAAGGGAGAGTTGACAGCTATGGCTGGGACAGCTGAGGCAGGGGGGCGACACGCTCCCCCTGCTGACGCAGGAACCGGCTCCCGCTCACAACTCCTCCCCTCTGGAAGGAGGAGAGGTCTTTGCAAAGCAGGGTCAACAAACTGGGGGTTCCCCATTGCTCCAGTTTCTTCATTTCCAGGTTCTGCACAAATCACTGCATGGGCTCTACTTCCCCACAAAGCCTTCCTTCAAGTTTTTCCTGTATTATTCTACTCCTGAGACACCAGGAAACCTGGGCCCACTGATAAAACACTGAAAATATAACAAAAACGCAGGCCCTCGGTGTAGTTTTATGTGCAACGGCATCAGCTTAATTATCGATTGTTCCATCTAGCTCCGTACTATTGACATGGGCTGCCCGAAGCTCTGTAGGGTTTCATGAGAAGAGACCATCCTCGTTCTACCTGGAGATCACTGGGAATTCCACCTGGGTCCTTCTTCATACAAAGCAGGTGTCCTGTCCCTGAGTCGCACAAGCCCTTCTCCCTTCCGGGGTTAACTTTAGAAATTCTCTTCCTTGAGCAGGAATTCAGGAGGCATTGAATGCAAGACAGAGATATTGCGAGGAAGATATGAAGAAACAGAAAGGGGAAAAGGACGAGGGCCGTGCTGGACATTCCTTCAAGAACATTTCCTGCATGTTTGTGGGGGTGTGGGGAGGGCACAATGGGGGGCATGAAAATACCGAGTGGTTGGAGAAATTCTTAAGGCGCTCAGGGCACTTTTGGTGGTGTGATGGCAGAGTTTGTTTGTTTTTTACAGTTTTAGCAACATGTGAGTCAACTGCAGAGGCATTGCCTCCCTGTGCCTTTTAAAATTCTGCCCCCTTTCTTAAAGGTAAAGGTAAAGATAAAGGTAAAGGGACCCCTGGCCATTAGGTCCAGTCATAACCGACTCTGGGGTTGCAGCACTCATCTCACTTTATTGGCCGAGGGAGCCGGTGTACAGCTTCCGAGTCATGTGGCCAGCATGACTAAGCCGCTTCTGGCGAACCAGAGCAGCGCACGGAAATGCCGTTTACCTTCCCGCCGGAGCGGTGTCTATTTATCTACTTGCACTGAACGTGCTTTTGAACTGCTAGGTTGGCAGGAGCTGGGACTGAACAACAGGAGCTCACCCCGTCGCGGGGATTCGAACCACCGACCTTCTGATAGGCAAGCCCTAGGCTCTGTGGTTTAGACCACAGCGCCACACGCTTTCTTAGAGTAGGTTTTATTGGAAAAGTGGTGCCAGCAATCTAGGAACTTCTGGTGCATCTCAGGAAGGGTTTTCCATCACAAATCTCTTATTTATGCATCATTTAGTAGTGGTGAAACTGGCACGGCAGAACTTGATCATCTCTTAACGATCACCCCAAACAGAGATTCCTCTAGATTGGCTGAAAGCCCCTCTCAGATTTTGCCAAAGCCACCGGCGCCTTTTAAGAAAGGGATCACAGTTGATTCTTTTTTACAGATAGGTAGCCGTGTTGGTCTGCCATAGTCAAAACAATTTTTATTTTATTTTATTCCAGTAGCACCTTAGAGACCAACTAAGTTTGTTCTTGGTATGAGCTTTCGTGTGCATGCACACTTCTTCAGATACACTGAAACAGAAGTTGATTCTTTGTAATACATTCGCTTGTTCTTGTGCATTATTTTTCAGTCTTCTGTCTTCTAAAAAGAAAAGAAACCCCCCTGCTGATCTGAACCAAAACATCTATTTAGAAATGCATTTAAGAAATGTTCGGGGTTGGGGGTTGGGGTTGGGGTCTTGAAATCTGTTTAACAATCTTCTAAGCGTTGAATCACCGAATTGGTGCATAAGACAATTATCCTATAATGTTGGGCACTAGAGGGCAGTATAACTAAAACTAGCAACTGTGTTTCATTTGCTATCATAAGCAGGGAGGGGGGGGGTGCTGCCACAAAAAGGAAGGGTCCTTTCTTGCTTTATTTATTTATCCTTTCATTCCTTCTTAAATCCTCCTGCTATTAGAGTCAGAGAAGAATGTTTGATTTAAAAGAGAGAGGGGCGGGGGGGGGGGTAGCAGAGCGCAGCCACATTTAAGCATACAAGAAGCTGCCAGAGCTCATGTCTACATGGGCCAAGGTTGTCAGTTTTGACTGACAGCCACTCTCCCGATTTTCCCAAAGGCCCTCCGAACGGGGCAGAATTCAAACCTCTGATCCACGGAGCAGGGGGATAAGGTTTCACCAAGGTCCTCTTTGGTTTTCTGGCACTGGCGGGGTTAATGTTGCATGTCTTGCGATGTGCTGGAGTCTGAGCAAGGCAAAAAAGTTGTGCTGTATTTTCTCATTGAATGATTGCATGGGTTTTTTGGGGGGTTTTCTGTTATATATTTTGCTTTCTAGTTTTTATGTTTTTATGTTATGATCTTTGAATGAACGGCGGTATACAAACTTAATAAGCAAACTATGGCTTGTGGCTCGGCATGTGTCTTCCCCGTCCTCCTGAAGCCACGCTATTCCGCCGGCTGTTGCTCCACTTTCCTGGCCGCCATGGTGCCTGACAGGTTCCTGCCAAACCCAGATTCAAATTCTGGCCTCTCTTTGGTGGCCTGGGGTGTGGGGCAAAAGGAGCGGACTGAGTTGGAGCAGGCTTCACTCTGGTTCACTCCAGAAGCATAAAAAGCGGCCAGAGCTGACGCCGGCAGCGCAGTCAGCCCCAGAGTATCGGCCACCCTGCCCATCCTCTAAGCCTGTCTTTTCTTGCAACCTATCCTTTCTCCTTTCTAGGTTCTCTGGTGTTGCTATGGCTATATGAAGGTTGCTGTTTTATCAGAGCCGGGATGGAATTTCCCCTGCTCTGCAGGTTTTTCCTTCCCCATAGCAATTGTCATAACTTTGAGGGTTTTAGGCATTGGGTGGAATCCTTTAGCCCACGGGTAGGCAAACTACGGTCCAGGGGCTGGATCTGGCCCAATCACCTTCTAAATCTGGTCCACAGACGGTCCAGGAACCAGCGTGTTTTTACATGAGTAGAATGTGTGCTTTTATTTAAAATGCATCTCTGGGTTATTTGTGGGGCAGAGGAAATCGTTTATTATTATTTTTTCAAAATATAGTCTGGCCCCCCCACAAGGTCTGAGGGATAGTGGACCGGCCCCCTGCTGAAAAAGTTTGCTGACCCCTGCAAGTTTAGTCTAACAACTGAAAAAGAGGGGGAGCAATGACTCACCCCTTCTTAGGCGTTGATATCAGGGTACCCCACTAGAGGGGTCTGGAGGGGAGTCTATGTCCACAAGCGCACAGCAGTGGGCCATAGAAACCCCCCAGCCAGTTGCGTCAACACACGTTTTGCAGTGGCCCCATATTCCCGTTCGACCCTGATGTGCCCCTGACCCCTAGCAGGGGGCTGAGAGGGATACATGCCCAGTGCCTAGGCCAAGGTTTTCCTCCATCTGAAATTCAATCAAGTCGTGGCCATTTTCATCCGAAAAGATGTTCTGTCTCCTGCTTGATCCTGAGGTCTAGCTCCCAGAGGAGTTGGGAGGACTGCGCCTGGGCATGCAAACAACATCCCACCTTTACTCCAAGGAACTCAAGGTGGCATGCAGAGTAATAATAATAATAATAATAATAATAATAATAATAATAATAATTTATCATTTGTACCCCGCCCATCCGGCTGGGTTTCCCCAGCCACTCTGGGCGGCTTCCCACAAAGATTAAACTACATTAAAATGTCACACATGAAAAGCTTCACTAAACAGGGCTGCCTTCAGATATTTTCTAAATGTCAGGTAGTTGTTTATCTCTTTGACATCTGGTGGGAGGGTGTTCCACAGGACGGGCGCCGCTACCGAGAAGGCCCTCTGCCTGGTTCCCTGTAACCTCGCTTCTCGTAGGGAGGGAACCGCCAGAAGGCCCTCAGAGCTGGACCTCAGTGTCTGGGCTGAACGATGGGGGTGGAGACGCTCCTTCAGGTCTACTGGGCTGAGGCCGTTTAGGGCTTTCACGGGCAGCACCAACACTTTGAATTGTGCTCGGAAACGTACTCCTCCTCCCCATCTTATCCCCACAACAACCCTGTGAGGAAGGTTAGGCTGAGAGGCAGTGACCGGCCCAAGGGTCACCCAGTGAGCTTCACGGCCGAGTGGGGATTTGAACTCTGGTCTCCTGGGTCCTAGTCTGATGCTCAGTAACCAGATGTCCTCTCCCCTCCTGGGATTTCCAGCAGCAGGGATTCAGGAGCAACTGTGGAGAGCAGAACAGAGGCATCTTGGCTAGTAGCCATCAATCGCCCTCTCCTCATCCATGAATTGGTCTAATTGACTTTTCAAGCCTTGCAAGTTGATGACCATCACTGCCTCCTGTGGCTTCAGTGAGAGCCAGCGTGGTGTAGTGGTTAAGAGCGGTAGACTCGTAATCTGGTGAACCGGGTTCGCGTCTCCGCTCCTCCCCATGCAGCTGCTGGGTGACCTTGGGCTAGTCACACGTCTCTCAGCCCCACTCACCTCACAGAGTGTTTGTTGTGGGGGAGGAAGGGAAAGGAGAATGTGAGCCGCTTTGAGACTCCTTCGGGTAGTGATAAAGCGGGATATCAAATCCAAACTCTTCTTCTTCTTCAGGCAAGGGACCTTCCCCAGCCCTGCCTGCAGATGCCAGGATCAAACCCGAGTCCTTCAGCGTGCAAACTGTGCCCGGTCTACATCTCTTCCTGAAGGAAGGGTCTTTGCTGTACCTCCCCTTCGTCCGGGAGACGAGGCCTCTGAAGCGAGAGTGCCGAAATGCCCATTTTGGGGCCAACCCATGGCCTTCCAACCCACCCTCCGTGCTGCCATAATGTACAAGTCCCTGAAAGGTCCCGCAAGCCCCCCTCCCCTCCCCAGTGGGCTGAATCCTTGGGCATAAAATAAAGAAATAAATCCCGAGTTAAAAATACCAGAGTACATTTTGTTCCGCCCTTGGCAGCGGGCGACATCTGTGCAGCGCCATCTCTCTTGGCACCGGGAGCCAAAACTTCAGCTTGCGGCAGGTGCTCTCGCATTCTTCCCCCAGTCTATGAATGGAAGGGCAGGAAGAAGGAAGCTTTGTGCCAGCCGAGAAGCAAAAGATCTCCTTGGGGGGCAGATCTCCAGAGCCAGAAGTCTGCTTGGAGCTCTTTTTGTAAACCGCAGTGTGCCCAGATATCCATGATACCCAGATATCCAGATATTCGGACCACCTCCCCACCTCGGTTCCATAAACACATCATCAGTGCCCTCCCCCCTATACTAAAAGGAGGTTGTACTTTTGTGTCTGTGTGTCAGGGGTTTATGGTATGTATTTTTGTGTATTTGCAAAACACTATTTGATTCTCGGGTGAGAAGGGGATATAGAAATAATAATAATAATAATAATAATAATAATAATAATAATAATAATAATAATAATTTTTATTTATACCCCGCCCTCCCCGGCGAAGCCGGGCTCAGGGCGGCTCACACCACTAAAATAACAATAAAACATCAAACATAAAAGAAAACAATTAATTAACTAACTATACAGATTAAAAGATTTAAAAGATTTAAAACTTAATGCAACAGCCGATGAATTTGTAACAAATAGGGGAGAATCTTATAATACAATGTATGTATATTGTAGGGCCAGGCTGAATTGGACTCAAAAAGCTAGGCGGAACAACTCCGTCTTGCAGGCCCTGCGGAAAGCTGTCAAATCCCGCAGCCCTGGTCTCTTGAGACAGTGCGTTCCACCAAATTGGGGCCAAAACTGAAAAGGCTCTGGCCCTGGCTGAGACCAGCCTAGCCACCTTATGGGTTGGGACCTCCAGCGTGTTATTATTTGTGGACCTTAAGGTCCTCCGTGGGGCATACCAGGAGAGGCGGTCCCGTAGGTACGAGGGTCCTAGGCCGCGTAGGGCTTTAAAGGTCAAAACCAGCACCTTAAACCTGATAATAATAATAATAATAATAATATCTTTATACTCTGCACTGCCAGAAATTACCTTTTTGAAATCTGCAGAAAAAAATAGGAACGATAAACCTCAAGACATTCTGTTCTGTGCAGGAGCAACACTAACTCCTGGCATGTAAGGATGCAAGTTTAATGATGGCTCTGTAGTGCATTTGTATCTGGATTTTTGCATTTTTGAAATTGGATTTTTTCTTCTTCTTTCAAGAGCCAGTGTGGCCTAGTGGTTAAACTAAGGGCCTGGGAAAGACCAGGGTTCAGATCCTTGCTCAGCCACGAAACTCACTGGGTGACCTTGGGTGCCAGTCGCCTTGCCTACCTCGCAAGGTTGTTGTGAAAGGTGGGAGGTAGGGAACTGTGTGCCCCCCTTGGGATCCTCGGAGGAAACATGGGATCTAAATGTGATCAATAAATAAAGCAGGCATTTCTATACAGGCTCATGCTACTATTAGTGCTTTTGCGAGAAATGTGCAATGTTCGGCCAACCTCATTTAAGAAAAGAATTGCGAGAGAGAGACTCGCTTGGTGCCATCATTACATGTCTTTAGGCACCAGGCAAAAACATTCCTCTTTACCCAGGTCTTCAGCCTTTAAATAATCCAGGGCCTGAGTTTGTACAGCCTGAGACTCTTGATCTCAGAGTCGTGGGTTCGAGCCTCACATTGGGCAAAGGACTCCTGAATTGCAGGGGTTTGAATTAAATGACCCTCATGGCCCCTTCAATTCTACAATTCTGTGAAATGTGTATGTGTGGGAGGGGGGTTGTTATTATAATTGTTTTATTATTAAGCTGTCCATTATTATTCTCCGTATTATGTTTTTATTATTTTGCTGCATAAATTATGTTCTTAATGCTGGGATCTTTGTATAAAGGGCAGAATATATAGTGCTTTTTTATTCTTAAAAAATACTTAGGAGTACTCTCATTTTCCTACTTACCCGGTATATTGAAATACTGCCCCTCAATGAAGCCAAACTTAGATTCACAAAATGTTTAGGGGTATGCGTACCCCTGCATCCCCCCAGAAAAGAAGCGCTGGGTATATAAATGGAATAAATAAAGGAAGCCCAGGCACTGGAACGAAACACTTGCTGGGATAAATCCGCATATTCCAAGCCGGCAGAATGATGGCGGTCAGGTATTTTTTCCCCTTCTTCCAGGGGCGTGGGGGGGGGCAGTTAAATACTCTCTGCTGGGCTATGCAAAACACAAGGCACCACCGTATATGAAAGCTGCCTGGATGGGTATTTCTAAAATTCTTTCGTCCTTATCGCCAGATGGACCCAAATATCTCCCAGCCTCTTGGCCCTCGGGTGGCCTCCGGAGGCATTTCAATGGCCAGGGTGTGCATTGGTACCCCCTGGCTGAACCTGGCACAAGAATGTATTGAGAAGACCAGCAACAGGTGGGGATGGATGTGGAGATCTCAAGGGTAGGAAGAAGGGAAAGAAGCAGGCAGGATAGTTTATCTCTGTCCCGCCTCTCTGCCTCTGCCATCAAGGTGGGGTTTGTTGTTGCTGTTTTGTATATAATTTTTATTAACTTTTTCTGTTTTGCAATTTAGAATATTCATTTAAACAACCTTAAAATGTTTCCATGGTTCTTTTTGCTTATCATAAAGGTAAAGGGACCCCTGACCATTAGGTCCAGTCGTGTCCGACTCTGGGGTTGCGGCGCTCATCTCGCTTTATTGGCCGAGGGAGCTGGAGTACAGCTTCTGGGTCATGTGGCCAGCAGGACTAAGCCGCTTCTGGCGAACCAGAGCAGTGCACGGAAACTCCATTTGCCTTCCCGCCGGAACGGTACCTATTTATCTACTTGCACTTTGACGTGCTTTCGAACTGCTAGGTTGCATATCATAAATCCCTGCATATTTTACATAAACTAAACCATTCAGCATTCCATTATTAAAGGCACATCCAACTTCCAAGAGTCTGCTTTGGGGGGGGGCAGGATCCCGTGATCAACCAGGATCGACCAGGGACATCCCGCGATCGACCGGTAGATCTATCAATACTTGTTTACACTGTTGCATTTATCTTAATGCTGCCCACGTTTTCAAGTGCACACAATTTCCCTCCATATATTCAATAAAGGTTTTCCAATCTTCTTTAAACATATGTTCTTCTTGTTCTCTTATTCTACATGCTAAACCCGCAAGCTTGCCATCGAGGTGGGCTGAGCCCCGCTGCAAAGGGGTGACCATTGTCCGTGTTGCTGCAGAACGGAGAGCCCTCCCCGCTCCTCAACCGCGACGCGTACCTCCAAGTGCCGGCTCTCGCTGCGCAGGAGACGAATCTGATCCAAGAAGATGTCAGTTGAGGAACAGCTGAGGGCTCCAGTTTCTCCAGATGGCCTGGCCTTAACCCGTTCGCCACCTCTGGGTGCTCCAGGGTCTGGAATTCCTGGCCGAGTTGAAAGCCACTTATTTACAAGAGTGTCGCCGGAAGAGGGGCACCGTCGCAATGATTCGGGCCGGATCTGCTCCGCAAGGGATCGGGCCGGATCCGCTCCGCGCGCTCCCAATGCAACCAGGCTGGAATACTGTATTTTTTTCGTGTATAAGACTATGTCCCCCCCCCTAAAAAATAACGTCAAAAAATAGGGGGTGTCTTATACACAGATAGTGCCAAGGGTGGACTGGCGATTGTTTGTTGCCCCCAAAATAGGGAGCGTCTTATACATGGGAGTGTCTTATAGATGGAAAAATACGGTATGTGTGGGTGAGGAAGATCAGGGGATCTCTTCTGCGTTTCGCTGCTGCAGGCTGGGTCTAAAAAAATACTCACCCAGGAGGAGAGCTGGGAAGATCTGCACAGTTGGGTTCTTCTCAATTCCTCATTTCTCCCGAGCTTATGTTCAGAAAAGCAGAGATCCGCAAATGATTGCCGATTTGCTGCCAGGCCAGGTTCAAAATGCTTTCTTCTTCTTCCATAAATTTTATTAAATTTCATTTAAACAGCATTAAAATATCAATGACTTCCCTTCTTCTCTTTCCATTTTGCACAACATAAATCCCTGCATATTTTACATAAACTAAACAATTCAGCATTCCATTATTACATCCGTCAAAACTTATTTACACTGTTGAATTTCTCTTAATGCTCCTGACGTTTTCAAGTGTACACAATTTCCCCCCATATATTCAGTAAAAAAATTCCAATCTTCTTTAAACATGTGTTCTACTTGTTCTCTTATTCTATTTGTTAGGTCTGCAAGCTGTGCATATTCCATCATTTTAAGTTGCCATTCTTCTTTGGTTGGGACCCTCGCTCGTTTTCCATTTGGAGGCTAACAAAACACGGGCCGCAGTAGTGCCATACATAAATAGCCTTTTTTGACACCTGGGAATTTCCACCTGAATTATCCCCCATAAAAAGGACTCTGATTTTTTGGGGGGGAAAACACTTTTAAACATTCCCCCCCCCCCAATTCGTTGTGAATTATTTCCCAATACTCTTTTACCCTTTTACAAGTCCACCATATATGATAGATTCATAGAATCATAGAATCCTAGAGTTGGAAGAGACCCCAAGGGCCATCCAGTCCAACCCCCTGCCAAGCAGGAAACACCATCAAAGCATTCCTGACAGGTGGCTGTCAAGCCTCTGCTTAAAGACCTCCAAAGAAGGAGACTCCACCACACTCCTTGGCAGCAAATTCCACTGTCGAACAGCTCTTACTGTCAGGAAGTTCTTCCTAATGTTTAGGTGGAATCTTCTTTCTTGTAGTTTGAATCCATTGCTCCGTGTCCGCTTCTCTGGAGCAGCAGAAAACAACCTTTCTCCCTCCTCTATATGACATCCTTTTATATATTTGAGCATGGCTGTCACATCACCCCTTAACCTTTTCTTCTCCAGGCTAAACATACCCAGCTCCCTAAGCCGTTCCTCATAAGGCATCGTTTCCAGGCCTTGGACCATTTTGGTTGCCCTCCTCTGGACACGTTCCAGCTTGTCAGTATCCTTCTTGAACTGTGGTGCCCAGAACTGGACACAGTATTCCAGGTGAGGTCTGACCAGAGCGGAATACAGTGGTACTATTACTTCCCTTGACCTAGATGCTATACTCCTATGGATGCAGCCCAGAATTGCATTGGCTTTTGGATTCAAAGTGTTTGTAGTATTGTAGAGTTGGATGGGACCATGACCGATGGCCATCCAAATTCTGTTTTAAAACCTCCAAGGAAGGAGAGTATACTGGTATAGTTCTAGTACACAAAGCCTTTGTAACTTGGGAACAGCCTACCTGTGAGATGGCCTAATCCCATATTCACCCCCTCAACCACCTCAGCTGGTGCAACCAGCCCTTTTACACATTCAGGACTTATAAGAAATCAATCTTTTTATGTTACAGCACCTATGGAACTCCCTGCCTCTTGACATCAGGCATGCATCTTCACTGTGCTCTTTTCATCTCTTACTTAAAACATTTTTGTTTCGGCAACCCTGCTGAGGTATCTGGAATGCTGTTGTGTTTTAACTCTATTGTTCTTTTTACTCTTTCAATTGGTTCCATTGATAATCTTCTCACTTTAGTCTTTTATAAACCTCTCTGAGGTTTTTTTTTTTAAAAAAAAGTCAAGTGGTTTATAAATTTTGCAAAATGAATAAAAGAATAAAATGACCTCCTTTCTCCACATTTTCCACATCAGTTTGATAAGCTTTGAATCAGTTTGAGGATTTTGAAAAGTTGCCACAATAACAAAAATATTAGTGAAAATTTGAAATGAGCGAAAATTGCTTGCGAAAATGTGTATATTGGGAGAAGTGGGTACTGAATCATGCAATGAACACATTTTTGCAAGTAATTTCCCCTCGTATGATGCACTTTCATATTTAAATATATTCGTTTTATGCACACTCCGCCCCCCCCCAAATGTGCATTTTTGTACACATTATTTGGTTAGAGAATTCACCGCAAATTTCGGTGAAGTGCAAATTTCAAAGGACAGCTGTGTTTCGATTTGCACATTGTTTCAGGAAGTGTAAATTAATACATTAGCAAATTAGCACATGAACCGGCCCAGTCATCTCCCCATCCCTTCCTGGGAAACACCAGAATATGTTCACCAAGCTTGACCTCTCCATTTTGTCTGCTATGTCCCTAGTATACAGAAAACATTTTTCACATCTTAAGTGGTGCATAAATTAAATAATCCATCAAAAAATAAACAATGAAAGCCATCTTGACTAGTAGTCAGTGATAGCCCACTCCTCCATAAATTGGTCTAATCCTCTTTTTAGGCAATCTTGGTTGGTGGGTATTGCTGCCTCCCATGGGAACGAGTTCCATTGGGAGTTCCCTATACGTGCAGGTCTCAGGGCAGTTCACAGATTAAACCACAAAATACACAATCAAAATAAAAACAACAACCCAATAATCCCCCCCTCCCAAACAGACATTTTAAAAGGGCATAGGATGTCCATCAAATCAACCCAAGGCCTGGTCAAAAAGGAACGTTTTTGCCCGGCACCTAAAAGTGTATAATGAAGGCTCCAGGCAAACTTCCCTGGGGAGAGCATTCCACAGACAGGGAGCCACTGCAGAGAAGGCCCTGTTCTCGTGTTGCCACCCTCCAGACCTCTCGAGGAAGAGGCCTGATCTCTAACAGAGAAGCCTGGTAGGACTGCATTGGTTCCCTGAGCCTGATACCCCCTATCCATGCTTGAACCCAGCACCCGTAGCAAACTAAAATTCCCAGAAGCGTTTGTGCTGTTTCCTGGTTTGCTTCAAGCAGCCAAACGCCTTGGGCCAGCTCTGCTTCTCATCAACCGTTAGTCTGTCCCACATTTTCCCAGTGTGCCTCCCCATTACTTTCCATACTACAAAAAGCCCATTGCTTGCTTAGAAGTGGATTTCCTGCGCCCGGATGGCAAAGAGCTTTAATTCCGCAGCACTTGTAATATGAACAACAAAAAGAACTTTTTCTGTATGCAACTACGGCGGCCAGAATCCCAGTGGCGAAAGGATGGAAAGAAAAAGAGGTTCCAAAAATCGAGGACTGGCAATACAAGCTTCAAGAATTTGCTGAACTTGCTCAATTAACGAACAATCTAAGAGGAAACTCTAAACGAAAATTTACTGGAAAATGGGATTGTTATAGAAAATATGTTTAAAAATATAGTAAAAATTCTATTTCTATGTTGGCATTTGAGGATTAACGTACGGATAAGCATGGGGAAAAACTTACTAAGGAAATGTTATATGTAGAGAATGTAAGTATAAAGTGTTTATGAGCATGCTCGTGGAGTTATGTACATTCAAAGTTAGAATAAGATGTAAGGGTAATGGTAGGAAGTCTGATCTTGCATTGGTGGTGGTGGTTTATTTTGTGTGTGTGAGGGTGTGTTTCCTTTTATTATTATATTTTTATATATATTTTTTTTAAAAAATCCTCTTTTTTCTTTTCTTTCCTTTTTCTTTTTTAGGTATGGAACAAAACAAAAACGAAAGCATTGCAAATATTTTTGATTTAAGTGAAATTTATTGGTATGTATTTATGTAATCACAAAATCTCAAATAAAAAATTATTAAAAAAAATTATAATAATAATTCCGCAGCACTTGAATCGCTTCTGCCAAACGCCTGCCCCTCTGCGCCTTCCTGCCCCCCCCACCCCCAGGGCACGGATGCCTGCAGCCAGACCCTCTCTGCCTGTCCCTCGGCTTCCTCTCGCGCAGGTCTCACATCTCGAGGCTCTCCATCCATCTGTCAGGAGCACCAACTGGTGACGGCATCATCCTGGGAAGGCGGCTGTGCAAGGGGACGAGGACAAATAAGGCCAGATTGATGGGAGGACGGCTGCCCTTGTATTTATACTCTCTCACGCCTGCACAGGAGCATTTTAAAGTGACTTCAGGGGGACTGTCCGGAGGGGACTTTCCACCTGGATGAGGTGGAAAGATCCCCAAAAAGGGAATGCATACTTTACAGCTGCAGGGACACGATTATCTGCACGCCCAGAGGAAACTGTAGTACATTTCGGATTGCGGTGGGCGGGTAGTCAGACGATGAGATGAACTAACATGGGCAAAAGCTTATTTCCAGCTTCGTAAAAGATTAGACCCCCCCCACCCCACCCCCAAAACCCACTGCGTTTCTTCATTATATAAGGAGCATTAGAATCATAGAATTGTAGAGCTGGAAGGGGACCCCAAGGGTCATCTAGTCCAACCCCCTGCAATGCAGGAATCACGGTTCACATGTTCTATTCAACAAGTGTATGGTCGTTGGATCTGTGTACACTAACAGTTGAAATGTGCAGTTATTCACATGTCATGTCCAAAGGCTGTATGTTATCCATAACTGCATGTGCAAATAATAATAATAATAATAATAATAATAATAATAATAATAATTTATTATTTGTACCCTGCCCTTCCTAACAAAAGCTCTCAACAACTGTCGGGGTGTCCTGGTTTTTACTTTTTGAAACATGGCAACCCTAGGCAAGCAGTTTTTTTATAAATTTCCCCATTCTCATATCGGAAGAATGAACACAGGTCCAAGCTTTCTCTGTGCATGTCCAGGTGTTTGCACGGAAACAGGTACACCTGCTGGTTTGCAGAGCTCCACTATATAGCCCAGTTTAGGGAAGTTTTTAATATTTAATGCTGCTGTATTATGCTTTTAATATTCAGTTGGTAGCCGCCCACCTTAGCTGCCTCACCTCAAAATGGATATTGTAGAGTCGGAAATGAGGGTGAAAGAAGAGAGCGCAAAATATGGTCTGAAGCTCAACATCAAAAAAACTAAGATCATGGCCACTGGTCCCATCACCTCCTGGCAAATAGAAGGGAAAGAAATGGAGGCAGTGAGAGATTTCACTTTCTTGGGCTCCATGATCACTGCAGATGGTGACAGCAGTCATGAAATTAAAAGACGCCTGCTTCTTGGGAGAAAAGCAATGACAAACCTAGACAGCATCTTAAAAAGCAGAGATATCACCTTGCCAACAAAGGTCCGTATAGTTAAAGCTATGGTTTTCCCAGTAGTAATGTACGGAAGTGAGAGCTGGACCATAAAGAAGGCCGAAGAATTGATGCTTTTGAATTATGGTGCTGGAGGAGACTCTTGAGAGTACCATGGACTGCAAGAAGATCAAACCTATCCATTCTTAAAGAAATCAGCCCTGAGTGCTCACTGGAAGGACAGATCCTGAAGCTGAGGCTCCAATACTTTGGCCACCTCATGAGAAGAGAAGACTCCCTGGAAAAGACCCTGATGTTGGGAAAGATGGAGGGCACAAGGAGAAGGGGACGACAGAGGACGAGATGGTTGGACAGTGTTCTTGAAGCTACCAACATGAGTCTGACCAAACTGCGGGAGGCAGTGGAAGACAGAAGGGCCTGGCGTGCTCTGGTCCATGGGGTCACGAAGAGTCTGACACGACTAAACGACTCAACAACAACAGAGTCGGAAAAGGTTCGGAAAAGGGCAAGCAAAATGATCAAGGGGGTAGAGAGACTCCCCTGTAAAGTAAGTTTGCAGCGCTTGGGTCTTCTTAGCTTAGAGAAAAGGTGCAATATGATAGAAGTTTATAAAATGATGCATGGCCTGTAGAAAGAAGGTAGGAAAAATGGTCCCCCCCCTCTCCTAATACGAGAACTCGTGGACATCCTACGAAGCTGAGTGTTTGAAGTTTCAGGACAGAGGAAGGAAAGTCCTTTTTTTTTTTAACCCATTGGGATCTCACTGCAGCTCAGCAGAGTGAGGGTGGCATCTAACTTTTGTCACAACAGTCCACCAAAATTCAGGTGCTCAGAAGCTTGCATGGTCTGCCTGTATGCTACCAGGCCAAGATTGTGCATTAATTTACACAACTTGGCCTTAACAACTTGGCCTTAACAACTTGGCTCCAGGACAACCTCAGGGACTGAACCCTTTTATCCCTTCCCGATTACAGAAGTCTTCTGGGGAGTTGCTTTCGGTGGTCCCCCATGGCTCAGATGCACAGCTTGACTCCATTATGAAGAAGAAGAAGAAGAGAATCCTAGAGTTGGAAGAGACCCCAAGGGCCATCCAGTCCAACCCCCTGCCAAGCAGGAAACACCATCAAAGCATTCCTTGACAGGTGGCTGTCAAGCCTCTGCTTAAAGACCTCCAAAGAAGGAGACTCCACCACACTCCTTGGCAGCAAATTCCACTGTCGAACAGTTCTTACTGTCAGGAAGTTCTTCCTAATGTTTAGGTGGAATCTTCTTTCTTGTAGTTTGAATCCATTGCTCCGTGTCCTCTTCTCAGGAGCAGCAGAAAACAACCTTTCTCCCTCCTCTATATGACATCATTTTATATATTTGAACATGGCTATCATAGCACCCCTTAACCTTCTCTTCTCCAGGCTAAACATACCCAGCTCCCTAAGCCGTTCCTCATAAGGCATCGTTTCCAGGCCTTTGACCATTTTGGTTGCCCTCCTCTGGACATGTTCCAGCTTGTCAGTATCCTTCTTGAACTGTGGTGCCCAGAACTGGACACAGTATTCCAGGTCAGGTCTGACCAGAGCGGAAGAAGAAGAAGAAGAAGAAGAAGAAGAAGAAGAAGAAGAAGAAGAAGAAGAAGAAGAAGAAGAAGAAGACTGATGCATTCAGTATTGTGGGCCCAGTTTCATGGAATTCCCTTCCAGCTGAGGCTACACAGGCCTCTTCCCCATTCAACCTCTGGCGCTTACACCAAAGGCTTCTTTTTTATTCCAGCAGGCTTTTAAACTGAATTCCGGTTCTTTTTCTGCATGCAAAGCTACATCTCTTCCATTGGGCATGCCATGCAAAATTCCTGCAAGCGAGACGTAAGGGTGGCCTGCATCTCAGCTCAGCACTTTCTGGAGAGCAGACGGACTCGGCTGGGGATGAGCGATGCCCACAATACAGGCTCATGACGGACGGCCTGGGGAATGTGACGCGATCAAAACAAACGGGATTATTTATGACCCCTCCTGCCTTTCTCTTGCCACTTGCTGAGCCCGGCAGCTGCTGCCCTTGACTGACAGCTGGTGCCTCCACGAAGGTACCTCCTTTCCTCCTCGCCTTTCACTGTGTCTTCCCCAAATGACCCTTCCTGTGGGTGGGGAGGGAAAGAGCAGCCTTCTTGGCACTGGCGCTAATGGAGCGATTATACGGCCATTTAGGAGGGTCTGGCTGCCCTCAGAATCCATTTTTAATGGCTCTGCCCTTTTCTTTACAAGCTCATTAAAGTGCCCAGGAGTCTGATGCGGCAGCGAAGGGTGGTGGTGATTGGCACCCATCTGCCCTGGCGAAGGCAAGCTATGCAGTGCTCCCTGTTTGGTTGACACCTCAAGAACATCATCCCAGCATTGCAGGGGGGTTATTTCCATCTCTACTGTATTAGGAATCTATGATAAGAGGAGCAGGCCTGGATCAGGCCAATATCCCATCTATTCTAGCACCCTGCCTTCACAGTGGCCAACCAGATGCCCATTATGGGAATCCTGCAAACCCAGCAGGACCTGGGCACAAGAGCAACACTCTCTCCTTCTGTGGTTTCATAGAACTGTAGAGTTGGAAGGGACCCCCAAGGGTCATCTAGTCCAACCCCCTGCAATGGAGAAATCTCAACTAAAGCATCCATGACAGATGGCCAGGATGACAGTGTTTCCAGCAACTGGTGTTCAGAAGCATTTCTGCCTCCAACTATGGAGACGTAACATAACCATCCTGCCTAGGAGCCATCGATGGCCGTCTCCTCCTTCATGAATTTGTCCAGTCCCCTTTTAAAGCCATCTCGTTTGGTGGCCATCACTGCCTCCTGTGGCAGGGAGTTCCAAAGTATTGATCTGATGTGTCGAGATCTTTCCTGTTCTGATTGATTCAAGAGGGTTCTAGAAGGTTTTCTTTCTATGTGAAAGAAACAGGCAGAAGGTTCTTGTTTGGGTTATTTCTTCTGGGAAGCTGAGTACAGCTGGCTTAAACTGGTTTAATCTGGTTCTGTTATCTTTCTATCAAGGTTGTGCTGACTATAGTAGTCAGGCCAGGAGGAGCCTGGGTCTCACTCACTCACTTTCTCTTTCTGTCTCTTTGTTCTGTTGTTCTGATCTGTATGCTTAGTGTTAAGGTTTAGTCTTATTATAAGTATTGCAAGTTTTATTGTAAGTGCTGCAACTGGATTTCTTATGGACTGTGCCAATCCTGACCTGTGACCATTATGCTCGTTTGCCTTCAGTAAAGCTCTGCTGGATGAAGTACAATTGCCTCTGGTCTATTTTTTTGCTATGTGTTTAAGCTTTTTCCTCCTCCAGCGCTGGTGTGACACAAAGTTCAACTGCAGGAAGAAATCATTTCTTTTATTCGTCCTGAATCTTCCACCATTCAGCTTTGTTAGGCTGCCCATGCGTTCTAGTGTTAGGAGACAGGGGAAACTAGCTTTCTCCATCCACCGTCTCAGTGCCTGATCTGATTTAAGAACATTAACAAGCTGCTTTGTACCAATTCAGAACAGTGGTCCAGCTAGTCCTGTATTGCCTGCACTGGCTGGCAGCAGTGGATTTGCAGGGGTTCAGGCAGGGAGCCTTCTTTCCCAGTCCTGCTTGGAGATGCCAGAGGGGTGATGGAACCTGGCACCATCTGCATGCAAGGCAGATGTTCTAAACCAGGCAAACTCCGGCCCTCCAGATGTTTGGGACCACAATTCCCATCATCCCTAGCTAACAGGACCAGTGGTCAGGGATGATGGGAATTGTAGTCCCAAACATCTGGAGGGCCGGCGTTTACACTGAGCTATACAGTTGTCCTCCAATGATTTGGCAAATGCTGTCGTCTTCCCCCTGCTTCTCAGACAGCTGGTTGATTTACCTTCTCGTTCAGCCTGCAAGCTGAGCGTTAATGTGTGATAAATGCAGATTAGCATATGCAAACGATCTCTCTCCTTTGCTAGCTGCAGTCTCCCGGAGAGCAGGAGTGTTCCTGTTGCCTCTCTGCAGCCTCCGTGACCTCTAGGCGCCCATAAGGACACATGATGCGCAGCCCCCTCTAAGAGAGACTGCATTCCAGGGCTCCAAGACAAGAGTGGTAGAATTACCCAGAGGACGGACTTGGGGGGTTTTTGAAGCAAGAGATCTCATTACAGCACAAGATCCTGCCACTCCAGAGAGGCAGGGACACACCACAACTGGTCTCGGGCAAGTTCCAACAGCTAGAGAACCATAATGGATCGATTAATGGAATAACAATAATGTTTACTTATTTATTTATTCTAAGTTTTATTGACAACCTTCTCAATATATAAATCAATATATAAATCTGCCTATTTCCTGGGCAGATGTGGACGGTGAATATTGAGCATCAAGTTCAGAAGCACAGGGAATAAAATCACACCAGATGGCATCGTTTTATTTGCTTCATATTTATTTCACAGAACTTATACACCGCTTGACTGTAAGGTAAAATAAAAAAAGAACCACAAGGCTGTTTACAAAGAGAATAAAATGATAAAATTGTCGGTAAAAAACAGCTCTTTAAAACATGCCAGAGTTTAAGATGATGAAACTCGCATCCACTTTCTAAGCATCTGAACAGGCTTGCCTAAACAACAAACAAACAAACAAACAAACAAACAAACAAACAAACAAAATGGTTTTAGCAGAGTACAGTGAAGACACCTGCCTGCCTGCCATCAATAGGCAGTGAGTTCCAGAGTGTAAGGTCTGCCACATGAAAAGATCGAGTTCTTACAGATGCTGACCAGGTCTTATATGGCACCTGTAGGTGTATGCTTGTGAAACATGGACCACTTCTATTCTAAACGCCATCTCCAACTCCTCGAAATATTCCATCAACGGGGTCTCCGAAAATTTTTGCACATCACTTGGGAAGACAGGCAAACTAATGCCAGTGTACTGGAAGAAGCAAAGATCACCAGTGTCAAAGCGATGATTCTTCAACATCAACTTTGTTGGACTGGTCATGTTGTGCGGATGCCGGATGATCGTCTTCCAAAGCAACTACTCTATTCCGAACTTAAAAATGGAAAGCGTAATGCTGGTGGTCAACAGAAGAGGTTTAAAGACTGTCTCAAGGCAAATCTAAAGAAATGTACCGGTAGTATAAGGTAAAGGGACCCTGACCATTAGGTCCAGTCGTGTCTGACTCTGGGGTTGCGGCGCTCATCTCGCTTTATTGGCTCAGAGCCGGCGTACAGCTTCCGGGTCATGTGGCCAGCATGACAAAGCCGCTTCTGGCGAACCAGAGCAGCGCACGGAAACGCCGTTTACCTTTCTGCCGGAGCGGTACCTATTTATCTACTTGCACTTTGACGTGCTTTCGAACTGCTAGGTGGGTAGGATCAGGGACCGAGCAACGGGAGCTCACCCCATCGCAGGGATTCGAACCGCCGACCTTCTGATCAGCAAGCCCTAGGCTCTGTGGTTTAACCCACAGCGCCACCTGGGTCCCTCTGGGTACCAGTTTATAACCTGTAGTATAAACACCAACAATTGGGAAACACTAGCCTGAGAGCGCTCCAGTTGGAGAACAGCCTTTACCAAAGGTGTCATGGGCTTTTAAAGACACTCAAACTCAGGACGAAAGGGAGAAACGTGCTAAGAGGAAGGCACGCTTGGCAAATCCACACCATGATCAACTCCCGCCCGGAAACCAATGTCCCCACTGTGGAAGGATGTGTGGGTCCAGAATTGGCCTCCACAGTCACTTATGGACTCACTGTTAAAACCATGTTTATGGAAGATCTTACTCTGCTACGAGGGATCGCCAAAGAAGAAGAAGCCAGTTGAAGTGCTCAAGTGGGGAAATGTGGAGAAAGGCAATCTCATAGATAAACTGGTTCTCAGTTGCTAATGCCTTTATATACTAATAGTAACACCTTGAACATGACTCGGTTAATATTCCTCATAATCACAGTCATAACAGTCCAGTGGATTCCTCTCAGGTGTGCAGGAATGGATCTATGCTTTTGGCAATCTTGCCTAATACTTTTAATGATAACCTATAACTTCCGACAGGGACCCAGGTGGCGCTGTGGGTTAAACCACAGAGCCTAGGGCTTGCTGATCAGAAGGTCGGCAGTTCAAATCCCCGCGACGGGGTGAGTTCCCGTTGCTCGGTCCCTGCTCCTGCCAACCTAGCAGTTTGAAAGCACGTCAAAGTGCAAGTAGATAAATAGGTACCGCTTCAGCGGGAAGGTAAACAGCGTTTCCGTGCACTGCTCTGGTTCGCCAGAAGCGGCTTAGTCCTGCTGGCCACATGACCCGGAAAGCTGTACGCTGGCTTCCTCGGCCAATAAAGCGAGATGAGCGCCGCAACCCCAGAGTCGGACACGACTGGACCTAATGGTCAGGGGTCCCTTTACCTTTACCTTTATAACTTCCGACAAATAAAAAGCATTAGAATAAGCCAGGTGTATTAAGATATTGCTGATTTTTTTTATTTAAAGATGTTTCAAGCCTATAACCTTCCTCAATTAGCCATTTTTTCTCTAGCTGAAGAGAGGATTGTATTCTGAAGTTCTTAGCTTTGTCATTCTGATTTTATTAAGTGTATGCTGTCTTGGACACCCGTTTTGAGGAAAAGTGGTTCAAAATGACTGATCGAGTAATACACTTAACATTTGAAGAAAGAGATAAGGAAAAAACAACAACGGTAATCTTAAAAATTAAAGAATATTCAAATAGAATGTATTCTGCTGCCCTGCGGTCCTTTTCCAGGAAGGGTGGGATATAAATTCAGCAAGTAAAATATATCTTTAAAAGAACAGAGATCTAGAAGAAATCCATATAAGAAACTTATGCAGACCTCCCGATGTTGCCCTCGGTTTGTCTGTCTGTTGCTGGAGAGACATCTCAGTCTTTCACAATATTAAACAAGGAGATATTCCGAACTATCTTTGAGCATATGAGACAGCTGGCCAATCTACCTGACTGCTGAAACGGCCAGTAGATTTCCAATAGTATGGACAGCCCATCTCACCTTTCAGTCTCCTCTTTCCCAGGCTATATTATTATTATTATTATTATTATTATTATTATTATTATTATTATTATTTCATTTCTATACCCGCTTTATATTTTAAAGAAAAATCTCAAAGCAGTTTACAGGCACATTAAAACATCAATAAAAACAATCTGAAAGTCAAATATAGAGTATACAGTCAAAGCAACATAATTAACTAAAATAATGAAAAAACTAAAATATTATCCCAAAGATTCAAAAATAAAACATTACAAAGGAGGTCAACTACAGAATACACACTCCACAAACAAAGTTAAACATTTCAAAAAGCAACAACATGCCCAGCTCCTTCAACCGTTCCTCATAAGGCTTAGTTTCT
Organism: Darevskia nairensis; assembly: GCA_034642065.1. Taxonomy (NCBI): domain Eukaryota; kingdom Metazoa; phylum Chordata; class Lepidosauria; order Squamata; family Lacertidae; genus Darevskia; species Darevskia nairensis. The sequence goes on from JAWWNI010001080.1 coordinate 261,936, forward strand.
AGACCCTTGATATCTTGGTCGCCCTCCTCTGCACACCTTCCAGCTTGTCAATATCCTTCTTAAATTGTGGTGCCCAGAACTGGACACAGGACCCCAAATGTGGTCTGACCGAGGCAGAATAGAGCAGTATTATGACTTCCTTTGATCTGGACACTCAACTACTGCTGATTGAGCCTAGAACAGCGTTAGCTTTTTTTGCTGCTAATTCACACCATTGACTCATTTAAAGATTGTGGTCCACAAAGACCCCTAGATCCTTCTTCATATGTTTAAGCCAGGTGTCCCCCATCATATCCTCCACATCATTTCACAGATTTTAAAAAATGATTCTAATGTTCATTTAGTGAGAATTTCTCCTATACTTGTAAGCATATTTTTTTTCTGAATGCACACCTTTTCCCACAACAATTTCCCATAATAGAAAACATTTTTGCATTAATATATGCATTTATATGCACTCTCTACCCTAGAATATGCATATTTGTTACACTTTGATCGGCTGGAGAATTGCATTGCAAAATTCAGAGGAGAGCGAACTTGGAAACTTAGGAAAGTGTGAAGTGATAGTTTCAATGCAAACTGAATGAAATTTCTTTTTCATCCCTACACTGGAGAAATGGTTGACAAGGGAAGGGTTGGAGCAATGCTATGAAAGGCAGGGAAGCCATCAAGGGAGGAAGAAGAAGAAGAAGAAGAAGAAGAAGAAGAAGAAGAAGAAGAAGAAGAAGAAAAAGAAGAAGAAGAAGAAGAAGAAAAAGAAGAAGGAGAGGAGGAGGAAGAGGAGGAGGAGGAGGAGGAGTTGAGAGAAGAGAACTTTGATGGAATAATATCGACTGTCACTTGGAAGATGGAGTCAGCTTGTTTCCTGCAACTCCAGAGGGCAGGACCCAAATCAATGGATTCAAGTTAGAAGAAAGAAGAATCTGACTAAACATTAGGAAGAACTTCCTGAGGGTAATAGTTGTTAAACAGTGCAATGGACCACCTCAGATGGTGGTGGACTCTCTTTCCCTGGAGATTTTCAAGCAGAGGTTGGGTGGCCATCTGTCATGGATGCTTTAACTGAGATTCCTGCATTGCAGGGGGTTGGACTAGATCTTTGGGGTCCCCTCCCACTCTACAATTCAATGATTCTATGACCCCCCCCCACCCCAATGAGCTCAGTTGCAAGAGATACAACTAAGGGATGGGGCCTTCTGGAATAATGGATGAGCCTTTCCTCCTCCACACCCCCAGCTGCTAGCTAGGAGAACAATAGCCAGAGTTGTGTGGGAGCTGAGTTGGAAGAAAGATGGAATCAGGAGATGCAGAGACCCGCTTGCTCTGTCCTGGATACAAATCTTGCTGGAGAAGCAAGATCTGCTGAGTGTCAATGCTGTGAGGCACCACCACCTTGTACTCAGGTTGGATATACTGTACATGTAAATAAAACCGCATCTCTATTAAAGACACCACTGCTGACCTGAAACGATGCCTTATGAGGAACGGCTTAGGGAGCTGGGTATGTTTAGCCTGGAGAAGAGAAGGTTAAGGGGTGATATGATAGCCATGTTCAAATATATAAGAGGATGTCATATAGAGGAGGGAGAAAGGTTGTTTTCTGCTGCTCCTGAGAAGAGGGCATGGAGCAATGGATTCAAACTACAAGAAAGAAGATTCCACCTAAACATTAGGAAGAACTTCCTGGCAGTAAGAGCTGTTCGACAGTGGAATTTGCTGCCAAGGAGTGTGGTGGAGTCTCCTTCTTTGGAGGTCTTTAAGCAGAGGCTTGACAGCCACCTGTCAGGAATGCTTTGATGGTGTTTCCTGCTTGGCAGGGGGTTGGACTGGATGGCCCTTGTGGTCTCTTCCAACTCTATGATACTATGACCTTCATTGCAATGAAACAAAGTCCTGGGCAAGTGCCTGGGACTCCTGGGGTCTCTCACCGCTAAGAGATTGTGGAGGTGTGTAACAATGACAACAAACACACTAAAGGGGCCATAGCAAAATGAGGTTTTTCATTGGAGGCTTTTAAGTAGAGGTTGGGAGGCAATGGAGTAATATTTTTTTATTTTTAAACCACCAAAAATAAACAAACATACAATAAAACACAAACAAAAAAAAGACCAAAAAAGAAAAACACATACCTAAACAATCACTACACTTGAACTACAACACTACACTACACAACATTAATATTAATATTCTTATCCTAAATCCTTAACATTCTCTAATAACTTCCTCCACTCTGCCCTTCTATGTCGGTTCTCCTTATCTATTTACTACCAGCAATTTCCTAATATTCCATCTTATCATGTCTATACCATTTCTTACTTATTTTGATTACATTATTTAACTCTACCTATAACCTCTTAACTCTTTCCTCCACGCTTATATTTTCTAATGAATATGTATGTTAAACAAAAAACTTTAATTCTATCATACTTAACACTTATTTCTATAATCTAACTACCATCATATTTACTATATTAGTCTTTTATAAACTACTTTTATACATTGACATTTCTATTTATATTAATTCTATACTTTATAATATTTTTTAAGATAGTCTTTAAATTTTCTCCATTCTTTTTCCACTTCGTCATCCCTCTGGTCGCGGATTCGCCCGGTCAGCTCAGCGGTTTCCATATAGTCCATCATTTTCATCTGCCATTCTTCTAGTGTCGGTAAGTCCTTTGTCTTTTGCGACAAGAATTCTTGCTGCAGTTGTGGCATACATAAACAACGTGTGGTCGTCTTTTGGTAAAACTTGGTGAACCATTCCCAGTAGAAAGGCCTCTGGTTTCTTCAAAAATGTGTTTTTAAACACCTTCTTCATCTCATTGTATATCATCTCCCAGAATGCCTTCAACCTTGGACAGGTCCACCACATATGATAGAATGTTCCACATATGATAGAATGTATTGCCACATTTCCAACATTTATTGTCCTGCAAATGATAGATTTTTGCCAACTTCACTGGGGTTAGGTACCATCTATAAATCATTTTCATTATATTTTCTCTTAACAAAGTACATGCTGTAAAGTTTATACCTGTTTTCCATAGTCTTTCCCAGTCAGCCATCATGATGTTGTGTCCTAAATCCTTTGCCCAATCTATCATTGCAGATTTAACTAACTCATCTTGCGTATGCCATTCCAACAGCAAGTTGTACATTCTTGACAAAGTCTTATTTTTAGGTTCTAACAATTCTGTTTCCAATTTTGACTTTTCCATTTGAAAGCCAATCTTTTTGTCCATTTTAAAAAGTTCATTAATCTGATAATATTGTAGCCAATCTCGAATCCTTCCTTTCAATTGTTCAAAGGGTTTCAACCTGACTTGTTCTCCTTCATATATTAACATCTCTGAATATTTTATCCAGTTTTCTTCTGCGTTGACTCTTTTATAGGCCTTTGCTTCTGCTGGTGACAACCATCTGGGCGTTTTCCTTTCTAGGAGATCCTTGTACTTCATCCAGACTCTAAAAAGAGCCTTCCTTATTATGTGGTTTTTAAATCCTTGATGAGCCTTTATCTTATCATACCATAGATATGCATGCCATCCAAATTTGTTGCCATATCCTTCCAGGTCAAGTACATCTGTATTTTCTAATAGGAACCAATCTTTCAGCCAGCAGAGGGCTGCCGCTTCAAAGTAGATGCTCAGTTCCGGCAGGGAAAAGCCCCCTCTTTTCTTATCATCTGTTAGTATCTTGAATTTAATTCTGGGTTTTTTCCCTTGCCAGACAAATCTTGATATAGTCCTCTGCCACTTCTTGAAAGGTTCCATCTTGTCTAGTATTGGAATTGCCTGGAAAAGAAATAATATTTTAGGCAGCACATTCATCTTTATTACTGCAATTCGGCCCATCAAGGACAATTTCAAATTATTCCAGATCTCCAGATCTTTCTTTATCTCATTCCATACCTTTTCGTAGTTGTCTTTAAACAAATTTTGGTTTCTCGTAGTCATGTTGATGCCCAGATACTTTACTTTTTTTGTAAACTGTAGGCCTGTCTCCTTCTCCAGATTTTCTTTTTCATCTTGTGTCAGGTTTTTCCCTAGAACTTTGGTTTTGGCTTTGTTTAATTTGAATCCTGCTACTTCCCCAAAGTCATGTATCACCTCCAGTGCCTTTAAAGCACTGGAGTCTGGATTTTGTAGTGTCAAAACTAAATCGTCAGCGAAGGCTTTTAATTTGTATTCTTTGGCCCCCACCGCCACCCCTTTAATTTCTGAATTATTCCTTATCATGTTTAGCATTACCTCCAGGACTGTGATGAACAATAACGGGGATAAGGGGCAACCTTGTCTTGTTCCTTTCTGTATTCTAATATTGTCTGATACCACATTATTGATGATAATTTTGGCCTTCTGATCGGTGTATATCGCTTCAATGCCATTCATAAAACCATTCCCCACCTCCATATGTTGTAAGTTCTTTTTCATAAATGTCCAGGATACGTTGTCGAATGCTTTTTCGGCGTCCACAAACATCAGGATTGCTTTGTCGTTCTTATCTTGTTCTAGTTTTTCAAGGATATCCACCACATTTCTTATGTTGGTATTTAAATGTCTCTCCGGTAAAAAACCGGCTTGGTCTTGGTGAATAACCTCCTTTAGAACCTTCCTGAGTCTGCTAGCCATAATATTTGCAAAGATTTTATAATCCACATTTAGGAGGGAGATAGGTCTATAGTTCTTCATCTGTGTGCGATCCACCTCTGGCTTTGGTATCAGAGTTATGTATGCATCCTTCCAAGACTCCGGTGCCCCTCTTCCCTTCAGAATTTCGTTGCATACTTCCATTAGTGGTTGAATTATCCAGTCTTTCAAAGTTCTGTAATATTTTGCTGTAAGTCCATCTGGTCCTGGGGCTTTATTCATCTTCATATTGCTAATTGCCATTTCAACTTCACTTGGTGTTATGGGGTGGTTTAGGGGGCCTTTCATGCTTTCAGGGATTTTCTGTAGGCCATTTTCGGCTATATATTGCTCTATTTTGTCCTTTTCCTTGGTTTCTTCTTTGTACAACTGTTTATAAAACTTCTCAAAGTTTTTCCTTATCTCCAAAGGGTTCACTACATTATTTCCATTGATTTTGATGCTTGTGATGGTATTCAATTTCTGCCTCTGCCTCAATTGCCACGCTAGCAGTTTTCCACATTTGTTAGCTGATTCGAAAGTCTTTTGCTTCAGTATTTTGATTTTCCATTCAATTTCATAATTGATTAACTTAGAGAATTCGACTTGTAGCTGCTTTATTTCTTTTTGTAATTTAATATCTTTAGGTTTTGTCCTCAATTGCTTTTCTTTCTCCTTCAATTGTTGCAAAATTAAATCCTTTTTCTCTCTTTGCAGCTTCATTTTGATTGCCTTTTGTTGTATTAGGAATCCTCTCATTACCGCTTTGCTTGCGTCCCAAATAGTTCTTTTTTCCATTGTCGTATTTAGATTTATTTCAAAATAGTCTTTTATTGTTTTCTGGGCTTTTTCACAAATAATTTGATTTCTAAACAGTGAATCATCCATTCTCCATCTGAAAGAACCCTTCGGATTTAGTCTTATATCCAGTTGTACTGGGTTGTGATCAGAGCATGTCCTTGGATGTATTTCAGACTGGAGCATCCTGGGGGTTAATTCCCTGGATGCCCAGATTTGGTCAATCCTACTCCAGGCTTTGGTTGATTCACTAAAAAAAGTTGCTTCCAAATCAGTTGGGTTGAGTGTTCTCCATGCATCAATCAAGTCTAGGTTGTCAGTCATCTCAAAGAAAGTTTTTGGTAGCCTTCCATCATTTGTAAATTTTACTCTTTGCGATCTGTCCATAAGCGTTGAGGCTACCGCGTTGAAATCTCCTAGAACTATTAATTTGTAGTCCATATATTCCATCAGCCTTTCATGGATCTCCTTAAAGAATTCCGATTTTGCATCATTTGGCGCATACAGTCCCAATACCAAAAGTTTTTCGCCTTCCACTGTTATTTCTATTGCAACAAATCTTCCATCCTCGTCTTTAAATTTCAATTTGGGGTTGTATTTCTCTTTGGCGTAAATTACTACTCCTCTTTTCTTCACTTTTGCTGATGATATAAATTCCAGGCCTAATCTTTTGTTTTCCAATAATCTCCTATGCAATCTTGTTATATGGGTTTCTTGAAGGCAAATAATGTCCAGATTTTGTTTCTTTAACGTATGAAAGGCCTGGTTTCTCCGTGGTCGAATGTTCAAACCGTGAACGTTCCATGTTAAGATCTTCAGTGCCATCTTTATGCCAAACTTCCTCCTACTGCTCCTTCGGCTTCTTCTTCTGGTGTCGGTGCTGGGCTTCCGGCTAAAATTCCGGGGAATTCGTCCAGATTGTCCTGTAGAAACTTGATTTTGTCTTCTTTTGATTTAATTTTAATGAATCTTCCTTTGAATCCAAAAGCTAGGCCTTGAGGGAATTCCCACCTGTAGTTGATCTTCTTCTTGCTTAGGGCCTGTGTCAGGTCAGTATAACTTGGTCTTAAATCCAGGAAGAATTTGGGGATATCCTTGTAAAGAATAACCTTCTTTGCTTTGACTTCAAGGTTATTTTCGTAGTGGAGTTTCAAAATCTCGTCTCTTTGGCTCTTTGTTTGAAATTCAATTAAACAATCATTAACTGTCTTTGTATTCTTCCTATCCTTTGGTCCAAAACGATATGCTCTGACAATGGTACTTTCCAATTTTTGTTGGTCCAATCCCCAATATTCTCCAAATGCCTTCACTACGTAGGCCTTCAGATCTCCTTCTTGTTCTGGCAGATGTCTCAATCTCAAATTGGTAGCCCGTTGCTTCATTTGCATAAAAGCAAGAGACACCTGAGTGTTATAATGGTCTCTGGTGTGTGTCTGTTCAAGAGTTTGAACCTGGGACTCAACTTTGCTGACCTTTTCTTTGGTTGTTTCAAGATCTTGTTGAAATTGGCCAATTTGATCTAGTTGTGTTTTAATTCCTGCAATGTCCTGTTTAAGGTCTTCCGTATTGTCTTTAATCTCTTTCCTTAATGCCTCAAAATGTTCAAGTAATTGATTCATAACTGTAGAGTCCACTTGTTGAGACAGTCTTCTTTTATCTTTAGAGGGTCCTTCTGTTGCTTTTGTGACACTTCTTGTTGTCACCCCTCTTCCAGCTCCTCCAGACATTTATTATTAATATTTTTAATATTCCAGTCTCTTACTTCCAATCTCTTATTTCCAAGTCAGCTCAGTTAAGTATCCCAGGCCTCAGTTGCTATGGAAACAAACTTTTCTATCCACACTCTGCAATTTACTCAATTCCCACAGCTGCTATTTCCTTTATCACCAAGTTAGACAAAACAATTGCTGCTCAAGGTCAATTCACAGCAGGCATTTCCTGCAGATACTTGCATGCAGAGAGAACAAAGGAGTTTTCAATTTACACTGATCTACAAAGTTAGTTTCACTTTTAAAAGAAGTAGCAATTCTGCCTGTTCTCAAGGATGTAAGAAAGTTGCAAAATCCACTAAATTGTAATCCACAAATTGTAATCCACAGGGTTGTAGCAGGTACCAAACCACCAATTGCCAAAAATTAGAAACAGTAACCACAAAGAGTAGCAGAGTTTTTTTAAAAAAATCTTCAACCCCTGTACTGCCCGGCTCATCCACATCCAGAGGTGACAGTGGGTCTAATCCATTCGTTAATAACTTAAAACAGCAGTATATCCCATCAAATCCATCCCTCCTACCAGAATAACCAGAGGAGGTTTTTGACAGCTGTCAAATGTCAAAGTTTTAAAACACACACACAAAGTTCCAGCCGTTTATAAATAGCGACTTGCTTCTAAAATTACACAGAAGGGAAAGGTGGACCTCCTTTTTTCAGCCTTTCCCGTGGCCAAATTAAAAAAGCCTAATTAATGTTCCGAATTGTTCCAATTACTCACGGTTCCGATGTAAGTTGAGTCAGTTCTTTTTAAAGGAGGTGTTCTGCGCTCGCCGCAGCCTGCTACGCTGCTTCGCTGAAGTGGCCGTTCGCGGAGCCGCAGTGCCCAGACCTCAATCCGCTCTTCCTTCTTGGACCCCTAACGGGGTCTTCCGAAGGTGGGGAGAGGTCCAAAAAGGCACAGCCGGCTCTCCAAGCCTTCAGGCCGCCCTGCCTGAAGTTTCACGGGGGTTCGTCGCGCGGTGACGAAACCCCCAGCCTTTCTTCAGCCGGTCCCCCGCAGCGCGACGAGGACCCAGCTAGCTGCGCCGGCACGAGAACCGGAAGCCGGTTGGGAGGCAATGGAGTCCTTTGTCCAGTTCTGGGTAACCAAGATGATCAACTCTCTGGAAACCAAGGTTTGTGAGGAGCGGTTGAGGGAGCTGGAGATGTTTAGCCTGGAAAAGAGGAGACTGAGTGGAGATATGAGAGCCATCTTCAAATACCTCAAGGGCTGTCACCTGGAAGAGGGAACAAGCTTGTTTCTCCTGCTCTGGAGGGTAGGACTTGAACCCATGGCTTCGAGTTACAAAATAGGAGATTCTGACTGACGCAATCAGTGGAACAGACTCTCTGGGGGGGGGGTAGTGGACTCTCCCTCATTGGAGGTTTATAAGCAGATGTTGGATGGCCACCTGCCAGTGATTCTCTAGCTGTGATTCCTGCATGAACTAGATGGCCCTTGGGTGTCCCTTCAAACCGTACACTTCTATGTTTTGATGAAAAGACAGTCCTTCAAATAGAGGGCTGTAGAGCAGAGTATTGATTGCAATCCATTCTAAGCATTCTAAGATGCTGTCACTGGGCATCTGAAGGGGACAAGAGGCTTCTGGGGGGCCTGAGGCATGTTGTATTGATTGAGGCCCCTTATTGGTCCACATTGAAATCAGCCAGCATGAAATGGGTCCAGTTAGCTGCAGAGGTCAGAGCCACCTCTGCTTTAGAGCTGGTGCCATAAGAGGAAAGGAGAAGCCACTACGGTTACATTCCTCGTGTTGCTGGGATCATAACTCTGTGTTTACTATATGGGATATTTTTGTAAAAGTATCCAGTGACCAAAGCGAAAGGGTCACCCTTCCTAGGGTTACTCGAGGCAGGATGGGGCTCTGAGATGCAGTATCCAAGCATCTCTGCTCGCTACCTGAGTCTCGATTGGCCACGGGGACCTCCTCAAGGCCCAATCGGTGAGCAGGCCACTGGGGTGGGTGGGGGGAAGTCAGCAGTAAGCAATATCTCCATGCTCAAATATGAGACGTGGAGGAGTTTAGGTCATCGGTGTATTTCAGAAGTAAGTGACCAAACGAGAAAGGTTTCGTTCCCTCCAAAGCATGTTGCTGAGCCAGCTCCCAAAGCATAAGGACACCATCTTTTTAAAGATTCCCGTGTAATGCAAACCTAAAATAAGCTCTGCCTTCAGCGTGCCTCTGGCTTTGAGTCACCAAGGGTGGGGGTGAAGAAGACAATAACGCTGGGGTGGTACCTGAAAAGGTCTGTTAGAACAAGGAGACCAGGCAATTAGTGAGAGCCAGTGTGGTGTAGTGGTTAAGAGCAGTGGACTCGTAATCTGGGGAACCGGGTTCGCGTCTCCGCTCCTCCACATGCAGCTGCTGGGTGACCTTGGGCTAGTCACACTTCTTTGAAGTCTCTCGGCCCCACTCACCTCACAGAGTGTTTGTGGTGGGGCAGGAAGGGAAAGGAGAATGTAAGGCACTTTGAGGCTCCTTAGGGTAGTGATAAAGTGGGATATCAAATCCAAACCCTTCTTAGTGGAGAAGGAGACAGAGCACAGGATCCAAAAACCCCAGATGGGCGGGGTACAAATAATAAATTATTATTATAAGGAAAGCCCTGCTGGATCCGCTTTGAATGGGTGAAGGTTTGGGCTGGTGACAGGAAGGGACGGATAGATGAGTTCCTTCTCCCCATCTGCCATCCCCACCACCAACTGTGCAAGCTTGATGCAAATCACAGAATCAGATATGGGCAGATGATCACTCCCTGTCCTATGGTTAAAAGAGAGAGAGAGAGTAAAGGACTCCTGGACTGTTTGACTGGATAGTCAAAGGCGACTATGGGGTTGCAGCGCTCATCTCGCCTTTAGGCCAAGGGAGCCAGTGTTTGTCCACAGACAGCTTTCCGGGTCATGTGGCCAGCAGGACTGAACCGCTTCTGGTGCAAAGGAACACCACGATGGAAGCCAGAGTGCACAGAAACACCGTTTACCTTCCCACCATAGTGGTACCTATTTATCTACTTGCACTTTGACGTGCTTTCAAACTGCTAGGTTGGCAGGAGCTGGGACAGAGCAACGGGAGCTCACCCTGTTGGGGGATTTGAACCGCCGACCTTCTGATCGGCAAGCCCAAGGGGCTCAGTGGTTTAGACCACAGTGCCATCCACGTCCCTGTGGTCTCAACCACTTTTCCTCCCTGCCTTATACCATGCATTCTTAAAATAAATCCTGGGGAACAGTGGACAGAGAGACTGAGATTTCACCCTCCTTCTCTTTGGGTCATGAAAGTGCAATTCAGCCATCACCAACCTGGTGCCCCCAGGATGTTTTGGACTCCATTTCTGCTGGGACTACAACATGTGGCAGGCACCAGGTTGGCAGAGGCTGGAGTAATTAAATAATGGGATTTCTCGCTCGGAAGCAGCTAATGAGTTGGCGAGTCTCGTAAAAGTGCCGCAGAACTGTTTGAGAGATACGTGTGTGTTTCTTGAAGCACCTCTCCTCGCTTCGAGGGCAATGACACTTCTTCAGGATTAGTGACTCATAATATATCCTTGTGCCTCACATGAGATGAGGAGAGAGAGGTTGTGGAATCTCTGCTGGAGATAAGGTTGGACAGCTGCCTGTTAAGGATGTGTCCTTGGGGAGGAGCTTCTGTTGTCGAGAGCCATCACAGGAACAGATACAAGGGAGTCCTTCACACAGCACAGAGCTAAACTGTGGAACTCCCTGCCGCAGGAGGCAGTGATGGCCACCAACCTGGATGTCTTTCAAAGAGGAACAGACAAATTCATGGAGAAGCGTGTCACCAATGGCTACTAGCCAGGGTGGCTCTGCCCTGCCAGGGTGGCCTCCACTGCCAGAGGCAGCAACACTTCTGAATTCCTGGCAACCACCGGAGGGAAGAGCTGCTCTGGTGCTCGAATCCCACTTGAGGGGTCCTGTTATGTACTGAGCTGAATCCTAGAACAATAGGGTCCAAAATGCAGCAGTCTGATTGGTCCTAGAACAATAGGATCCAGAATGCAGCAGTCTGATTGGTCCGCAGGAGCCACCCAATCCAGCTCCAGGTGGAAGTGAAGCAGCGACCTGATTGGCCTGCAAGAGCAGCCAATCAGGCTCCTGGAGGAAGTGAATCCACAATATGATTGGCCTACAGGAGTAGCTTGAAATTAGCCAATCACGTGGGACCCATTGTGTAAATAATGTATATATAGCAGACATTTTGGGGAAAGATTCATTCCTTGCTACTATGAGCTGAATAAAGAGCATGAAATTCACACTGGACTCCGAGTATATTTCAGTTCCCCAGTGGGGCATCTGGTTGTCCACTGTGAGGACAGAATGCTGGACTAGATGGGCTTTGGCCTGATCCAGCAGCTTCTTCTTACGTTCTGTTCCTGAACCCACCAAATATGCTCCAATCAAAGTTATTGTGGTTCCCATGTTGCATCTCAGACCAAGCCATCCGGTAGAGTTGGTTAAACAGGCCCTTCCGGAATGTTCTGCTATCACATCTCTGTTGGTTTCACAATTTTCCCTTTGCTTATTTGGCTCCAGGAGATGCACCAAAGTGAACTTTACCCCAGTTTTTTCCCCCACTTCAATTTCCAACCCCCCCCCCCCAATCATCTCCTTACAACATCCTTCAACATTTGCATCCTGTGACTCACCCTCCAAGACGTATATGAGTTCTGAGGAAACAAACAATGGAAAGGGATTTGCCAGCCTCTGGAAACGTAATGATCTGTTACTCAACACAAGGTGCGTCAACGCCTCGGCCTCCCTTCCAGGCTCCTTTGGACGGGAAGGAAGGACTCTGCTGCTGGATTTTGGCTTCAGGGAGAGACAGACGGTCCAACGGTTGCAAAAGTCAAGAGAAAGAGGTTTGGTTGTCCCCAGCATCTCACCCTGACTATGAAATACCCATCCCTTGTGGACACAGCTCAGTTGGTTAGCGCGTGGTGCTGATAATGCCAAGGTTGCAGGTTTGATCCCTGCATGGAATACCGTAGCTGCATATTCCTGCACTGCAGGGGGTTGGATGATGATGATGATGATGATGATTATCCTCTCATCTTCTTAAATCGGAGCAGAAAGAGCACAAAGAGTCTTGTGCATTGCAGATTTGTAAAATCCCACTGTCAATCATGGGTGCCACATTGATGACCCCCTGTGCCAGCACAAACATTTCAAGATATCCCAGCTAAAAATAAGGAAGAACTTTCTGACAGTGAGAACTGTTTGACAGTGGAACAAACTCCCTTGAGAGGTTGTGGACTCTCCTTCATTGGAGGTTTTTAAGCAGAGGTTGGATGGTCACCTGCCAGGGATGCTTTAGCTGAGATTCCTGCATTGCAGGGGTTGGATTGGATGACCATTGGGGTCCCTTCCAACTCTACAATTCTATGAGTCAATAATTCTATGAACATCCTCAGACTCACAGAAACATCTGGTGAGACCTTGCTCAGAACACACCTGGAGACTCCATCCAGTTCTGAGCTCCATTTTAAGAAGACTATTGACAAGCTGGAAGGTATGTAGAGGAGGGCAACCAAGATGAGCAAGGGTCTGGAAACCAAGCCTGATGAGGAACGCTTGAAGGAGCTGGGTATGTTTAGCCTGGAGAAAAGAGGAGACTGAGAGGAGATGTGAGAGGCATCTGCAAATATCTGAACCCATGGAAGATGGAGGAAGCTTGTTTTCTGCGGCTCCAGAGGGTAGGATCTGAACCAGGCACGTCCAACAGGTAGATCGTGATCTACCGGTAGATCACTGGACGTCTGTGGTAGATCACTGGTAGATCACTGGCTCCCCCAAAGAAGCTCAACAACTTTGGCTCTCTTAAAAAAGCTCAACATTTTAGCCCTACACCCCCCAAAAATGGTTCTCTCCTCCTCCCTAAAAAAGCTCAACAACTTTGACCTGAACCCCCCAAAAGGGGGTAGACCACTGCCAGTTTTTAACTCTGTGAGTAGATCGCAGTCTCTTGGGAGTTGGTCACCCCTAAAACAATAAGAAGGTGGATTCTGACTAAACATTATGAAGAACTTTCTGCCTGTGAGAGCTGTTTGGTGGTGTAACAGACTCCCTTCGGAGGTTGTGAACTCTCCTTCCTTGGAGGTTTTTAAGCAGAAGTTGGATGGCCCTCTGTCATGGATGCTTTAGCTGAGTTTCCTCCATTTGCGCTAGATGACTCTTGGGGTACCTTCTGTCTCTACAATTCTATGATTCTAGGGAGTGACACCTGTGAACTACATATAATAATAATAATAATAATAATAATAATAATAATAATAATAATAATTTATTATTTGTACCCCACCCATCTGGCTGGGTCCCCCCAGCCACTCTGGGCAGCCTCCAACAGATATTAAAATACATTAAAATACCACTGGGGTTTCAGCGGGAGCGCCAAACGACACTGCCTCCACGTTGCACACTGGAAGCTGCGTGCATCTCGCCGTGTTGTGAACGCTGGCCCTGCATTCATTCTCCAGTTACAAGGATCTCGGATCTCAGGGAGAGGAAATGGAGCTCCTCCTCAGCCTGAGGCCTTGGAGAGCTGTCACCAGCTGCAGCAGACACCGCTGGCCTTGGTGAAGCAAGCAGCTGACGGAGCCCAGGGCAGCTGCACCTTTCATTGCTGCAATCCGGCCTTTGTAAATCAAGATAATCGGTAAGGGACAGTAAGAGCATCATCTTGATAAGCAGATGCACTGAGAGCTGGCCAAGGCATTTGGGACTTGGTTCAAAAGGCCAATTTCAGCATTTTTCCCCTCGAGGGAAATTGCAGCTGCTCTCGCCGTGCCAGCCGTGGCATTTCCATTGGGAGCACAGCACGGAGGAAAGAGGTCGCCCCACAGCCCTGACCCACAAACTGAGGTCCTGATCCATATCTGCACCCCCGCAGCCGCAAAGAAAGAAACTAAAGCGAAATAGTGAAAGGAGCCAGAGAAGAGATGCCTGAGAGCTGTCTTCCTATATCTGAAAAGCTGTCGCCTGGTTTAGGGAGGATTGGGTTTTTATCTTATTTTTGCAGAATATATAAAGAGTTGTAAATATGTTAAAACGCAAGTAGGATTTGAATAATGAGCAGCAGTAAAATAAGCATTGGGGATTAATGTGGAGAAGATAGGGTACAGAATGAGTATAATATGCAGCAATATTAGAAATCATGGGGAAACCAAGGAAGGGTGGAGGGGAAGTCAAATGTTAATTGAAAACTATGAAGATGTATTAAACCTGTAAGCTTTTGAAATTTATAAATAAAATGCAAAACAAACGAACGATTGAGATTAGGAAGAACTTTCTGAGTGTTAAGATAACCTTGGAAGGTGGTGGACTCTCCTTCCTTGGGAGATTTTAAGCTGTCTGTCAGGGATTCTTGGCTGTGATTCCCGCATTGCAGGGGGTTGGACTAGATGACCCCCAGGGGTCCCTTCCGTTCCAACTCCAGAATCCTACGAAAACACAGGCACCTCAGCACAAAAAGACACCCAGTCATTCCCTGTAGCTTGGCTTTCATTCACTGCTTTACTGGATTGGATGAACGGAGATATATAAGCAGAAGGGAATGTTTGTTGCAAGTGTTCTAAATTTCTCTGCCTTCTCCCTCTCAGTCCTAATCAACCCTTTTGCTTAATTAAATCTAAAGCCAGAGGAATGGCATGTGACTACGCCCGTGGAGAACTAATTACTTGATTGCATAACCGTTAACGGATTTATATCGCCGTCCCTCTCCCGCTCTGCCTCTTCTTATTTCCTTGGGAAATTGGCGTTCTGTGACTCTCTCTCTCTCTCTCTCTGTCCCTTTATGATTATCATTCTTCTGCAGGGAGGAGGGTGTCGGTTTGCTCCAGCTGCAGTCTGGATCCACAAAATGCAAAGTGACGCTTCAGATATCGCATGCAAAAAGGCCTGAAACGTAGAAGAAGAGTTTGGATTTGATATCCCGCTTTATCACTACCCGAAGGAGTCTCAAAGCGGCTAACAATCTCCTTTCCCTTCCTCCCCCACAACAAACACTCTGTGAGGTGAGTGGGGCTGAGAGACTCCAGAGAAGTGGGACTAGCCCAAGGTCACCCAGCAGCTGCATGTGGAGGAGCGGGGAAGCGAACCCGGTTCACCAGATTACGAGTCTACCGCTCTTAACCACTACACCACACTAGTGTTGGCGACCGTTGCTCTGGTTAGCTGTTTGATTAACAAAACCCACAGCTACATCCTCACAGAGAACTAACTGCATAGTGGAGCTTGGACACAGATTTATTTCGCAAGTCCTGAGCAGTTTCTCCCTAGGAAAATCAGCGTAGCTTCCCACTCCCGGCTCTGATGTGCTCCTCTTGCAAAAACCTATTTCATAAAATGTATACAGTGCTTAAAAAAAAAAAAATCCAAGCAGTTTACGAGAAGATAAAACAAGGATATCCCCTTGGTTGTTGCTTATTTCTGTTCCTCGCATTGCATTTCTATCCCACCTTTTTCTCCAAGGAGTTCAGGGTGGTGCAAATGGTTCTCTTCCACCCCATTTAATCCCCACACCATCCCAGTGGGGTAAATTAGGCTGAGAGGCAGTGACTAGTCTCAGCTTTCTAAGCATCTACAAAAGACTTGTCGAGGCAAACATGTTCTTACCAGGCGCCGGAAAGCGTACAGCGAAGACACCTGCCTGGTGTCAATCGGCAGGGAGTTCCAAAGTGAAGATGCTGCCATACTAAAATATTGATTTCTTACAAATGTGGGATGCATTCGTAGGCTAAAAATGGCACAGCCTCCTTAACACAGCCAACTTTCTGCAACACAACTTTAGGAACTTCGGAGCATGCATTCCTGGTGTCAAAGTTTTGGGACTCGGAGAGTATTCAGGTTTTTCGCCAGCTGGGTGGGGGGGGTGTCCGTTGTCCTTTTTGGGACCTCCCTGCATTATCCCAGAGAGCTCTTTTTAAAGTCCCTGCTTCTGTGAAGTATGCAGTTGAGACGTGGCTGTCACAGAACGCCATCTTTGTTCTCCAGTTCAAACCATTGCAATATGCTCTATGCAGAGTGGTCTTTGAAGATGCGCCAAGAATTTCAGCCGTTGAAGAAAGCTGTGAGCAAATGCGCATATATTCTTACTTTTGATGCCCTAAACAACTTGGCTTTCCAATGATCTCCTGGGATGCATCCTCCCCTAGGACTTCAGGCCTGGCGCTTGAGACCTTCTGATGCGGCCCTGCTCTGGATTCAAGGTTACAGGGAGCTTAGAACCACCCCTGCCACTAGCAGGGCCTTTTCCGGAACAGCCCCGCTGCTACAGAACCCTTTCGGAGAGAGAGGTTCATGCATCCTCCTCCCTGCCGGCCTTTCCAAGCCAAGTTAAAAAATGTTTCTTCTTCGGATAGCTATGGAAAATGGACTTTTCCTTTCCCATTTCATAGAATTGTAGAGTTGCAAGGGAACCCAAGCGTCGCCTAGTCCAACCTGCTCCTTCTATTGTTTTTCACTATAATATTTCCCAGTCATTTTGCTGGAATTTGGGGCGTTTGGTGTCATTGCTTCCTTTTAACCATTTTTGTTTTCCGCTCCATAAACCACAATGGTTTATGAAAAGGAAAAGGAAAGAGGAAAAAAAGAATAGCAGTCCAGACTGGGATTTATATAGGACCCATCCTATTATCCTGATTGGTTCCAAACTGTTTCTAGCATTGTGCTTTAAACTGTTGCAACCCACCCAGGGACCTTAGGGCAAAAGGCAGGTAGTAAATGACAATATGTGCAACACCAAAAAAATAGTGAATTTATGAGCGTGGTGCCGATTGAGAAATACTGCTCTCCCTTCTGAGGTTGCATTAACTTTGTCCCTGCATCACTTTAAAAGATGGTTAAGCTTACCTATGGTTTCAAAGGTGTGTACAGAGCATGCTGGAGCAAAGGGCTAAAACCACGAGTACTTTGCTCCTTCTCTTTTCCTGCTATCCTGCCCAGAACCATAGCTGTCAACTTTCGGATTTGAAAATAAGGGATGCCGCAAGGGCGGTGCAATGGCACCAAGTCGCCTCGCCACCCTGCGCTCCAGAGGCTGCGTGCGAACGGGAGAGCGAAAGAGCGAGCGTGTAGACGGCAGGCAGGCTGTCTGTCTGGTTGGGCGTGAGGGTCTGGCTGCACAAGGCATGCAAGCTCCGCCCCCAGTCGGTCTCAGACTCCTGATTGGCAGCCGAGCAACGCAGCTGAGGAGCCTCCCTGGCCGGCAGGGAGGGAGAGGAGCTGCTTCCTTTGAAATCCGGGAAATTTAAGGGATATCAACAATCCAGGATAGCAGTGGGAAACGGCATTGGAATAAGGGAGTTTCCCGCCAAAAAAGGGAGGGTTGACAGCTATGCCCAGAACTAAGCCCTAGTTAACTAAGCCCATTATCTCCAAACTTGGTTTTGTTTCCTCCAAATGGACCATGAGCATTAAACCTTGTTTTTAACCAGCATGCTGTGCATTCACCTTTAAACTATAGTTAAGCTTCATTGATGGCTTAACCAGTGGATCCCAAAGCAGGTGGTCGGATTACTTAGGGGGAGACCAAGAGGGAAGGGAGCACTGCAGGTGCAAACGGCTATCACGTTAATCGGTTTGGTTGAATTAATTGAGCTAAATAGTTTTAATTGGGTTTTGAATAAATGCGCAGTTAATTGTTGCTCTTTTGAATTTTATGGTGCTATTATCTTTCTTAGCGGGTTGGGAAACCACTATTCTGAGCCATGCTTTTTTTACAGGGTTGGGGGTACTGGGGATGAGTTTATGCCACCTAGGAAGCGGGGGCCAGGGAAAGTTTGGTGGTCACTGATTTCCTAGAAGTCCTTGAACTGTAGAGTTGGAAGGGACCTCGAGGATCATCTAGTCCAGGGGTCAGCAACCTTTTCCAGCCGTGGGCCGGTCCACCGTCCCTCAGACCATGTGGTGGGCCGGACTATATTTTGGAAGAAAATATGAACGAATTCCTATGCCCCAGAAATAACTCAGAGATGCATTTTAAATAAAAGCACACATTCTATTCATGTAAAAACACCAGGCAGGCCCCACAAATAACCCAGAGATGCATTTTAAAGAAAAGGACACATTCTACTCATGTAAAAACATACCGATTCCCAGACCGTCCGTGGGTCGGATTGAAGAAGAAGAAGAGTTTGGATTTGATATCCCGCTTTATCACTACCTGAAGGAGTCTCAAAGCGGCTCACATTCTCCTTTCCCTTCCTCCCCCACAACAAACACTCTGTGAGGTGAGTGGGGCTGAGAGACTTCAGAGAAGTGTGACTAGCTCAAGGTCATCCAGCAGCTGCATGGGGAGGAGCGGGGAAGCGAACCCGGTTCACCAGATTACGAGTCCACCGCTCTTAACCACTACACCACACTGGCTCTCATTGAGAAGGCCCATGGGCCGCATCCGACCCACGGGCCTTAGGTTGCCTACCCCTGATCAAGTCCAACCCTCTACAAGGCAGGATTTTTCAGCTATCTCATGTGCGGATCGAACCTGCGATCTTGTCACGCTAACCAACTGAGCCAGTTATCAGGATATTTAAGGTGGTGTGCAAAGCAGGCCTTTATCTTCAAATGAGACTTGACCCGGACCACTTTCAGTCACCCTAAGACATAGTTTTAAATGAAGATTTAGAAATGCGGGTTTGCATTGTGCACTGATGACAGCATTTACCCTTTCTCCCTCTCTCCCTTTCTCCCTCCCCATTAAGGGCACAGAGCTCTTGCTGCATACTCAGTGTCTGGGCTCGGCTGAGGTCACTTGGATGTGAGAAAGTCAACTGGGGCTGAATCGATAAACAAGAACAAGAGGTGCTTCGAGTAGGCTGGCCTTCTGACTTGGGAGAGAAGAAAAGGCAGGTCCATCACAGCTGATAGGTCCAGACAGGCCCAAGAATGTTAGGAGATTCTGGACAAATAAAAGTATTTCTTTCACACGTCACATTGTGGAACTATGGAACTCATTGCCACCGGAGGCAGTGGAGAACACAAACCTGGGTGGCTTTAAAAGAGGATTGGACCAGTTCATGGAAGAGGAGAAGGCTTGGGATGGCTGCTCTGCCTGTTAGGACGCCTGACACTGCCCAGCCTCCGAAGTTGGAGCCAGCAATGCTTCTGAATATCAGTTGCTGGAAACTGCAGGAGGGAAGAAGGCTCTGATGTTTTTATCCTGATTGGAGGTTTCCCATTAAGGCATATGGGTAACCACTGGGAGAACAGGATGCCGGACTAGATGGGCCATTGGCTTGATCCAGCAGGCTCTCCTTATGCCAGAGACCTTCATGGCTGTGAGTCCTGGAAGACCTGCTCCCTGCCTTGCAGGCCTTTCCCACCTGACCTGGGAGGGTGGGGCCCGGACTGACTCCAGCTACAAAAGCAGAGGCTGTTGAACAGATTCCTGGACTGGAGTATTTTTTTCAGAGGTTTCGTTGGGGGCTATTGTTGCTGCTCTTTTTACACCTGATTTCTTTGGAAACTGTTCAGTTTGGTTGTGTACCTTTTGTTGTGTTTTATTTGTTGTTTACAATTACTTTTGTTATGCTTGTAAATATGTGCTTCGGTCCAGTATACCTGAAGGAGCATCTCCACCCCCATTGTTCTGCCCGGACACTGAGGTCCAGTGCTGAGGGCCTTCTGGTGGTTCCCTCCCTGTGAGAAGTGAGGTTACAGGGAACCAGGCAGAGGGCCTTCTCGGTAGTGGCGCCCTCCCTGTGGAATGCCCTCCCACCAGATGTCAAAGAGAAAAACAACTACCAGACCTTTAGAAGTCATCTGAAGGCAGCCCTGTTTAGGGAGGCTTTTAATGTTTAATAGATTACTGCATTTTAATGTTCTGTTGGAAGCCGCCCAGAGTGGCTGGGGAAACCCAGCCAGATGGGCGGGGTATAAATAATAAATTATTATTATTATTATTATTATTATTATTATTATTATTATTAAACTCTTTTCATCTTGTAAGTCTCCCTGAGCAGGGTTTTAACTATGGAAAGGTGGCAGACAGTTAATATGATGATAGTAAATTCCATTGTTCAGGCTGGAGTTTCAGGACGTCATGTGCCGATCATTAGAGAAAAAGCAATGAATCATTGCATCATAGAACTATAGAGTTGGAAGGGACCCCGAGGGTCATCTAGTCCAACCCCCTGCAATGCAGGAATCTCAGTGCAAGCATCCATGGCAGATGGCTGCCCAACCTCTGCTTAAAATCTACAATGAACCTGCATCGGTCACCTGAGCGATCCCAGACAATCAGGGATCTCGCTAAAACTGGGCAGCTCTGAGCCTCTTTGCAATGACCCCTTATGCCTCACTGTGGCATAAGGTTGTCTGTAAGTGCTATGCAGGGGCATTGCAATGTAGGTGCACTTGCTCAGAAACTGCTTTCCAATCGGAATCAGATACCTGTTGGAAATGTAAAGAAAAAGAAGGTACTTTAGCCACATGTGGTGGCTATGTAAGACAATAAAAGCTTTCTGGGAAATGATTTAAAATGAGTTGAAAAAAATGATGAAGGTAACTATTGTGAAAAAAGCAGAAGCTTTGCTTTCAGGTATAATTGCTGGAGAAGCAGCTACAGAACAGGGGGGAAACATTGTTTATGTATGCTATCATGGTTCCTCAAATGATTTATACCCAAAGATGGAAGGAAGAAACAGTTCTGACGAAGGAAGATTGGCAATTAAAATTAACGGAATATGCAGAAATGGTGAAACTTGCTGGAAGAATAAGAAACCAAGAAGAGAGATTTTTAAAAATAGAATGGGGAAAATTTATTAACTATTTGAAAATGCATTGTACACAAATTAAAGCATTAGTAGGACTGATATAAAGATAAGGGGAAATGTGTAAATATATTTGAATTGGATATGCAGTTATAAAAAGATATGAAATAAATAACTGCAGAAATGAGGGGAGGGTAGTCGAGGGGAAGGCAAATTAGATTGTAAAGATTTTGTTTTTCTCGTTAAAATATTTGTAAAAGTGGGAAATGAAAAATAAAATGTTATATATATATAAGAAGAAAGAAACTGCTTTCCAAGTAGCATCAGACTGGGTGTTGGTCCAGGGATCAGAGTGATCCCCTGTGAGATCTCCCCTTTCAGCTCCAAGAACCACCCAGTCCCACAAAGCTCCTGGATCAAAAGAGAGCGGCTGGAATGCTTTATGCTCTGTCTCTAACTCATCCTGCAAGTTGCCTGGAGCAGCCAGCGGCTGCTTACTCTGCACTCTTCCCTCCTCGCTCCGCATCAGACCCTCGTATCCCCAGGGCGCGCGCAGAGGGTGATTCCACCCTCCTCCCCAGGTGTTGCGCTCTCACACTCAGCCACCGGCTCCCAATGCGCCTCATTTGCACAAGATGAAACAACGGAGAAATATCCAAAACCTCGCCACGCCTGCTGCCTGACACCGCGTTGCTCAGTGTTGCAAAATGGTTTTCTAAGGTGTCCTAGCGAACATCAAAGCCACACAGATTCTGGCCCCAAAGGATCTTGAACCGGTTGATGGGAGTGACTCCCCTAAGCAGAAATGTTGCAGCGTTTAGGAAAAAGGGGAAGAGAAATTTATAAAATTATTCACGGCATGGAGAAAGTGCATGGGGGGGGGGACTTCACTCCTAATGATAGAACTTGTGAACACACCAATGAAGCTAGATTCAGGTAGGTAGCCGTGTTGGTCTGATGCAGTAGAAATAAATAAATAAAATGTCCAGTAGCACCTTAGAGACCAACTAAGTTCGTTCTGGGTATAAGCTTTTGTGTGCATGCACACTTCTTCAGATGAAGCTGAATGTGGGAAGATTCAGGAGAAATCGCAGAATCGCAGAATTGTATGGTTGGAAGGGACCGCAGGGGGTCATCCAGTCCAACCCCCTGCAATGCAGGAATCTCAGCTAAAGCATCCAAGACAGATGGCCACCCAACCTCTGCTTAAAAACCTCCAAGGAAGGAGAGTCCACCGCCTCCCAAGGGAGACTATTCCACGGTCAATCAGCTCTTACTGTCCAAAGGCTTTTTTCCTAATGTTGAATTGGAATCTCCCTTCTTGTAACTTGAAGCCATGGGTTCGAGTCCTACCCTCCAGAACAGGAGAAAACAAGCTTGCTCCATCTTCCATGTGACAGCCCTTCAGATATTTGAAGACGGCTCTCATATCCCCTCTCTTTCCAGGCTAACCGTACCCAACTCCTTCCACCGTTCCTCATCAGGCTTGGTTTCCAGGCGCTAGGTAAAAGAAAGTATTTTTTTTAATGTCTATGGAACTCACTGCCACAGGATGCTGGGATAGATGGGCTATTTGATTGATCCAGCAGGCAGGCTCCTCTTAGGTTCTCATAGAGCCTCCCAGTCCAGAGGCAGTCTATCTTTATTTCTAGTTTCTTGGGGGTATTTGGCTGCTGTGAGAACAGGACGCTGGGACAGATGGGTTGTTGGCCTGATCCAGCAGGCCTCATCTCAGGTTCTTAGGTTCTCCCTCCCACCCCTACCCCCCATCACACTGGAGAAGGTGCCTTTCAGAGGGCTGCCCTGATGCCCTGCGCCAAGCAGGCAAAACTCCCTCTAAAGATGGGTGCCCTGCCTCCTCTCCATCCCACTTGGCTTTCCCTTGGAGGGTGTAGGTGTTTGCTTTAGGCTACGATGACAGGAGAAATAGTTTTGCAAGGCGAGGCCTGGGCGTATTTGGGCGTGACGCAAAGGAAGTCGGCGCACGGGGATTTGCTTGTGAATGTGTGTTGGAGAGGGAGAAAACCCTATTCATTTTAATTATACCTGGGCTGGTAACTCGCTGTCTTCTTCTTTATATATTTTGATTATTAATCACTGGTTAACATCTCCTTTCTTGGCTAAGCCAGGGGAGATTTCACCTATAATTTTGCAGAGTCCGGGATTTACGAGAGGCACGTACAGAGGCTCGTAGCCAAGAATACCTGCCAGGAAGGGGCTGGCGTGCCGAACGGGCAGCGAAACTTTACTGGCAATTTGCAAGAGGTGCAAACTGGTAGCCCCAAGGACTTGCTGCTTTCGAGGGCAGATTGCAAATGAGTTTTCCCCAATCTGGTGTAACTTCCAGCTGTTTCGGACCACAATTCCCATCACCCCAGGAGAGCATCCATTTGGGGTTGTATCCTGACCAGCGACAGGGAGCTTATAGTGAAGATCATGGCACTCATAAAGAAAGCGAAATTGGGGAATATGTATTGCAAACGAGCATCTTTCCTGCAAGCCGCTTTCCCCCTTTCCCTGTCTAATGTGAAATCTTGAAGCGGGCTTCCTTTCAGAAAGCGAGGGACCATGTGAGACAACTTTGGTATCTATAGTTCCAAAGCTGAAAAGTTCCCCAAAATAAATAAAAAAAGGATCAGCAGCAAATGTCTACACAGGAATGCAAATCTATTTGGTGCAGAATTCCCAAAATGTTTCAAACTTTTTAAAAAAGACACGAGATATATATATATAATGAGTTTTAATCTGTTTTTTAGGGACGTGGGTGGCGCTGTGGGTTAAACCACAGAGCCTAGGGCTTGCCGATCAGAAGGTCGATGGTTCGAATCCCCGTGACGGGGTGAGCTCCTGTTCCCAGCTCCTGCCAACCTAGCAGTTTGAAAGCACGTCAAAGTGCAAGTAGATAAATAGGTACCACTCTGGCGGGAAGGTAAACGGCGTTTCCGTGCGCTGCTCTGGTTCACCAGAAGCGGCTTAGTCATGCTGGCCACATGACTTGGAAGCTGTACGCCGGCTCCCTCGGCCAATAAAGTGAGATAATACATTATTTTAATGTATTTTAATATCTGTTGGAGGCAGCCCAGAGTGGCTGGGGGGACCCAGCCAGATGGGCGGGGTACAAATAATAAATTATTATTATTATTATTATTATTATTATGAGCGCCACAACCCCAGAGTCGGTCACGACTGGACCTAATGGTCAGGGGTCCCTTTACCTTTAATCTGTTTTTAGCCTGTTGTTATTTGAAGTTTTTGAACATTTTAAATAATTGTATTTTTTTCTTGTTGTTAACTTTATCTGTTTTGTAAACTGCTTTTTTAAAAACAACAACAACATCCAAGCCAGGATACAATAAAGTGTGGCTGGTTTAGAGAGGTGGTGATACTATTTCCAACAAACTTTCAGAAGTAGAGATCGAGAAAGGGGAATCCTGCTTTCTATTTTGACGTTTGGTTGGCCACTGTGAGAAAAGGATGCTGGACTGGGTGGGTTCCCTGTGGTCTGATCCAACGGAGCTTTTCTTATTAATGATGTCACCAGGCCAGGAGGCCAGATATGTGGTCATCACGATGACATCATCAACCCATATGACATCCCCCTCTGAGCATGATAGCTTCTCTTTAGGGCTGACAGTCTTCTGGAGTCTCTGCACTGTTCAGACCCATTTGAAGGAACTGTGCCGACCGATTTACTCCTGCATTGCAGGGGGTTGGACTAGATGACCCTTGGGGTCCCTTCCAACTCTACAATTCTCTGAATATGTGTTTGGGTTGGGCTGGGCTGGGTATTGCTTTGCACCAGGAATGCTACCTCTAAAAAGATGTGATCGTTAGCATCATCAACATCAGATAGCAGGCTAAAATAAGATGTTGGTGTGTGATAGTCAAAAGACACACTGTATCTCAACTTCCATCAGATCACCTCAATGGGAGAAACAGGAAGAAGACTCGTTTATTCAGCTTTGCTGAAGGTCCAGCTCCTCCAGGCCCTTCCTTGCCTCTGAACTGGTCAACAGAGCAGCAGCTCCTTAGAAATTGTTGCCCGAGTTTGGATTCTGATTTTCCTCTTCCCTCCCTGTCCCCTTTCCCTTGCATGCTGTGTCTTTCTTAGATCATAAGCCTGCAGATGGGGACTTGTTCTGATGGCATGTAAACTGCTCCGGGAGCCTTTTGGGTTGAACAGTGGGGTACAAATGCTCCAAATAAATAAATTTCAGAGGAAACAATATATTCAGCTTTCCTGCCCCATTCAAAGGCAGCACTGGGTGAGAATATAAGAAAATAAGCCACTCCAGTCCTCCTTACACAAGACCCACAGTAGTAGTGGCAGTTGTTGTTCCTGCTGTTGCTCTTGTTGCTCTTCTTCTTCTTGTTGTTGTTGTTGTTTGTATACAGCCCTATACACACAATTGGGGTGCTGCACCAATATAGTACAAAAGAAAAGCAGTTTGCAGCTGTCACTGAGGTGCAGGCAGTAAATGCTTCTTAATCCCAGTTGCTGTAAACCGCAGGAAGGGAAAGTCACTCTTGTGCTATTGGCTTTCCCAAGGAGGCATGTGGTTGGCTGCTGTGAGAACAGGATTCTAGAAAAGATGGGTCTTTGGCCTGATCCAGCAGGATCTTCCTATGTCCTTGTTGTTGTTTAGTTGTTTAGTCATGTCCGACTCTTCGTGACCCCCTGGACCAGAGCACGCCAGGCACTCCTGTCTTCCACTGCCTCCCACAGTTTGGTCAGACTCATGTTGGTCGCTTCGAGAACACTGTCCAACCATCTCGTCCTCTGTCGTCCCCTTCTCCTTGCGCCCTCCATCTTTCCCAACATCAGGGTCTTTCCCAGGGAGTCTTCTCTTCTCATGAGGTGGCCAAAGTCTTGGAGTCTCAGCTTCAGGATCTGTCCTCCAGTGAGCACTCAGGACTGATTTCCTTCAGAATGGATAGGTTTGATCTTCTTGCAGTCTATGAGACTCTCAAGAGTCTCCTCCAGCACCATAATTCAAAAGCATCAATTCTTTGGCGATCAGCCTTTTTTATGGTCCAGCTCTCACTTCCATACATCACTACTGGGAAAACCATAGCTTTAACTATATGGACCTTTGTCGGCAAGGTGATGTCTCTGCTTTTTAAGATGCTGTCTAGGTTTGTCATCACTTTTCTCCCAAGAAGCAGGCGTCTTCTAATTTCATGACTGCTGTCAGCATCTGCAGTGATCATGGAGCCCAAGATAGTGAAATCTCTCACTGCCTCCATTTCTTCCCCTTCTCTTTGCCAGGAGGTGATGGGACCAGTGGCCATGATCTTAGTTTTTTTGATGTTGAGCTTCAGACCATATTTTGCGCTCTCCTCTTTCACCCTCATTAAAAGGTTCTTGTGGATGGTAATAGGATTACTGGAAAAGCATCGGAAGGAGCAGAAATGAAGGGGGATAATTTTCAAGCACTCAAATTTGTGTTTGCAACATTCAGAATTATGTTCTCCTAATGCCACACTATTATTTTGACTGTGTGTTGGTGGTGTTGCTGGAGTGAAGCGGGTTTCAAAATTCAAGCTGGTGAAGTTCTGAGTTAGGCTAAAAAAATAAATGAACTGAAAACTGGATTTGCACAATACGGAAACTCACCAATCAAACTGAACTTTAAGTAACACCGTCGGATGTTGAAGGCATCAAATGGACTATACAAACTAAATTCCATTTTCGGTTCACATTTTTAAACCAACCCCACCCCTTACAAATTATGAACTTGTTAACATTTCTGACTGGAGTTTTGGAAACTTGGCCAAAGTTCAGATTTGGTTAAAAGGTCCCTTTCCTTTTGGGTGAGAGCGAAGGGTTCTTCATTGTGCCTTTACATCAGCGCCTGGTGAAGAATCCTTCATCTCCCTGTCACCAGGCTTTGCAAACAATGCTTAAGTCAACACAGACAGCAATGACAGCTAATATAAGCCACGGAGAGCAGCTAAAATGGATGAATTAACCAGCTTTCAAAAGTAACCAGGCTGTGACTCACAGGCTTCTTGGAACCAAGGCTTCCCTTTCTTTCTGTTTCTAAAGGCATACAAAAGAAAGTACCTATTCACACAGAACAACCCGTGGAACCTGTGGCCAGAAGATGGACAGCTTAGGACTCATCCACATTGTCCTGCCGCTCCCCCCGGGGGGGGGGGGCGAAATCTCCCTTTAGTTTCAGCTTTCCGGCGTTAAATCCAGTTTTCTACATTCCCACAGCAAATTATGATTTAAAAAAACAAAACGAAAAGTCGCGAATACTCGACGGTGTTTTAGCGCGAATTTTCCCCATTGTGGGTATTTTTGCATGCAATTCATCCAAAAGCACATTTTTACAAAGCAATTTCCCGTAAGTCATTTTGTTGCATGTCATTTTTTTATGCACCTGTTACCCGAGGATTTTGGGGGCACGTTACATGGCTAGAGAAGAGCAAAGCAAAATTCAGAGAAGTGCAGATTTCAGAGGATCATAGAATCACAGACTCCTTGAATCGTAGAGTTGGAAGGGACCCCAAGGGTCATCCAGTCCAACCCCATGTAATTCAGGAATCTCAGCTAAAGCATCCAAGACAGATGGCCATCCAACCTCTGCTTAAATAGGGACGTGTTAGACCACAAACTTGACATGAGTCAACAGTGTGATGCAGCAGCTAAAAAAGCCAACGCAATTCTGGGCTGCATCAATAGGAGTATAGCATCTAGATCAAGGGAAGTAATAGTACCACTGTATTCCGCTCTGCTCAGACCCCACCTGGAATACTGTGTCCAGTTCTGGGCACCACAGTTCAAGAAGGATACTGACAGGCTGGAACGTGTCCAGAGGAGGGCAACCAAAATGGTCAAAGGCCTGGAAACGATGCCTTATGAGGAACGGCTTAGGGAGCTGGGTATGTTTAGCCTGGAGAAGAGAAGGTTCAGGGGTGATATGATAGCCATGTTCAAATATATAAAAGGATGTCATATAGAGGAGGGAGAAAGGTTGTTTTCTGCTGCTCCAGAGAAGCGGACACGGAGCAATGGATTCAAACTACAAGAAAGAAGATTCCACCTAAACATTAGAAAGAACTTCCTGACAGTAAGAGCTGTTTGACAGTGGAATTTGCTGCCAAGGAGTGTGGTGGAGTCTCCTTCTTTGGAGGTCTTTAAGCAGAGGCTTGACAGCCACCTGTCAGGAATGCTTTGATGGTGTTTCCTGCTTGGCAGGGGGTTGGACTGGATGGCCCTTGGGGTCTCTTCCAACTCTAGGATTCTATGATTCTATGTGTTTCTCTTTACATATTCTTTTCCAAAATGTGAATTCGGCAGCTTCACTGTTTAATATGGACTGAATCGAATTTTTCTTCCCTGCCCCCTTACAAGCACTACCAGGAAGGAAAGGCTATTGACGGCTTTCTTCAATGCTCTCAAATACCCGTTGCTAAAGGTGCAAGAGGGGAGAAGACACTTATGCCCGGGTCCTGCCTGAGGATTTCTTGCAGGCATTTGTTCGGCCGCTATGAGAATAGGATAATGGGCTCCTAAGCTGCATTCTGGAAAGGCTCAGTTCTCGTGTAGCCCATGGATCTTAAGAAAAAGCTACATAGCAAACCATAGAGACATAGTATATAGGAAAGCAAACTAGATCCAGTCGCGGACGACTCTGGGGTTGCGGCGCTCACCTCGCTTTATTGGCCGAGGGAGCCGGCGTACAGCTTCTGGGTCATTTGGCCAGCATGACAAAGCCACTTCTGGTGAAACCAGAGCAGCGTACAGAAATGCCGTTTACCTTCCCGCCAGAGCAGTTCCTATTTATCTACTTGCACTTTGACGTGCTTTCGAACTGCTAGTTGGGCAGGAGCAGGGACCGAGCAACAGGAGCTCACCCCATCGCGGGGATTCGAACCACCGACCTTCTGATAGGCAAGCCCTAGGCTCTGTGTTTTAACCCACAGCGCCACCCGCGTCCCATACAGAAACTTTAATATTATTATTATTACAGTGGTACCTCGGGTTACATACACTTCAGGTTACATACGCTTCAGGTTACAGACTCTTCTAACACAGAAATATTACCTTGGGTTAAGAACTTTGCTTCAGGATGAGAACAGAAATCGTGCTCTGGTGGCGCAGCGGCAGCGGGAGGCCCCATTAGCTCAAGTGGTGCTTCAGGTTAAGAACGTTTTCAGCTTAAGAACGGACCTCCGGAACCAATTAAGTAAGTAACCAGAGGTACCACTGTATTATATTATTATTATTATTATTATTATTATTATTATTATTATTATTCTGCCCTATACGAACAGGTCTCAGGGTGGCTTACGTAATGAAATTGCAATATAAAAACACGGAATACATAATCAAAATAAAAACATAAATAACAAAATAACCTCCCCCCCCTAAAAAAAAAACCAACCACCAGTAAAAGGGCACTGGGTGACAATAGAACAGCACAAGGCTTTGTGAGGGAATCTGCTGTGAGTCAGGATGCTTTGCTGACATTACTTTCTGACAATTTAGTTAATTTGGGCCAGATTCAACTGAATCACAGGATTGTAGAGGGGGAGGGCCCCCCAAGGGTTGGTCATCTAGTCCAACCCCCTTCAGTGACAAAAAGAGGCAAGTCCTGCTGGCGCAACGAGGCAAAGGTTTAGGGCACAATACCGTGCACGCTTACTGACTCCAAGAAGTAAATCCCATTGCGTTCAGTGGGGTTTACTCCCAGGTAAATTGGTCATTGGCTTCCTTTTTAAAAAAATATAATATTTTATTTTAAGGATGATTACATTTTACATTCCTATCAACACAACAAAACAAAAGTGGCTGGGGAAACCCAGTCAGATGGGCAGGGTATAAATAATAAATTATTATTAATTATTATTATTATTATTATTATTATTATTATTATTATTACATTATATTTTGGAGGTTCTCAACCTCCGGACTTCCCCCCACCCCGGTTTCCCATCATTACCACTTATCTTTTCCGCGTCTTTATACCTTTATCTAATTTATTCATCTCCCTTATTACAATTTTTACCCCAATTGCATCACCAGTGCTATTCAAGGCCTGCTAATGTTTTCAAATGTTTACAATGCTCCTTCAGATATTCTACAAAATTAGTCAATTCTTTCTTAAACATTTTGTCTTCTTGGTGTCTGACCTTCCCAGTCATTTTAATTACTTTATCCATTCTTCTTTCGATGGAGTTCTTCCTTCCTTCCATCCATGGGCATATAACATTCTCGCCGCTGTCGTCACACACATAAATAGGACCTTATTCTCTTTGGGGATTTATTTTCTTATTATACCTAATAGAAAAGCCTCTGGTTGTTTTTACTAAAAGTTATTTTAAACATTTTCTTTAATTCATTATATATCATTTTGCTTTTGCTTTGGCTAATTTGCAGCTCCACCACATATGGAAAAATGTCCCTTCATTATCTTTACATTTGCAACACGTACTCAACATTTTTTTTGCACATTTTTGCAAGTTTTACCAGAGTTAAATACCATCTATACATCATTTTCATATAGTTTTCCTTTAAAGCACAGCGTGCCGTAAACTTTAAATCAACAAATCGGCCATAGGCTTACAACCTTACAATTCTGCAATTCTCTGCGGTTATTCGGAAGCAAGTTCTGCTCTGCTTTACTCTTTGTCTCAGCTATAAATAGTAAAGCAGAATGAATATAATACTAGAGGGAATTTTTATGATAACCAGCACTTCTGCTAACCTGTAGGCATTAAATCACATATCAGGGGTGGCCAACTCCCAAGAGACTGCGATCTACTTACAGAGTTAAAAACTGGCAATGATCTACCCCCTTTTTTGGGTTCAGGTGAAAGTTGGTGAGCTTTTTTAGGGAGGGGGAAAGCCCCGTTTTTTGGGGGTGCAGGGCAAAAAAAATGAGCTTTTTTAGGGGAGCCAAAGTTGTTGAGCTTCTTTGGGGGGAGCCAGTGATCTACCAGTGATCTACCACAGATGTCCAGTGATCTACTGGTAAGATCAGGATCTACCTCTTGGACGTGCCTGGCATAGATTTTTGCCATTAGTATATTTGCATAAATCCCCACCAACACAGTACAGAAGTTTGACTCTGGCTTTTCATGGCTTATGACAGACCTCCAGCAAACAATACGAAACAACATACATTATACTTACCAGTATTGAAAAATGTGCCCACTTTGTGTGTGTGTGTGTGTAGTTCTGCTGAGTTATACATTAAGCTGCATATTTTGGTGGAAAAACTATATTGCAAACTAATAAAGGAAATATATATAAATAATGAATGACTCCTTCCTGGGTCTTCCCGCCCGTTCTTGTTTGAGCACCTGGCCTTAAGAGAATATTGGGATTTAAGGCTCTGGGGATGACAAACCGACCTCAGGCTCACTTCAGAAAATGTCTTAAGCAAAGAAAGGCGAGATTAGGCTTTCATCGTTCTGCGGCTTGACTCAGAGAGGCGAAGGGCCGGCGTGAGTGTGTGTGTGCACCGTTTTCCGTGACCTCGGCAATGACTTCAGGTGAATTCCAAAGAAGTGGCTCAGATCACGGATGCATTAAATCTGCCGCTGTCAAATGTGCTCTGGCTCTGGGGCAAAAGGAGGGTAAGCAGTCCTACCCCACCGTGGCGAGAACAGTCCCTCAGGCACGCCCTAGCTCTCATTTAAGACAGTGAGGCTTACTCCTGAGTAGGCGGGTGCAAGACCACACTGCGGATAACATAATAAATAATAATAAATAGTAATTTTTTATTTGTACCCTGCCCTCCCCGGCTGGAGCCGGGCTCAGAGCTGCTGTTGTTGTTTAGTCGTTTAGTCGTGTCCACCTCTTCGTGACCCCATGGACCAGAGCACGCTAGGCTTCCTCTGCCTCCTGCAGTTTGGTCAGACTCATGTTGGTAGCTTCGAGAACACTGTCCCACCATCTTGTCCTCTGTCGTCCCCTTCTCCTTGTGCCCTCCATCTTTCCCAACATCAGGGTCTTTTCCAGGGAGTCTTCTCTTCTCATGAGGTGGCCAAAGTCTTGGAGCCTCAGCTTCAGGATCTGTCCTTCCAGTGAGCACTCTGGGCTGATTTCCTTCAGAATGGATAGGTTTGATCTTCTTGCAGTCTATGAGACTCTCAAGAGTCTCCTCCAGCACCAGAATTCAAAAGCATCCATTCTTCGGCGATCAGCCTTCTTTATGGTCCAGCTCTCACTTCCGTACATTACTACTGGGAAAACCATAGCTTTAACTATATGGACCTTTGTCGGCAAGATGATGTCTCTGCTTTTTAAGATGCTGTCTAGGTTTGTCATTGCTTTTCTCCTAAGAAGCAGGCGTTTTCTAATTTCGTGATTGCTGTCACCATCTGCAGTGATCATGGAACTCAAGAAAGTAAAATCTCTCACTGCCTCCATTTCTTCCCCTTCTATTTGCCAGGAGGTGATGGGACCAGTGGCCATGATCTTAGTTTTTTTGATGTTGAGCTTCAGACCATATTTTGCGCTCTCCTCTTTCACCCTCATTAAAAGGTTCTTTAATTCCTCCTCACTCAGAGCGGCTAACATCATATAAATAATAAAATATGCATAGAAACAAGCAATCAATCGATTTCCCCCACCCTCCAGTGGAAAAATACCATCAAAGTTGGAGTGGCAACAAAAATTAATGGAATACACAGAGCTGGCTAAATTAAGAGAAAGAACGAGAGACCATACAGAACAAACATTTATTAATAAATGGGGTTGGGGTTTTTTTGGTTTTTTTAAGGTACCTTAAAGACTATTGTGATAGCATGATGTCTGTGGCAGCCTCCAAATAACTTCCGCAATATACTGGATAAGTGTAAGAAAGGACAATCTTTCTGATAATTGGCAACCAAAAACTGAGATAAACAGTGTGCTAAGTAAATGAACATTTTAAGGCATAAGGAGATGGCAGGAAGTCGTTGGAACCTTAAGAAGACTGTGATAAGGTGTAACAGATATTAGTAATTTTTTGTTTTTCTATGGATAACTCTGATTTTATGTTACATTTTCCTAAGTTCAATAAGGCATTAAAAAAGAAAGAAAGGGGATTTTCCCCACCCTCCTGGCTGGAGATGGAGAACTTTGGCCAGGGGTGCAAGACACTCCTATGAACATGATTTATGTCTTTGACTGTAGGGAAATGAAAAAGAGAGAGCAAGGGAGATTTAGGCTGCATTCCAAGTGCTGAACATCCCCACCCATTCCAGGAAGCCTCCACCTTCCTGACTCACCCTGAAAGCGAAATTGGGGAATATATATTGCATACGAGCGACTTTCCTGCAAGCCGCTTTGCCCCGTCTGATGTGAAATCTCGACACGGGCTTCCGTTCAGGAAGAGAGGGACCATGTGAGACAACTTTGGTATCTATAGTTCCAAAGTTGAGAAGTTTCCCAAAATAACGGGGGGGGGGGGGAGAGAACAGCAGCACATTTCTTCACGTGAATGCAAATCTGTTTGGCGCAGAATTCCCCAAATGTCTCAAACTTTAAAAAGATACGAGATATCATGCATATAATCCGTTTTTAGCCTATTGTTATTTGAAGATTTTGAACATTTTAAATAATTGTTTTTATCTGTTCTGTGAACTGCTTTAAGGTTCTTTTCTTTCATGCAAGCAAGCGGTGTAAAAGTTTTATGAAGTAAATTTAAGAAATAAAAGGCTTCCTCCAGGGATGAATTATTACATGCTTTTTTTAAAAAAATTACTCTATAAAGGCAGCGGGGGCTGAGAGTTGTAACATCTCCTGAGGCTCAAACTTTGAAAGACTGAAGGGGAGGAGCCTAATTGCTAAGGGGCGGTGCCTGGCAGATGAGGGTGGAGCCTTGTGGGCTGGGTGGAGCCTAGTTCAGAGGTCTCCCTGTACCACCTCTTCCACCTGGATGAGATTCCCCCAAGCCCTCATCCTGCCACTTTTTTTACACTAGTTTCTGAGGGAAAAGAGGATCTCATCTATGTACAGCTGAAGGCATGTGGAGGCAGCCCTGTTTAGGGAAGTTTTTTAATGTTTAATGCTGTATTGTGTTTTTAATATTTGGTTGGTTGCTGCCCAGAGTGGATGGGGGAACCCAGCCAGATGGTCGGGGTATAAATAAATAAATTATTATTATTATTATTATTATTATTATTATTATTATTATTATTATTATCTGAGGCAGCAGGAGTTTGATGGGAAATACGGTAGTGCCCCCTGGAGTCAGTGCAATTACCTAGGGGGTGCTAAAAGTAAACGGGTGGCAAGGGAGCACCGGAGGTGTAAATGAATATAGGACTTTGAAAGGCTGGATTCCCTGGATCGAATTCATCCATTTTGTGGAATTAAAGGAAATGCCTCTCATTGGATTTTGAATGAATGTGCAACCAATTGTTACTGTTTTAAATTTTATCCTGTTTTATCTTCCTTAGCAGGTTGTTCCGAATAACACTTTTTATAGAGTGGGCAGCACTGCGGATGACTTCATGGAACCAAGGGGCCTGTGGCTCAAAAGGGTTTGGGAATGGATGTAAAAAAAAGGGGGGGTTGGGAACCCCTGGTTTAAATCAGAACGAACCCTTCTAAATTTGCATCTATACATTTTATACATTGGATTTTATGCAGATCAGAGCCTCCTGCAATGTCCACCCTACTGATCCACCACTCCTGCCCTAAGTAAATCTCCATTTCAGGCAGCTTTTTTCCTTCCTTCCTTCCTTCCTTCCTTCCTTCCTTCCTTCCTTCCTTCCTTCCTTCTTTCCTTCCCTCCCTCCCTCCCTCCCTCCTTCCTTCCTTCCTTCTTTCTTTCTTTCTCTTAAACATCTTTATTGAAAGTTCAAAAAATACATAACCATACATGCACCAAACACGGTGAGACGCAAACCAAAAAGAGAAAAATAAAAAGAGAAACGGAACCCGTGCAGAAGGGAAAACAAAGGGGGACGACGACGACCCAAAACTGTATATTTTACAAGGTTGTTATTGTACTTCACCAGATCTTAACCTATTGCAGTATTTGTAAGAATGGATTCCAAATGTCATTGAATTTGTCCGTGGCAAGTCTGCGTTTAAATGCAAGTTGTTCATACGTTGCAAATTTGTAGAAGTCTTCAATCCAGGCATAGAAGGAAGCCGCATTTTTATTTTTCCAATTCATCAGTACCAGTCTTTTTTGCTGTGGAAAGAGCACAGAGAGTCCACTCGTACTGTCCTTTTCTAGGGTTCCATGTACTGGGAATATACTGTACTTTTCCATGTATGAGACTAGGTTGTTGTTTTTTAACTAAAAAATAATGTTTAAAAGGGGGGTAGTCTTATACATGGGGGCAATCTCCCCCCTCCAATTTTCTTTATTTTGAGTCCCCCAAAATAGGGGCCGTCTTATACACGGGGGCATGTTAGACACGGAAAAATACGATAATTCAATAGTATATTTTGCTCTATAAATGTGAGGTTGTTCCATACAGTTCTGTTGATGGTTTCAGTTGCCTTCTGTTAATATACCCAAATTTCAGGCAGTTTCTTAATGAAGTCAGCATTGCCTCAGCCGCTCCCATCATCGTCACCGGATGCTAATGAACAGTGCGGCTTCTTCCCTGTTGCCAGAATCCAGACGTATTGAAATGGTGTTTTCTGCTGCACCAGCAAAAGCTGCCAGGCACCTGGTGAACTGTTGACTCAGAGAGAGATGACTCAATTTCCCCCCAACCTCTTGTCAACAAATCCATCTCGGCAAGGAGTGGGAAGCTGGCAAGGGCAACCGGAGCGATCCGAGGGATGGACTGACTGCTCCACGAAGAAAGGTGGCAGGGTTTGGGACCTTCTACTTCAGAGAAAGGACAAGCGGTGACGTGATAGAAGATTATAAAATTATGGCACTGATAAAAGAGAATAAGTTTAGAATATTTTAAAGAAGACTAGAAATCTTTCCTAGTCTATACCTCATGTTGCGAACGCTGTGGGTTATGCATTTTCGGGTTGCGCTCCTTGCCGAACCCGGAAGTACCGGAACAGGTTACTTCCGGGTTTCGGCGCTGGCGCATGTGCAGAATCACTAAATCGCATGCGCAAAAGTGCCAAATCGCAACCCGAGCGTGCACAGTTGCGGCGCTGCGGGTTGCGGATGCTGCGGGTTGCGAATGCAGCTCCCGCACGTCCACTGTACAGTGCTTTTTCCCCCTTAAAAAAAGTTTAGGGGTATTCTCATTTTGATTTAATAAAATCACCATTTTATAGTTCAAATCGGGGGAAATATATACAGTAAATGGACAGAAGTACGAAGATTCACAAAATATTTAGGGGTATGCGGAGGCGCCAGACCAAGAGTCTGGGGCCCGAGAGTTGGAGTCTGGGGAAGAGTCCGCGCATCGGTCGGAGTGCTGCAAAGGGCTCTTCTGCTATGGGAAGCTCTGTGGTGCGAGTTTGGGGGCGAGCGAGTCAGCGAGACGCGGAGGCGGCCTGCCAGCTCTGCCCTCCTGCGTGCCTGAGATTGCCGTAGGGCCATGGAGAGGCCCGCCCAGCGCATGTTGCTTCTACCACAAGGTACCCGGCTTCGCTCAGTTGCCCACGCCCACGCCTTGGGCTGGTTTGTTGTGCTCCTTATGTTTCTTATGTTTCCTTATGTATCTGAAGAAGTGTGCATGCACACGAAAGCTCATACCAAGAAAAAACTTAGTTGGTCTCTAAGGTGCTACTGGAAGGAATTTTTTTTAATTTTTATTTTGTTTCAACTACGGCAGACCAACACGGCTACTTACCTGTAAGAAGAAGAAGAGTTTGGGCGGGGGGTGATATGTTTGTATGATTATATTGTATGAATGTATGATGTATGTTGTAATTTTGTGAACTAAATAAAGATTTATAATAATAATAAAAAAGAAGAAGAAGAAGCGTTTGCATTTGATATCCCGCTTTATCACTACCCGAAGGAGTCTCAAAGCGGCTCACAATCTCATTTCCCTCCCTGCCCCACAACAAACACTCTGTGAGATGAGTGGGGCTGAGAGACTTCAAAGAAGTGTGAGTAGCCCAAGGTCACCCAGCAGCTGCATGTGGAGGAGTGGAGACGCAAACCCGGTTCACCAGATTACAAGTCTACCGCTCTTAACCACTACACCACACTGTAACTCCTTATGTTTCCTGTTTTCTTTTCTTGAGCAGAGATAAGCAAGGTGCCAGCTCCCTAAAAAAAGGTCGACAACTCTGGGCAACCTAGGAGGGGGGCGCCGGGCGGATCTTCGCACCCCGGCGCCACATATGCTTAAGACGGCCCTGCTCCTATGATGTAAGTCAGGGGTGGCCAACTCCAAAGAGACTGTGATCTACTCACAGAGTTAAAAACTGGCAGTGATCTACCCCCTTTTGGGGGGTTCAGGTCAAAGTTGTTAAGCTTTTTATAGGGAGGAGGAAGGCCCATTTTTAGGGGTTCAGGTCAGAGTTGTTGAGCATTTCTGAGGCGGGAGAAAAGCCCTGTTTTTTGGGGGGCGTGAAGGGCTAAAATGTTGAGCATTTTTTAGGGGAGCCAAAGTTGTTGAGCTTCTTTGGGGGGAGCCAGTGATCTACCAGTGATCTACCACAGACGCCCAGTGATCTATCGGTAGATCACGATCTACCTGTTGGATGTGCCTGATGTAAGTCATGGGCCCCGCCTGCTAGCCTGCTCCCTAAAATATCCCTGGTTTGCTCATTTCTTTATATAGGGTGCCTACATTCTGCACGGACTGCATGGCAACATGCGCAAATGGCTTGAGATACCTATGAGGTCCATCAATTACCATATAGCATATATTCAACACACAAAAACAGCGACAATTTGTTGTTGACAACGGACAGCTGGACATACAATGGGCCCCATTACCTTCAGGAGCTGAGGGCCGCATCAAACCTACATCTGGCCCTGACTGTGAGGACAGGATGCTGGACTAGGTGGGCCTGTGGCCTGATCCAGCAGGACTCTTCTTGTCTTCTCTCCCCCACCTTCCCCAACCATGGGCTTTGCTGGCTCTGGATAAATGTTCATGGCCACGGAGACACCACCCCTTTGAGTCTCAGGGCTGAGTCATTCCAGCTACTCTCAGTATTAATACGAGGCTCGGCTACATCATGGAGGAAGATGGTCTCCTCGCACAGGAAAAACCCAGAAAACCTGCAGAGAGGAAATGTGTGCGAAGCGCCATCAGCATCCAAAAGCAACTCAGCGTTGTCAGAAAGAGAAGGATTTCGCACCCGACTTCAAGACTGCTGCGTTGCCGTTTAAAAACTATCAAAAATAAATCGCCAGAACCGCTTTTGGATCATGCAAAGTTTAATTGGAAAATACAGAAGGCTGTTATTCTGGCTCACGCAATGCAGAATGACTGACAGAATATAATTCAAAGCAGGGGCGCTTATACTTTGGAACTCCCTGCCTGTTGACATCAAACAGGCGCCTTCCCTGTATCCTTTTCACTGCTTGTTAAAAACATCATTTTTTAGACGAGCCAAACCAGATGCTTAGAAAGTCCAGGTGGATTTAACTTTTTGTATGTTTTAAAGCATTGCTGTGATTCCCCCGCCCCTTTGATTTTCTTGTTTTACTTTTTAAATTTTATTTCTGATACATTTCAACACAAGGGAGGAAACCAACCCCCCAGAAAGCAATAGGAAATAGGGAAAAGAAAATTACATATTACATATTCTATTACTGTACATTAACAACAACAACAACAACAACAACAACAACAACAACAGCAACAACAGTCGGTGAGGGACTTCCCTTCTTCTCCTTGCATGGTTCCTTTTATCTTCCACTTCCTCTCGCGTCTTCTTAGTTTCCCCAATCTTCTTGTTTTACCTTTCTATATACTACTTTGAGGTTTCCATCCAGTGGTGCATCAATTTAATGAAATAAAGGAAGTGAATAAAGGAAACCCTCTAAAGCTCTCCAGGTTGGTGAGGTATCTCTTTAGACAATCAATCAGGATATAGATTGCATGAAATAAATGAAATAAATAAACAAACCGTTTTAAATTGATTCTGGGCTGCATCAATAGGAGTATAGCATCTAGATCAAGGGAAGTAATAGTACCACTGTATTCTGCTCTGGTGAGACCTCACCTGGAATACTGTGTCCAGTTCTGGGCACCACAGTTCAAGAAGGATACTGACAAGCTGGAACGTGTCCAGAGGAGGGCAACCAAAATGGTCAAAGGCCTGGAAACGATGCCTTATGAGGAACGGCTTAGGGAGCTGGGTATGTTTAGCCTGGAGAAGAGAAGGTTAAGGGGTGATATGATAGCCATGTTCAAATATATAAAAGGATGTCATATAGAGGAGGGAGAAAGGTTGTTTTCTGCTGCTCCAGAGAAGAGGACACGGAGCAATGGATTCAAACTACAAGAAAGAAGATTCCACCTCAACATTAGGAAGAACTTCCTGACAGTAAGAGCTGTTCGACAGTGGAATTTGCTGCCAAGGAGTGTGGTGGAGTCTCCTTCTTTGGAGGTCTTTAAGCAGAGGCTTGACAGCCACCTGTCAGGAATGCTTGGATGGTGTTTCCTGCTTGGCAGGGGGTTGGACTGGATGGCCCTTGGGGTCTCTTCCAACTCTAGGATTCTAAAGCTCTCCAAGTTGATGCCCATAGCTGCTTCCTTTTCATTTTCTCTCTGTCCTAATGGAAAGATGCCGTTTCCTTGACTTGCCCTCTGGCCAGGAGATTCCCAAGCAATTGACTACTGGTGCTCCTTACAGAAAGGGGTTTTGAATCACTGAATTGTAGTGTCAGAAGAGACCACAAAGGTCATCTAGTCCAACACCCTGCAATGCAGGAATCTTTTGCCCAACATGGGGCTCGAACCCTTGACCCTCAGATAATTTATTTTTAATCTCCTGTTGGAAGCCGCCCAGCGTGGCTGGGGAAACCCAGCCAGATGGGTGGGGTATAAGTAATAAATTATTATTATTATTATTATTATTATTATTATTATTATTATTAGAGTCTCATGCTCTGCCGACTGAGCTGTAAGCCTTCCCTAAACTGTTGCCTGCTTGGTGCTTTTCAGCTACAACTTCCATTAGCCAAAGCCAGTACATGTTGTCCATGGCTGATGCATCATGCAGAGCATCATACAGAGCAACAAAAACAAGGCAGTCCCTCCCTACCCTCAGACTTACAGTCCCAAAGGTGCAGCACAAAAGGAAATAGGGTTGGGGAGGGAAAAGAAAAACGAGCAAACCCAGGCACCAGTTCTTAAAGAGATACAGCTTGGGATGCAAGATCTCTAGGACCACTGAGGTGACGCTGGTTAACAGAAGCAATTTGTTGCTGTTTATTATTGCAGAGTGTCCTGATCTCTAATAATAATAATAATAATAATAATAATAATAATAATAATCCTATCTCTCTTTCTATAACCAGCACTACCTCTCAGCCCAGTTAAAAATAACCTGCAGGTGCTTTATTCTTTCTTTCTTTTTTCTTTTTTTAAAAAAAATGAATTGGAAGGTACCTCTGAAGGTTATCTAGTCCAACCGCCTTCAATGCAGGAATCACATAGAAGGAAAAAGGGGGTGGGAAGGAGAAAAAAAGGGGGTGGGAGGAGAAGGAAATGGGAGAAGAGAAGAGAGGGGAAGGGACATAGGGAAATATGTGTGTGTGTGTGTGTGTGTGTGTGTGTGTGTGTGTGTGTGTGTGTGTGTATTGCAGAGGAGAAATAGCCAGATAATTGAAAATAGCTTATAAGGGGAGATGTTCCCTATTTGACTCTTTCATTCCTATAGCTTATGAAAAGGTCCCATCTTTTTAAGAACTTGTTCTCTTGGTTGGCTACTGACTACAGTGGTACCTCGGGTTAAGTACTTAATTTGTTCCGAGGTCCGTTCTTAACCTGAAGCACCACTTTGGCTAATGGGGCCTCCCGCTGCCGCTGCGCCGCCAGAGCACAATTTCTGTTCTTATCCTGAAGCAAAGTTCTTAACCTGAAGCATTATTTCTGGGTTAGCGGAGTTCTTAACCTGAAGCGTATGTAACCTGAAGCGTATGTAACCTGAGGTACCACTGTACTGGAATAGCTTAATCTCAGGATTGTGGGTTCATAGAATCATAGAATCCTAGAGTTGGAAGAGACCCCAAGGGCCATCCAGTCCAACCCCCTGCCAAGCAGGAAACACCATCAAAGCATTCCTGACAGGTGGCTGTCAAGCCTCTGCTTAAAGACCTCCAAAGAAGGAGACTCCACCACACTCCTTGGCAGCAAATCCCACTGTCGAACAGCTCTTACTGTCAGGAAGTTATTCCTAATGTTTAGGTGGAATCTTCTTTCTTGTAGTTTGAATCCATTGCTCCGTGTCCGCTTCTCTGGAGCAGCAGAAAACAACCTTTCTCCCTCCTCTATATGACATCCTTTTATATTTTATATGGTTCAAGTCCCACCTTGGGTAAAAGACTCATGTGTTGCAGGGGGTGTGTCTGGAACAGGCATAGGCAAACTCCAGCCCTCCAGATGTTTGGGACTACAATTCCCATAATCCCTGACCACTGGTCCTGTTAGCCAGGGATGATGGGAATTGTAGCCCCAAACATCTGGAGGGCCGGAGTTTGCCTATGCCTGGTCTAGCTGACCCTCGTGGTCCCCTTCCAGCTCTGAGATTCTCTTCTTGAGTATGTCATTTATTTTTATTTTTAAAGCCAACCCGCTTCACTGCTGGGCGCTTGGGATTTCCCCCAGCAGTTTCAAGAGCAGCAGGTCAGTGGGAAATTCCTGAGAGCCGTCCTCGAAGATCCTCGGGCCTCAATGTGTGCTGGGCGGGAACAGAGAAGTTTCGGTGGCGTCTTCCGAACTGGTCACAGTTGTCTGTGTGCCAATGCGAGGCAAAGAAACCCCTCACTGGTTTGCACCGCTTGGCCAACCTCTTGATCCCTGGGTTCTTAAAATGAGGGGTGGCAGCCTTGATCCAGCGAGGAAAAGCACTATCCAATTACGTTTGTGGTGTGACTAGAGAAAAGGGCTTTGCTTCCTTCTCCAGCCCATAATACTGTGGGGGGGATGTTTTTTTTACTGAGACCCAAACCCACTTTCAGTGGCCCTGATTTCAACAGACTCAGCAGCCTGGAATGATACGAAATAGGTCACGGCTTTCCTTTTCTATTTTGGCCCCCTTTCCCATTTCAATTGTGTAGATCCAAAGACACAAACCACTTCCTCGCGTGTAATGAAACCTATTCAACTCCCTGCCATAAGATGTGGTGACAGATAGCAACTCAGGTGGCTTTAAAAAGAAATCAGGCAAATTTGGAAAAGGCTTAGGTATGCTTGCTGACCGTGATCGCGAATGTCATTTGTAAGACACCTGGTCTGCGCAAACCAGCAGTTGAGGCTTCACAATGTTCATTTTATGAACTTGCAAAGGAACGGAAGACTTCCATGCAACCCTCTGACCTCTCCTCGCAACTCCAGCTTTGCAATGCCCATTTTGAAGTGAGTCTTGCAGATTGTTTTGCTCGTACTTATGGGACCGCCTCTCCTGGTATGTCCCGCAGAGGACCCTAAGGTCCATGAATAACCATAGCTAAGAGGTCCTGGGCCCCAAAGTAGCCAGGTTATCCTCCAACAGGGCCAGGGCCTTTTCAGTGATGGCTCCGACCTGGTGGAATGCTCTGTCCCAAGAGACTAGGGCCCTGCAGGGCCTGTAAGACAGAGCTTTTCCGCCAGGGCTTCAATTTAGCCTGATCCTTCATTCCTTTTTCCCTTCCCTTTTATTATGAAGAAACCCTTCGGAGACACCACATTTAAATTATTCCCTGGTTTCCTTGCTGGCCTTAGCAGGACTAACATGGCCAGCTAGCCCTGGCGATGCTACATTTATGTTGTATTTTATGCTGTTTTTAAAGTCGTTTTTAATCATTGTTTTATATTTGTTGTTAACCGCCCTGAGCCCGGTTTTTAAATCGGAAAGGGCGGGGTATAAATAATTTTTTTTTTTAAAAAAATTATCATTATTATGGCTTTGCAAAAGCTGGAATCTGCCTGGGTGACACCTTCAATCATGAGAATTTTTGTTGTTTTTCAGTGGCAAAACATTTGCACCGGATATCCCCTCCATTTCATGTGTGTAGTTCAAATTTCTGGAAAATATATTGACACAATTCCAGGAGGGGGATTGATCAGACCCCTTCAGGGTTCCCAGTCAGGCCCCACTTTGTCACACACCCCTCAAACTTCTTCGGATGGGGGGACTCAAACCAATGGATTCAAATTTCAGGAAAGGCGATTCCGACTAGGGAGAACTTTCTGAGGGTAAGAGCTGTTCGACAGCAGAACACACCACCCCAGGAGGTGATGGACTCTCCTTCATTGGAGATTTTCAAATGGATTTTGGATGCTCATCTGTCAGCTGTGATTCCTGCATTGCGAGGATTCGACCAGATGACCCTTGGGGTCCCATCCAACTCTACGTTTCTGTGATTTGGAATGGAAGCCTCTTCGGAACTGGGAAGACTAAACGGCTCAGGACAGCAATACCTCAAGGACCGCCTCTTTCCATATGAACCTACCTGGACCCT
This sequence comes from Darevskia nairensis, assembly GCA_034642065.1. Taxonomy (NCBI): domain Eukaryota; kingdom Metazoa; phylum Chordata; class Lepidosauria; order Squamata; family Lacertidae; genus Darevskia; species Darevskia nairensis. The sequence continues at coordinate 305,370 of JAWWNI010001080.1, forward strand.
GAGATCATCTTCTGAGGCCCTCCTTTGTGTGCCTCCTCCTCGAGAGATTCGGAGGGTGGCAACACAAGAACAGGGCCTTCTCTGCAGTGGTTCCCTGTCTGTGGAATGCTCTCCCCAGGGAAGTTCTCCTGGCGCTTTAATTATACACCTTTAGACACCAGGCAAAAACGTTCCTCTTTAACCACGCCTTTGGTTGATCTTACTGACATCCAACACCCTTCTAGAATGTGGTTTTTTTTTTGGGGGGGGTTATCAGGTTATTGCTTTTGGTTTGATTTTATAGGTTGTGGTTTTGTTGTGAACTGCCCTGAGACTCAGAGACGCAGGAAGGTAGGGCGGGGGGCGGACTGCCCCGAGTGCCCTCACTGAGGGCGTGACATTCGGCGCTCTGCCCGCCCGCGACTCTCAAGCCTACCCCGAGCTGTTGGGGTAAAGGGCGGAGCTGCTCCACTTTGCTGACAGCATCCCCCCTTCCCGCTTAATTTTGACAGCTTGGGGGAGGCTTGGAAGTCGCGGGCATGCGGCGTGCCCAATGTCTGCCATGGGCAGCTTGCTCCGCCCCCGTGAGCGGCTTGCTCCGCCCCCAGCTGCAGGGCGTATGCGTCGCTCTGGGCACCCGAGCGGCTATCCTGCGCCTGGGAGGGCACCCTCTGCGCCACGCCCCCCTCAGGAGCGCGCCTGCTCTGGGCAGTGAGGGCATATGCTCCGCTGCTGCTGAGACCTTCAGGTATGGGGCGGTGTATAAGTTGAATAAATAACTAAAAAATAAAAATAAAGACTAAATGTTTTCCGTCAGCAAGAAGGTGGAGCGAGCCATGACCTCTCCTGCTTGGCAAAGCTCAGGCCTCTCCTCAATTCCATGCAAGTTAGCAGCGGAGGTGTCAAGGTCTGTTGAGATCTCGGAGAGGCGTAATCCGCAGATTGCCATTATTTGCCCCCCAAGGGGTGGGGAGAGACTGTGGAATTGGGTCACTGCCCAAACCGACTTTGGATGACAGGGATGTTTAGGCTAGCAAGGAAGAGGAGGGCAGCTGCTTGGTCCTGCGAGAAGATTTCAGAGGTTGAGCTGTGGGGCAGGGGGAAAGGCGGAAGTTGCAAGCTACACATGGATGCTTCAGTCTAGTGGGTAGGGTGGCAAAGGCAGTGGGGGATGGTGATTTCAGCTGGGGAGTGGATATCAGGGAACTAACCAGCAACAAATCACATAGATCCAGTTACAGGTAGGTAGCTGTGTTGGTCCGCCGTAGTCAAAACAAAATAAAAAATGAAAAAATTCCTTCCAGTAGCACCTTAGAGACCAACTAAGTTTGTTTTTGGTATGAGCTTTCATGTGCATGCACACTTCTTCAGATACTTTCATATACTTCTTCATATACTTCTTCAGGTATCTGAAGAAGTGTTGCATGCACACGAAAGCTCATACCAAAAACAAACTTAGTTGGTCTCTAAGGTGCTACTGGAAGGAATTTTTTATTTTTTATTTTGTTTTAAATCACATAGAGTACAGGAACTCTTTGTTAGCAGAAACGAGGTCTGGCTAGAGGAGTCACAGCAACCCTTCTCAGTAGGTCTTGCCCCTATGAGGCAGTTGTAGAAGGTCCCTGCCTTCCTACTGCTATGTAAATCTCCTCCTCCCCTAGGTCTTTCTCAAGCAATCTGAGACGCTGTCTCCTTGTCTGTCTTTGCTTCACCCTCTTCATACCTCTTCTGGTTCTGGAAGGCCAGCACGGAGGGGATCTGGTGGCAGCAGGAGCAGAAGACCGCCTGGCTCCCTCACCAGCTTGACTCATCTCTGGCTCTTGGCCACGCTCCTCTCCTGCATCAGCTCCAGCTCCTGCTTCCGGACTTCTCTCTGCCACAGACTCTCCCCGCTCACTAAACCCTGTTACCTTTTCAACTTCTGTCGCCTCCTCTTCTGCCTGTGACCAGGACCGGTGCCATGGATTTTGGCGCCCTAGACGAGGGGGCGGGGCACGTGACGTCATTGCGCATGACGAAAGGTGCCCCGCCCCCTGCCCTGCCGGGCGCCCCGCGCCACCGCGGTTTTCGCCGCTGGTTGGGGCTGCACCGGGCGGCGGCGGGGGTCGAGGGGCAGGCTGGCCAGCGACCCCTCCATTTTGGCGCCCCCGGCGCCACGGTCTTTGCCCCAAGATGCTTGCTCCGCCGCTGGTTGAGGCGGCACCAGGCGGCGGCGGGGGCGGGGGGCAGGCTTGCCAGCGCCCCCTCCATTTTGGCGCTCTAGGCAACTGCCTGGTTCACCTAAATGGACGCACCGGCCCTGCCTGTGACCACTCATCGTTGTCCTACTACCAATCCCCGGGCTCTGAGCCAACCACGGAACAGAACCGCAGCCCTAAAGGCAATAAGAACAGCTCTCGATGTTTTGCGAAAACAGCCTAAAACAATCCCATTCAGTTTAAGGCCAAGTGTGTGTGACTATCTAAGGGCTGCAGTCAATTGCTTTGCAGAGTATTTTTGGCTGAAGAGACTTAAAGACCGAAGGAGCGGCTGTGATGCTCAATCCCATCCTCATTTGCATCTTATTTCACAAGTGTTTTTGGAACTAATTGATTTGCTGCCGTAGCTGTTTTGTAGTCCTGCATTTGCTTTATCTCCTTGCGATCTGAACACCCTGTACTGGTTCTGCTGGTCTTGTATAAGATGCTTCACACCTGCATCAAGGCATTTGCCTGCCTCTTAAATGGCTGAACTTCCCCTCCTTTGCACCATTCGTGATTAATCCGAACCTCTATTTTGTCCCTCTACCCCACGTTTTAAGAAGGCGTCAGTAATCGCATTCGCTTCAGTTAAAATATTATAAAGCGTCTGGCTGTAGCCGAGCATTCATCAGGGGTGCAAGCATGTTTTCCCCCAGGTAAAAAAGAAAAAAATGGGGGGGGGGGTGAAGAATCTCAACCAGGAGACATAGCCATACCTCCATGCTCAATGCTACCTGGATTCCTGATGACGACAACACCAGCCCACGGTGTGAGGATCAGAACAGGGAAGGACTTGAGCCAGTTCTCCTCTGAACAGCTGAGTGGTGCTTTTGTTGATAAGCTGAGCAGGTGATACCAGGAGTTTGGGGGTCCCCAATAATAATAACAATAATATGATAATAAATTTTATTTATACCCCGCCCTTCCCAGCCGAAACCGGGCTCAGGGCGGCTAACACCAATAAATCCAATACTCCAAGGGAGTAAGGATGCCATTGTGCTTCTGTCTTGCTGTCTGGGGTTCTTTAGGTGTGATTCCTGCATTGCATGGGGTTGGACTAGATGACCCTTGGTGTCCCTTCCTACTCTATGATCAGGGGAAGGCAACCTAAGTCCCATGGGCCAGATGCAGTCCAAACGCCTTCAAAATCCGGCCTGCGGACAGTCTGGGAATCAGCATGTTTTTACATGAGTAGAGTGTGTCATTTTATTTAAAATGCATCTCTGGGTTGTGGGGCATAGGAATATGTTCATTCCCCCCTCAAAAAAAATATAGTCCAACCCCCCCCACAAGGTCTGAGGGATGGTGGACCGGCTCCCAGCTGAAAAAGGTTGCTGACCCCTGTCTATGATTCCCCAGTGGGTGTGCGGTGCCCATTCCTTTGTGTTCCACAGATAAGTTCAATGTTCAAAATGTCTTCTTCTTCTTCTTTGGCAATCCCTCGTAGCCGAGTAAGATTGTCTTCCATGAACACGGTCTTAACAGTGAGTCCATAAGTGACTGTGGAGGCCAATTCTGGATCCACATGTCCTTCCACAGTGGGGACATTGGTTTCCGGATGGGAGTTGATCATGGTGTGGATTTGCCAAGCGTGCCTTCCTCTTAGCATGTTTCTCCCTTGCGTCCTGAGTTCGAGTGTCTTCAAAGCCCACGACACCTTTGGTAAAGGCTGTTCTCCAATTGGGTGCTCGCAGGCAAGGCTTTCCCAATTGTTGGTGTTTATACTACATTTTTAAAGATTTGCCTTGAGCAAATTTTGTTGACCACCAGCATTATGCTTTCCAAGTTGGGAATAGAGTAGTTGCTTTGGAAGACGCTCATCAGGCATCCGCACAACATGACCAGTCCAACAAAGTTGATGTTGAAGAATCATTGCTTCAACACTGGCGATCTTTGCTTCTTCCAGGACACTGGCATTAGTTCACCAAAATGTATGCTTAGTTCAGTAGCAATCGTGGGGCTGCTTATATTATCAAAATTAGCCATTAGGATCTTAACCATCTCAACAGGAACTAACATTACCATATTTATCATTAACATAAAAGTGAGATCACACATCTATTTTATATCCTGTGTAAATAATTTTAGCTGCTCCGTGGTTGCTGGGGGAAGACCCTTTTATCTTCTCTGGGACCTGAACCTGTTCTCGGCATCCCTGTGGGCCTGATTCTGCTGCAGGTCTCTCATTAGGCTCTTTGGTGCATGGCAAGTGGTGTCACCAACAGGACACAGAAGCCCAGAGTAGGAACAGTTCATTTTTTTCAGTTTTGTTTTCAAAGGAACACAGTGAGAGATATAATTTGACGCTCAATCTATTAGCTGTTCTGTTCGGTGATATAAAAACAGGCAGCCTTGGAAAATGATAAAGAAATTATCATCTCTTTACTCCTGGCAGCTAGGATGGGAACCGGCCGTTAAGCAGAGATTGGAAAGCCATCTATCATTTGTGATGTAGTCGAGATCCTTGCATTGCAGGGGGTTGGACAAAGGACCCTTGGGATCCCTGCCAGGTCTACAATTCTATTTTTCTAAATAGAAACTGTGAATTGACATTTGTTTATATTGCTTTTCTATCCTTTGAAAAGGCCTTTGACAAGGTGCCCCATGATATTCTTGTAAAGAAGCTGGTAAAATGCGGGCTAGACAATGCTACCATTCAGTGGATTTGTAACTGGCTGACTGACCGAACCCAAAGGGTGTTCATCAATGGCTCCTCTTCATCCTGGAGAGAAGTGACTAATGGGGTGCCACAGGGTTCTGTCTTGGGCCCAGTCTTATTCAACATCTTTATCAATGACTTGGATGATGGGCTCGAGGGCATCCTGATCAAGTTTGCAGATGACACCAAATTGGGAGGGGTGGCTAATACCCCAGAGGGCAGGATCACACTTCAAAATGACCTTAACAGATTAGAGAACTGGGCCAAGGCAAACAGGATGAATTTTAACAGGGAGAAATGTGAAGTACTACACTTGGGCAAAAAAAATGAAAGGCACAAATACAGGATGGGTGACACCTGGCTTGAGAGCAGTACATGTGAAAAGGATCTAGGAGTCTTGGTAGACCATAAACTTGACATGAGTCAACAGTGTGATGCAGCAGCTAAAAAAGCCAATGCAATTCTGGGCTGCATCAATAGGAGTATAGCATCTAGATCAAGGGAAGGAATAGTACCACTGTATTCCGCTCTGGTCAGACCTCACCTGGAATACTGTGTCCAGTTCTGGGCACCACAGTTCAAGAAGGATACTGACAAGCTGGAACGTGTCCAGAAGTGGGCAACCAAAATGGTCAAAGGCTTGGAAACGATGCCTTATGAGGAACGGCTTAGGGAGCTGGGTATGTTTAGCCTGGAGAAGAGAAGGTTAAGGGGTGATATGATAGCCATGTTCAAATATATAAAAGGATGTCATATAGAGGAGGGAGAAAGGTTGTTTTCTGCTGCTCCAGAGAAGCGGACACGGAGCAATGGATTCAAACTACAAGAAAGAAGATTCCACCTAAACATTAGGAAGAACTTCCTGACAGTAAGAGCTGTTCGACAGTGGAATTTGCTGCCAAGGAGTGTGGTGGAGTCTCCTTCTTTGGAGGTCTTTAAGCAGAGGCTTGACAGCCATCTGTCAAGAATGCTTTGATGGTGTTCCTGCTTGGCAGGGGGTTGGACTGGATGGCCCTTGGGGTCTCTTCCAACTCTATGATTCTATGATTCTATGATTCTATGATTCTATCCCCCCCCCCAAGGAACTCCCCATTTAATCCCTACACAACAACCCTGCCAGGTAGGTTAGGCCGAGAGGCTGCGCCTGGCACCCAAGCTCACCCAGTGAGCACAGCTGTGGCCGAGTGGGGAGATTTGAACCCTGGCCTCTCCCAGCTCCTGATCTGACGCTCTAACCCAGGGGTCCCCAAACTAAGGCCCAGGGCCCAGATGCGGCCCAAGGGGCTCGTTTATCCGGCCCACGGAGACCCCCGGAGACCCCCGGCGCCCACTGCCGCCGCCAGCTCTTACTGGCGTGGCATGGCTGCCCATCTGCGGGTAGATGCGGCACTGGAAATAACGTCATTTCCAGGTCTGCGGAGGGCCGTGCGCACACGCGAAAGCTATTTCCGGTGCCGCGTAGCGCCAGAAATGACGTTTGCGCATGCACAAACGCTATTTCCGGTGCCGCGCCATGCTGGAAAAAGCGAGTGTGTGCGTGTATGGGAGTGCGCTCCCCCGCCCTCCGGCCCGCCGCGTGATTGTTGCCGGAGGAACCGGCTCGCCGCGCGGTGAGTCTGGGGACCCCTGCTCTAACCACTACGCCACCGCTGCCTCTCTTTACACACACTCTTCTCTGGCCCAGTTCTGTCGCCTCTCTCCCCTCTTTCCCTAGCACAGCTAGAGAATCGAATGCACTGAACTTGGGGGGGAAATATTTTCAGTCACCCGGAATCCCCTCCCTGGAAATATTCACCGCGAAGATGGGGACGGCGCTGTGTGGGAACAGTTGGGCCACCATAACGCCCCTTCAAGCTTGCCGTCCTGCTTTTGTCTGCTTCCCCCAGACTTAAAAATGGCAACGGCGAATGAGTCACTGCATTTTGAGCCCACCTACACACATTCCCCAGACATAGCTGCTGGAGCCACCTGAATATTGTGGGTCCCCAGAGTCCCTGAGCTCTAAATCCTCCTGCTCAGATGTTTGTGGCTGGCACATCTCTGCCCTCAGCTGTCAGGGGGATCCCCAAACCCCACAGCCAGGCAGAGAGGCTCTGGCTTCACTGAATAGCTCTCGCGTCATATAAGGATTGCAGTTCCGCTTTGATCGGCGGAACGGGCACCCGTACCTGTGCCATGTAATACCCATTGCACACTTTAAAGAACTGTGGAACTCCCTGCCTCTTGACATCAAGCAGGCACCTTCACTGTGCTCTGCCCAGTGCATGCTCAAAACATCTTTATTTAGACAAGCCTGTCAAGGGACTTAAGAAAGTTGAGTTTCAACCTGTTTTTAGTCTATTGCTGTTTTAACATTTCAAATGTATTAAATCATTGTTGTTAATTCTTCTTAGTGATATTTTATTTGTTTGTTTATTAAAATCGAGCGGAATATAAATTTCATGAAATGAAATAAATAAACAATAAAACGAATTGTCTTTCTGCAAGGACCTAAGCTAACCTCAGCATGGTCAAGGATTGAAGAAGGTTGTGTAACATCAGCCCCTGTGATTGGCAGGTAGTATAAAGTGTCCTGATTGGCCAGGCCTGTTGTCACTCCAAGGGAATCTTGCCTTACTCTGGTTAACATTAGGAGGGATGGAGGAAATTTTTCATCTGATCTACCTATTGAAGCAAAACCTTCTTCTTCTTCTTCTTCTTCTTCTTCTTCTTCTTCTTTTTACACCACCCAGCCTAATAGACCGACTGGAAACGAATTATCCTTCAGAGTTCGCGCTTTATCTGAATTTTGTGATGCAGTCCTTGGCTCTGAAAAATGCACCCTGTGAGGTCCCTGAGAGGATTTGTGAGGAGGGAACCCAAAGGAGGGTCTTCTTCGTGACCCTCCTCCCTTAAAGGTGCATCTGTCTCCAACATGGTTGGTCTTCTGGTGTTGGATGTAGTCATTTTTATTCACCCAGGTTTTCAGGGATAATCACTCTCCTGGGGAAAATAACAGCAAAACTGAAATGAGCAAATGGAACAAAAACATGAGGACACTTTTGTCAGAGCATGGGTGCGCCAACTTGTGGATTTGAGTAACAAATAGTAATTTGCTTTTGTTTGTTTGCTATGTTATGTTTCCTGCCATAGGGCCTCCAAAACTGTAGTTGAAGGGGATGTTTTGTTGTGAAAAATCTCCGTTCAAACAGTGCACAAGAGGCTGAATGTCCTGGGCTGCTGGAAAATAGCAATAGGGAAGGATTAAAATGATAGCAATGCAATCCGTCTCTTCATTGAGGCTGAGACCAAGTTGATGTTTGCACCTGCTCCCTGTGGATGATCATCTTCAAGGCTCCTGCCCTCCTTTCTTGTGGTTAATAATAATAGTAATAATGATGATGATATGAACATTAGCCACCCTTCTTCACACAACAGGTTCCACGGACCGCTTCTCCGCCATGAATTTGTCCTATCCCTATTTAAAGCCATCTAAGTTGGTGATCAAGATTGCCTTCTCAGAAGTGAGTTCCACAGTTTAACACTGCGCTCTCCTGATTCCCTTACTCCCTCCCAATTACTACATAAAACAAATATTCATATATATATATATCTAGTTGGACCCTTAAAAGAGATCATTCTGGATTTGGGGAGAAAGGCTACTAGTAATTGGGGGCAGATCATTGTTTTTGTTTGTTGAAATGGTATGTGTTTTTGTGTTTTTATATTGTGAACCACCCTGTGATAATCGGATGAAGGGCAATACAGAAATGGAATGAATAATAGCAATAAATAATATACAGTCATACCTCGTGTTGCGTACGCTCCGTGTTGCGAACTTTCGAGTTATGGACCTCCGTGACCTGGAAGTCCTCCCCAGAGTATGCGCTTTGGTTTGAGAACAGACCTCCGGAACGGATTAAGTTCATAAACCAAGGTACCACTGTAATAATAATTCAAAACCGAATTTGGTACCAAGATATGAAACAGAATGCTAACATCCATCAGCTCGGAAGGGGCCTCTTTAACCAGTGCTAATAAATCTGTAATTCTTTTTGGGGAGGAATGGGGATGTTTTTGTCCGAATGTCGACCTGGAGGGCTTTTTGATGGAAAGGCCCCCTGCACATTGCTGAGATACTTCCCAATGAGTGCAAACGTTTTCTCCAGCCACTCCTCTCCATGTTTGCAGCCAAGTCTTCCTTGTTCCTTGGACCCGGACCAAAAGAGAGCATTTCTCTCCCCTCCCCTCCCCTTCCTTGAGTCCACAATTCACAGATGCTGAGGACTCATCAGAGACAGGGGTGGGCGGTGGAGAATGTCAAGTTTTTAAATAGCTTCCTCCTGCCACTCAGGCCCAAGCGGCAGAGGGTATTTTATTCCACGCCACGGCCTTCCAAGCAAGGAACTGGACAGACACCTCCTCTCCCGGTGCTTCCACAGAAAGAGAGAGTAGAGGGATGATGAGTTGCTGAGAACATCGTGCGGCGTGTTGACATAGCCCATGGGTAGGCAAACTAAGGCCCGTGGGCCGGATCCGGCCCAATCGTCTTCTCAATCCGGCCCGCGGACGGTCCGGGAACCAGCATGTTTTTACATGAGTAGAATGTGTGCTTTTATTTAAAATGCATCTCTGGGTTATTTGTGGGGCATAGGAATTTGTTCATCCCCCCCCATATAGTCTGGCCCCCCACAAGGTCTGAGGGACAGTGGACCGGCCCCCTGCTGAAAAAGTTTGCTGACCCATGACATGGGCTTTAATCTGTTTTCAGTTGATTGCTGATTTTATTTTTCATCTTTTAACTGTTCCAGCTGATAATTTTATAATGTTATTCCCTTTGCAAACTGCTTTGGGGTATTTTTTTCATTTGCGTATAACCAAGCGGTGTATAAATTTTATGGAATAAAAATCATCGAGTGGCGCATGAGTATGCGAGCAAAGCACTTATAGGCCTGCATGGCATTGTCTTCTGTGGAGCATAGGCACATAGTCACCGTCTGGCTCCCCCCCCCCCGGAATCCATTTTAATTTAGCTCCTGATTAATACCTCGTTCATTCCCCAAAACCACAAAGTAGTCTAGGTTTGCAGCCTGCCCTACTGAGCAAGACGAGGAGGAACTTAATCGGCTACATCTGCCCTGCAAAACGGGCATTGTAAAACTTGTTTTCTTCTTGATGTTGATCGGATCTATTTATATCTCTCTCTCCTTCTCTCTCTCTCTCTCTCTCTGTCAAGGCTCAGTTTTCTACTGCAGAGGTTGGTAGCGTCTCAGCCACCCCTCTGATAACCCGGGAGATCAGGTCTGCTGAGGGATTGATTCCCCTCTGTGCATTCACATTTCTCTCCTGGGGAATTGCTTTAAAAATATCGGTGTATCCAAAGTGGAATCGTGTTTCCAGCAAGGGATGATTCACAAGCAGAGACTGCAAGGTGGTGGCAACCCTCCTTCTCTCCTTCCTTCCCCTTAACTCGTATTCAGAGGTATAGTGCTTAGGTGGCTGGAGGTTCCATTTTGCTGTGAAGGGAGAGCAGAAAAAGGGCTATAAAGACCTACTTGAGATCTTTCTAATAGGTTCTTGGGTCTAATAGATGATTAAGATGGACCAGGCTTGTTTCCTCCAGCTCTGGAGGGTAGGACTCGAACCAAGGGCTTCAAGTTACAAGAAAGGAGATTACGACTCAACATGAGGAAGAACTTTCTGACAGTGAGAGCTGTTTGACAGTGGAACAAACTGCCTCAGGAGGTGGTGGACTGGAGGTTTGTAAAAAGAGGTTGGACGGCCATCTGCCATGGATGCTTTAGCTGAGATTCCTGAATTTCAGGGGGTTGGACTAGATGACCCTTGGGGTCCCTTCCAACGCTACAATCCTTTGACTCTATGATTCTATGACAGACTGGTGGTGCTGGAGTCCCTGGGCTTTTTATAAGAGAGAGAGAGAGGGAGAGAGAGAGAGAGAGAGATGGAGGGGGGGAACCACCCAGAGGGATTTCCCTAAGTTTGCTTTTAAAACCACTGCCTGTAACTGCAAAATAACGGGCCAGCGATATTAGAAAGAAAGAAAGGTCCTTTAGTTCAGAGTTTCCTGCAGAGGCAGCTGAACCTGAAAGCTGCAAAGAGGCCTTACCTCTGTGGGGGACTGATCTGAGCTGCACTTGCTCCGCATTTCCAGGATTACGCCCTGATGTCATCTGGCGGAAACAGCCAACCAGCGTCGAGATCAGAAGTTCAGCGATGGCCTGGACCACTTCCCAAAAGCCCTGTCTTCGGGGCTGCCAGTGGCAATTCTGCGTCCTGCAGGCAGGAGGGAGGGAGGGAGGGAGGGTGAGAAACTTCTGCAGAGAGAGAGAGATGATGATGCTTGGTTTGGGGAGAGTGACACTTTGCAAGGCTGGTGCGGGGGGGGGGGGGTTGGCCACTGGACGGATCCCATTGGCCAGGCCCCCGGACGGCCCCACCCCTTTGCAAGTGTAAAAGAAACCTTCGGAAAACCCTATCTCCAAATGCCACTTGACCCCATTGCGTTTTGCCGGCTGACCTTATTATCCGCCCAGAGATATTTATTTATTTGGCTTGGTTGACACCCGGAGAGGACATCCTGGGAGGAAATGACTTTTGAAGCGGCCCCGTATCCCACCTTGCCATGCTGCCCTGACGCCTACCTCCAGCGGTGAGTCTCCCTCTCTCCTTTCTTATACTTGTCAGCCTGCATTTGCTGCGCAATTTTTTTAAAAAAATCTCTTCTGCTATCAGATGGTGGCAGCTGGCCGGGCCGGGCTCTCTGCACGCATGTCTGTGCTGTGTGTCTCTGAAGAAACACACCACTTGCTTCATGCTCTGCAAGGCTGATTATTATTTTTGGCCGCCCGGTTAGTTATTGTTCCATCGGAGGCAACCCTCCGTTTTGGCAACTCCTTCCCAGTAAATAAAGAGGGTAGGGTAGGCAGGAAAGCCTGCCCGGAGGACAGAACTTTCGACAGGTGTCACGCAGAGTGACTGGAAACCAGAAAATATCTTGGGTTCTGCCAGCAGAGTAAAAAAATAAATAAATCTATATCTGTGTCAACCTATATGTTGACATCTGCAGGAGACCCAGAGAAGATGCATCAAACAAGCGTAGCTGAGTGTCTTCCTAGCTAAATAAATAGTTCCAACAAAATAAAAAAATTCCTTCCAGTAGCACCTTAGAGACCAACTAAGTTTGTTCTTGGTATGAGCTTTCGTGTGCATGCACACGAAAGCTCATACCAAGAACAAACTTAGTTGGTCTCTAAGGTGCTACTGGAAGGATTTTTTTTATTTTGTTTTGACTATGACAGACCAACACGGCTATCTACCTGTAAATAGTTCCAGAATTCCATGTGCATTCCAGCATGTGTGTACACTGAGAGAGAGCACCCTGCGCATCTCATTCAGGGGAGAAAAAGGCAATCTTTGGATGCAAAGGAATGTGTGTGCATCAGAGTGAACAGGGCAGATCCCAACATCCGAGATGCTGAAATGCTGTGGATAGTTTCTAAGAGCCGCAGGGTTGCTGGGCTGAATCAGAACACCTCCCAGGGTTAATCTACTATGAAACTAATGGAGTTTAAGCTTCGGGGGCCCTAATCCCAGAGGGACCCGAAAAGTGCCTTTAATCCACATTGCAGACCCTCCAAGCATCCCTATTTTCCAGGCAGAGTCCCAGATTTACAGAAGCCGTCCCAGTTTCTGATTTTTTGCTCCTGGAATGCCCCACTTTTCCTTAGGACATCCTTATTTCCACCAGAGAAATGTTGGAGGGCATGGCATGGCTTTTAAATTTGGGGTCTAATAGAACCAATCTGTGTCGCATGATAACTTTTGTGTTGTCTATTTCAACAAGCCCAAAGTTCGAGATGTTGTAAATGTAGGAGAATTCCTGACATGGCCTGGTTTTGGGGTGTAAAAATGGCGCCGGGGGGGGGATTTTGCCGAATTGGCAAAATGTAAGGGAAAACTCGGGTGTATGACGACGCGATGGAAAAGGCAATGATGGGGGGGAATCACTATTTTGGGGCGCTTCCTAAAAAAGAAGGTAACAGTGGTTACCCGGACCTCTTTCCTGGTTGCGAAGGAGCCCCCATAACAGTTCAAGCTTCAGGGGCCCCCAAATGTAGCTCTGCCACCTCCCATCATCTGTGCAGAATTTTGTTTCCAACAAGGGCTGGTTCACAAGCAGAGCAGGCTAAATGCTGGTAGTCCTTCGTCTCTGCTTTGTTTCACGTTTCTGGCATTCAGAGGGAAGTTGCTTAGGTACCATTTTGCTCCAATGGCCAATGCCCGCACACTCCACCTTGCCCGCTATCCTGTTTTCAAAGCATCTAGTCGCCTCTGCCCCCCACATCTCGTTCTTGTGGGTTGCAGAAGTTAATGGCACGCTGCTTGGCCAGTCGCTTACTCAGCTTTCAGTGTTTTAGCTTAATCGCATCAACACGAGGACAGTTGGATAGACATAGGCTTTGGTTTTGATGGCTTTTCCAGATGTGTGGTGAGCAAGGGATGACGGACAGCACTTCGCACGTGCTCAGAGGCGGCCGTACTTATAATGGCTGAAATCCCAATCCCGCTTACTTGGGAGAAAGCTCCATTGAATTCTGTGGGATTTACTTTTGAGTGCACGTGGCTAGGATTGCAGTCCCTATTATCCAGCCCTGGATTTGAACTCAGTTCCTAGGAAAGCACCTGCTTCTGGATTTATATATTGGTCCTTGTCATTTGTGACGGATGTCTGGTTGTGTCAAGCTCCCTGTTTCTAAAAGAAGTTGTTGGGTTTTGATTTGCTTGGAAATCTGATCTTCGGAGGCTGTGGTTCAGTGATTTGCGCTGCATGCATAAGATCTCAGCTTCAGCCTCCAATGGCATCTCAAGGCACGGCTGGAAGACAACCCTAACTGAAATCTCAGAGAGCTGCTACCAGACCATTTAGACAATACAGAGCTGACTTACTATAAGGCAGTTTCCAATGTTTGTTTTGACCCGGAAGGCATTTCACCCCAGTCTTATGTGTGCAGAGGCTGGGAGGCATGAGGAAGAAAAGGACTCGGCACATGCTCAGAGGTGGGCTGTTCTGTGCTACCCTTGTTGAAAAGCTTTAGTCTGACATTGGGAGGGGAAAACGGTTTGGGAACAAAATTTCCATGGAGAGCCAAGACGAGCTCTTTGTTGTTGTTCAGTCGTTCAGTCGTGTCCGACTCTTCGTGACCCCATGGACCAGAGCACACCAGGCACGCCTATCCTTCACTGCCTCTCGCAGTTTGGCCAAACTCATGTTAGTAGCTTCGAGAACACTGTCCAACCATCTCATCCTCTGCCGTCCCCTTCTCCTACTATAGGGCTAATATTACTAAAGAAAGTGTGCCTCTGAGTATGTGCAGTGTATATTCTTTTTTGCTATTTGGTATGTGGCATTGGACACGGGTGGCACTGTGGGTCAAACCACAGAGCCTAGGGCTTGCTGATCAGAAGGTCAGCGGTTCGAATCCCCCCGACGGGGTGAGCTCCCGTTGCTCGGTCCCAGCTCCTGCCAACCTAGCAGTTCAAAAGCACATCAAAGCGCAAGTAGATAAATAGGAACCGCTCTGGCGGGAAGGTAAACGGCGTTTCCGTGCGATGCTCTGGTTCGCCAGAAGCGGCTTAGTCATGCTGGCCACATGACCTGGAAGCTGTACGCCAGCTCCCTCGGCCAATAATGCGAGATGAGCGCCGCAACCCCAGAGTCGGACACGACTGGACCTAATGGTCAGGGGTCCCTTTACATTTACCTATGTGACATTAGTGAGCAGAGCTTCCCAGCTAGATGAAATGTGATGTTAAAGCTGGTTTTTTGGAATTTCACCCATGGCAAAGTCATGTTTCCTTTCAAGATCTCTTGACCGACTGGTTTGCATTGCCTAAGAAATGGACTGAGGCTGAAATCCTAACTATGTTGACCCAGAAATAAGCCCTAGTGAATTCAGAGGGGCTCACTGCCAGGTCAGGTGGTGGAGTCCCCTTTCGTGGAGGTTTTCAAGTAGAGGTTAGATGGCCATCTGTCAGGGATTCTTGAGCTGTGATTCCTGCATCGCAGGGGGTTAGGCTAGATGACCCTTGGGGGTCCCTTCCAACTCTACAATTCTGTGATTGTCAGTGTGGTTAGGACTGCAGTCTTGGGCACTTCATTGTGCCTGGGTCTCTTTCAACGCTGGTGCAAATATCACAGGGCTGTACAGACATATAGCATTTGACTGGGTAGGGTGGTCACAGGAATTCCAGTCTGGGCTCATCTAACATGCTGTTTAAGGTAGATAGGAAGATTCAAGGTACCTGCACCAAATCTCCGTTGTCCGTATGATATTATCCTCCAAATCTCTGTGTTTCCACCCTTTTCCCTCCCTCAATTTTCCATAGTTTCTCCCTTTTGGAGTTCCTTTGCTCTGAAAATGATGGGCTGAGGGAGGGGGAATTGTGGGAAGGCAGCGATTTGGAGGAGAGCCAGTGTGGTGTAGTGATTAGAGTATCAGACTGGCGGACCAGGGTTCAAATCCTCCACTCCGCCATGAAGCTCTCTGGGTGACCTTGGGCCACTCACTGCCTCTCAGCAGAACCTCCCTCACAGGGTTGTTGTTTTGGGGATTAAATGAGGACAGTGAGAAAACCATGTATGCCAACTTGATCTCCTTGGAGAGAAAAGTGGAATAGAAATGCAAAATAAACAAGATAAGATAAATACGGACAATGAAGAATTACTGGATGTACAGGAATCAACATAAAAAAGTGTAGGTGAGCCCCCTCTTTCTTTAGCTTAATGGGATTTGTTCTTGCATGGTGGTCTTCTTTAATATGCTTAGCTCTCCTTGCTGTGTTCCTCTTAGCTGCCCCATTTGGCAGGCCTGTGCAAAAAGGAGCGAGCCAAGTTCCATGTAGCAGGGAACTTGCGGCGTGAAATTGCAACCAGCTCTTGTACTTCAGCTGGCAAGGCTTGGGGAATGTGGAATCCAGCCCAGGAAAGGGGTACCATGGAGGAGAGGAGATGGGAGTGGAAGGCAGGTCTGTTTTCCTTCTTAAATCACCCACGGCAACGGACGGTGCCTTGCCAGCTTCTGGTTGTAAGGAAATCTTGGCCGCGCAGCTGCCCGACTGAAGGGGGCTCTCTGGGTTTGGACACTGATGGGAAATGGAGAGGAGGCAGTTGAGATTCCTGCATCACAGGGGGTTGGGCTAGATGACCCCTGGGATCCCTTCCAACGCTACAATTCTACGATTCTATGACATGTTACTGGGAGGCGGAATGATGTGCCTTCCCAGAAACGTCTCTTTCCCGCCCCTGAGACTGAAAGCAACCACAGCCAAGTCCACGATGGCTCTGTAATTGCGATCAAAGGCTCAATGCTCCCAGCTATGCAATTACACCCCCTGCCCCACCAGAGATTAGGCAGGGGGAGGGTTGTTTGCAGACCAGCCACTCCCAATTCGGAAATGACAGCCAGACGATGCTGGAACTCCGAGGTGTAGGGGCTCGGGATTAAGGGCGGCTTTGAAATTGTTGCACCTGTTCCCTCTAAAAGGCGCCACTTTCTGCTCCACGCCTCCCTGCTCCCACCCCCTTCACCCGGTGCTAAAGTCCTCGACACAAAAACGCCATCAGCCATGGTGAAGGTAAAGGGACCCCTGACCATTAGGTCAAGTCACGGACAAGTCTGGGGTTGCGGTGCTCATCTCGCTTTATTGGCCGAGAGCCGGCGTACAGCTTCTGGGTCATGTGGCCAGCATGACTAAGCCGCTTCTGGCGATCCATAGCAGTGCACGGAAACACTGTTTACCTTCCCGCTGCAGCGGTACCTATTTATCTACTTGCACTTTGATGTGCTTTTGAACTGCTAGGTTGGCAGGAGCAGGGACCGAGCAACGGGAGCTCACCCCGTTGTGGGGATTCGAACCACCGACCTTCTGATCTGCAGGCCCTAGGCTCAGTGGTTTAACCCACAGCGCCACCCGCGTCCCATCAGCCATGGACGTCCGTATAATTCTTCCCACCACGTTGGTTGCTACGTGGGTCGCGTGAAGAGGCCTGTAGAATCGCAGGCAGCAGGTGGCTCGAGCGAGTGAGCCTGGCTGCAGGGCGATAGAAAGGGGAAACAGGGTCTGAGCTCAAGGCTTTCCTATGAGTATATTAAAGCTCTTAACAACTTGCGACCGGCATCCCTGTGAGATCGCCATCCCTGCCAATGCCTACTTGATCCCTTTGATCAGCAGAACTGGCAAAGTTACAGATACCACATAATACTCATTCCGCATTTCTAAGAAATAAATAATTTAGGGCAACGGCACCTAAACCTTGAACTCCCTGCCTATTGACATCAGGCATGCACTTTATTTCAGGGATTCCTAAAAATATTTTGCCTACCCAGTCTACTGATCCCCCCCACCTTAAAAAAATATTTCTTTCTTTCTTTTTTAAATTGTAATTCTGCTTGTTTGGGATCTTTTTTCCTAAAACAAACAAACAACCACTTTTTAAAAACAACAACTGTAAAATCATACAATCATAGAGTTAGAAGAGATCCCCAAGGGTCATCTAGTCCAACCCCCTGCAATGCAGGGATCTCAACTAAAGCATCCAGGAGAGATAGTCATCCAACCTCTGATTTAAAACCTCCAAAGAAGGAGAGACAACACCAATCAATCAATCAATCAATCAATGCATATCCAATGTATGTACACAGCTTTGACCCTATGTTCAGTGTAACATGTGAACAAGCCTGTGGGGTGTAGGAAAGACCAGAGTTTGAATCCCCCCTCACCCGGCGACCTTGGGCCGGCCTCTGACTCTCAGCCTTGCCTACCTCGCAGGGTTGTTGTGAGGATCAAATGGGGAGGAAGAGAAGCCACGTACGCCACCTAGATGCAATGAATGAAACACACAGATCCCCCAGATCCAGGAAAGACACAGATCCAGCAGGCAGCCTGCAGCGGTCGGATCTGGGAAGAGCGTTGCCACCTCTTTCTGCTGCCTCGCCCTGTTCCTCCTTCCTCCTTCCTCGTGGGGATGTCACCTGCCTCTTCTTTGAGCCATCCAGGGGGCTTTAGATGTTCTAAAGGAGATTTGGAAGGAGAATAGGCTCCTAAGCTGTCTGTCTGAGAGAAGCCCAGATCGAGTCTTTTAAAGGATTACACAGGAGCTGATTCCCCCATTACTGCTTTGACTTCTTTTCTCTCCCCCCCCCACCTAAGCCCTAAAGGGGGAGGCAAGCTAAATATTCCTGATCTTTCATGTGGTCCCTGCCTTGGAGAAAGATGGGAATGGGAATTAAGGGCTCAATAGCTGGGTTCTTCAGATGTGCTTCGTGTTTGCGGTAAATGCTCTAAAACGGATTTATCCCATATCAGCCTACAGGTTCCTTCCTTAAGAGTGAACTTGCTGCGCCCATTTTGCACGCCTCTGCAGGATTTGGTGGGGTTCTTTTTGTTTGTTTGTTTGTTTGTTTGTTTGTATGTCAAAAAGCAACAACAGCAGATTTCCCCAGGGATCGCCAGTTATGGCTTCAAGTACCTTGGAAGTCGAACAGCTTAGTTCAGCTTGGTATCTGAAGAAGTGTGCATGCACACAAAAGCTCATACCAAGAACAAACTTAGTTGGTCTCTAAGGTGCTACTGGAAGGAATTTTTTTATTTTGTTTTGACTATGACAGACCAACATGGCTATCTACCTGTAACTGGAGCTTAGTTCCCGAATGTTTTGGCTCCCGAACTTTGCAAACCCAGAAGTGAGTGTTCCGGTTTCCTGAACATTCTTTTGGAAGCCGCACGTCCAACGGGGCTTCCAATTGGCTCCAGCAGTTTCCTGCAGCCAATCAGAAGTTGAACGTTTTAGAAGTCGAACAGACTTCCGGAACAGATTCTGTTTGAGTTCCAAGGTACGACTGTATGCAAAGAGATGAGGTCTGCTTCACATGGAGAAGTTTGGAGCAAGGTAGAAAATTGCCGACGGAGAGAAACAGGGCAGGCATGAGATCTTTGGATGGCTGAGGCAAAGGACAAGGTGGTCCAAAAATGAATCTTGGAGACAGGACCCTAAGAGTCCTTGGGACAGCACAGCAGCATCTGAGGGCTCAGGAGGAGAAGCCAGAGGGTGCCATTGCTGGCCCTGAGCATCTGTTATAGAATTGTAGAGTTGGAAGGGACCCCAACGGTCCTCTAGTCCAACCCCCAGCAATCCAGGAATCTCAGTTCAAGCGTCCCTGACAGATGGCCACCCAACCTCTGCTTAAAAATCTCCAAGGAAGGAGAGTCCACAACCTCCTGAGAGAGTCTGTTCCACTGTCAAACAGCTCCTACTGTCAGAAAGTTTTTTCCTGATGTTTAGACAGAATCTCCTTTCTTGGAACTTGAATCCATTGGTTCGAGTCCTACCTGTCAAATGTCTGGACATTTCAGTTTCTTTTAAAGGTGGGTGAACTCGTCCAGGTCACCTTGGATTCACTTGGAAATGATGGGAGGTCTTCCACACACAGAGAAATCAGAAAATTCAGATCCAGCAAAATTCAGATCCAGCAAAATTCAGATCAAGAAACAGTGTTCAAGCTCACAACTGCTGCTAAGATTATAATGGCTAAAAATTGGAGTGTGTCCCCTACTATATCTGAATGGATGGGGGGAAATTGGCCCAAACTAATTAGAACTGAGCTAATTTATTACAAAAAGAATACATATAAATCAGCCTAACAGGTTTATGGGGAAATGAATGCTTTTTTTGTAATAGTTTAGAACAACACGCTCAGTGATAATGTCCAAACTTAGGCTGCTTTCAACCTGTTATGGTGGTATTTCTTTATGCTCTTTATCGTTGGTTTATTTTGTCTATTAATTAATTATTATCAGGAGATATCAGAATCTTTTTTGGAGATGAATAATAATATTAATCTTCAAACTTGTGAACCGCCCTGAGACCTGTGGGTCCAGGGCAGTATATAAATTTTAATAATAATAATAATAATAATAATAATAATAATAATAATAATAGGGTCATGAAAAGCAGATAATTGCCTAGCAATGGGTCCCTTCCAACTCTATAATTCTATTATTCTATAGTGAAATGCCTGGGTAGGCTTGCCTAAAGGGAAAGAAACCTTTTAGGAGGCATCAAAAGCAGTACAAAAAAGATGTCTGTCCAAAGAGCAGGACTAAAATATTGATTTCTCGCAAGAGCAGAACAAAAGCTATGTGGCACTTGCGAAGGTCCTGTTTTTGCACTCAAAGCAGTCCGGTGAGCCCAGAGGGGTAAGGTAACCTTCCTTTAGCTACCTCCCTTTGGTCTTGAGTGGCCAAGGGCTTTGTACCCTGATAGAAACACAGCACAGCACCAGTGCGAATCCTGACGGGGATTGTTTTTATTGTGTTTTCAACAGCCTCCTCGATTTCACGCCTGGAGTGTGTGGTCACAATCCCACTCCTCTGAGGTTAGCCTTCTAAATTTGAGCTCCCTGTCATTTCGTCCAGGAGGCGTCAGTTTCTGCGACAGCCTTTCTCTCTCTCTGAGATGGGGGGGTCCCCCTCTTTAATTCCCTCTCCCCCCACCCCGGGGAATGATGTCACCTCGGCCGGCCGTCACTCTTGCTTCTCTCACCGCGCCTGAATCTGGGGAATGTCTGCCTTGCCTGACCTGTGATAGCAACCCCTCGGCACCTGCTCTCTCCAAAGCACTGCAACGCTTAGTCCTTTCACCAGGCTGACCACCTCCAGGACCTCGAGATTTGGCGCAAGGGGCGGGGGACGGGGGGGGAATAGAGACATGGGAGGTGGGCCTGCCAAATGTTTTGAGATCAGCTTGATGCTGGCGCTTTTTGGCATGGTCCTGACTCCTGGGCCTGACCCCAGCAAATTGAAAAGGTCCGGTCTGTGACTCCTGTAAGATGCATTTGATCTTGGCATTGCGCGATGCCTGTAGGGCCGCTAAAGACCCATCTCTACATCTGGATAAATGACAGGACATTAGGTAAAGGTACCCCTGAATGTAAGGTCCAGTCGCGGACGACTCTGGGGTTGCTGCACTCATCTGGCTTTATTAGCTGAGGGAGCCGGTATACAGCTTCCAGGTCATGTGGCCAGCATGACTAAGCCGCTTCTGGTGAACCAGAGCAGCGCACGGAAACACTGTTTACCTTCCCGCTGCAGCGGTACCTATTTATCTACTTGCGATCAGCCTTATTTATGGTCCATCTCTCACTTCCATACATCACTACTGGGAAAACCATGTTGTCGTTCAGTCGTGTCCGACTCTTCGTGACCCCATGGACCAGAGCACGCCAGGCACGCCTATCCTTCACTGCCTCTCGCAGTTTGGCCAAACTCATGTTAGTAGCTTCGAGAACACTGTCCAACCATCTCATCCTCTGCCGTCCCCTTCTCCTTGTGCCCTCAATCTTTCCCAACATCAGGGTCTTTTCTAGGGAGTCTTCTCTTCTCATGAGGTGGCCAAAGTACTGGAGCCTTAACCTCAGGATCTGTCCTTCTAGTGAGCACTCAGGGCTGATTTCTTTAAGAATGGATAGGTTTGATCTTCTTGCAGTCCATGGGACTCTCAAGAGTCTCCTCCAGCACCATCATTCAAAAGCATCAATTCTTCGGCGATCAGCCTTCTTTATGGTCCAGCTCTCACTTCCGTACATTACTACTGGGAAAACCATAGCTTTAACTATACGGACCTTTGTTGGCAAGGTGATGTCTTTGCTTTTTAAGATGCTGTCTAGGTTTGTCATTGCTTTTCTCCCAAGAAGCAGGCGTCTTCTAATTTCGTGACTGCTATCACCATCTGCAGTGATCATGGAACCCAAGAAAGTGAAATCTCTCACTGCCTCCATTTCTTCCCCTTCTATTTGCCAGGAGGTGATGGGACCAGTGGCCATGATCTTAGTTTTTTTGATGTTGAGCTTCAGACCATATTTTGCGCTCTCCTCTTTCACCCTCGTTAAAAGGTTCTTTAATTCCTCCTCACTTTCTGCCATTAGTCCATTATTCTTTCCATTGTTATTCACCAAATTTAACAGGGAATGGTTTTATAAAAAATGGTTTAAAATAGTTTAGAGTAGATGATGGGAAAGACTTTGGAGAGGCAGCCTTGAAAACTGCATTTCTTACCATGCCCACTTTGCCATTTTGAACATGCTCACTTTTGACGCATGCCCCCCACCTGGCGAGGGTTGGCTGGGGGGGCGGGAGGGTGGCCCTCAGCCGGAAAAGGCTTAACCACCCTCTTCTGCTGATGGATGGGAGTCTAGCATCAGGTTAAAGCCCACTGGCTCACTCAGAATTTGGGGAGCACTGATCGGTTGTCCCCAAATTTTTGGAATTTGGGAAGCTGCTTCTGTACACTTTATCTGTGCCTGCTGCTATATTGTGTCCTAATTTTTGAAACTAGCACTTTATTCATCGCCTATATATTTGCCCCAGGATTTGGTGGGTTGAAAGCGGGCTTAGAAGCATGATGAGAAATAAATACTGGTCAGTTATGTTACAGGTCCCCTTGCATAAGATGTCCTGCTAAATCAAACCAAAGGCCCGTCTCAGCCTTTGACAACTTGCCCTGTCATGATTGTGAATAGTATATAATCCTTGTAGACTCTTGTATAGCTAAGCCTTGCCGACTAGGAATTGTTGAGATTTATAGCGTTTAGCCTGACTAAGTGCATTGGTGAGTAATTTTTAAGAAAACTCTTAAATTTTGAAAGCTGGATGTTTATTACCTTTAAGAATGTAAAAGCTAACAATATACATTGCAAACGATTATTCTTTTAAGATGTCCGAAACCCTGATGAAACTTTTGTGAAACGGGGACAACATAGCTAGCCGCCCGTTGGGAGCAGCAGTCGCGGACTCCTCGTGAGCAGCAATTGCGGACTCCTCAAAGATCTTATGCACTTTATAACATTGAACTCTTTGCACTTTGGACTTTGCACTTTAAAAGTTTTTTGCACTCTTTGAGGAAAAAGTTTTTTGCACTCATTGAGAAAAGTTTTTTGCACTCTTTGAGGCATTTCAATTGTATAAATCTCCTCCGGTTGTGTATATGGATATATTAGATTGAATTTGCTCACGGTTTTGTCATTTTGTCTTCTTGTTACATTCCGTCTCAGCCTTTGGCATCTTGGCACCTCCAGGTGCTGCTGAACTACAACTCCCAACAGTACCAGGCAGTGTGGGGGCATCTGCCATCTCCTGCTTTAACTCCAAATTATCAATGCAGGATATCGGGTTTGGGTTGTTTTTTTTGTTTTGTTTTTTTTGGAATCTCAGCCTATTGTCTCCAATACAGATCAGAGTCCAGGTATTTGAGATGGAGCTTGCAAAGTGCAAATACGTGGTTCAGAATTTCTCCCCGGCAAATGCGCTTCGCTTCTTGGCGTATGTTGCAAAGCACACTGGGGAAAAGAAGAAGAAAATTACAAACCACCATACAGAAGAATATAGAGCATTGCACAATGATATTTCTGGGGGCCATTTTGCAATTTTGATATTTGAAGTTCAGAATTCATGTTCTGGTGCCAAGACTCTACGGACAAATTGAGTCGCCTTAAACACAGTCAGAAAGAGAGATCCCCTCAAAGTGAAAGCTTGGCACACACAAAATTCACTCGCCATTTAAAAGAAATATAGATTTTTTTTTAAATTAAAAAAAGGTTCACACTTGGAGGTGCAGATTCCCCATGCAAACCGCAGCAACTCTTCTCTCTCCCCCGCTACACACACACACAAATGCATTCAGAAACAGATATCGGTATAGTCTCCAACAAAACCTATTCTCCACTTACCAGGGACAGTCCCTGTTACGTCACACTCAGGGTTTGTGGGTTTGGGGGATGCGCTGCTAAAATGTTTCCATTCCTCAATTTCATGCCTTTCCCAGGGTCTTTAGAAGCTAAGGCTGTGCCTGCGAATCTGCACCCCTTTCCCTGGGAGTAAGCGCCGCTGAGCTCAATGGGGCTTTCTTCCAAGTAGAACTATACAGGATTACACTGCAAATTTCCCCATGCATGTGATCTTGCCGCTCTCAAACCAGAGCCTCTTTTGGGCAGAGTTATCTTGGCCACTGTATTCTGAGTTCTGGTAACTTCCAGATTAGATTACTGCGATGCGCTTTTCGTGGGGCTGCTCTCGAAGACGACTTGGAAACTCCAGCAGGTCCAAAACTGCAGCAGCCGGATCACTGGCTGGGGTTCAAATAAGACCTCACGGGACCCTTTCTTGGAAAAAAAAAGCAGGCTTTATATAATAAAAAGACGGGCTAATAAAAAGAAGTAAAGAACAAACATCAGGAAAGGAGGGTTGGGAAGTCAAGAAGAAGCGTTGAATGTTTTAATAAAAGGTATATGATGATGAATGCTGCGAAATATTGTTGGAGACTTAACAAAAGTGATGTGGGGGTGGGGGAGAGGAAGAAAAAGGCTGCACTGGTTTTTGAGCCCAATTCAAGGTTCTCAGATTGATGTTTAAAGCACTCAATGACAGGCCCCAAATATCTGAGAGCCAGTGTGGTGTAGTGGTTGAGAGCGGTAGACTCGTAATCTGGTGAACCGGGTTTGAGTCTTCGCTCCTCCCCATGCAGCTGCTGGGTGAGCTTGGGCTAGTCACACTTGGGCTTCTCTTGGGCTAGTCACACTTCTCTGAAGTCTCTTTTTAGGAGTGACATGGTGGCTTAGGCGCCTGCAGGTTCTTCGCTGCCTGAAATGGCAGCGTGGGACTTGCCGCCATACAGCTGAGGGCGAGGCAGCGGAGAGACTCCAAGCGGCAGAGAGGCTCGCCCCACCCCATGGGCAGATCGCCCCGCCCCCATGTACAGCTCGCCCCACCCCTGGCTGCAGGACACGCCCCTGCACCAGGGACCTGAGCGGCTAGCTACACAAGGGGCAGGGCCTGCTCTGTGGTGGCCCCTAAGCTGTGGGACTCCCTCTGCACAGATGTATGCCTGGTGCCTGCATTGTCCAGCTTTCGGAGGATGTTGAAGACGCAGCTCTCTTGACAACTGAAATGCCTACTTTTCGGCCCCACCTTATCTCTGTGATTGGAAGCTGTTTAAAAGTGATTTTGATTATGTGATTTAAAGGTTGCAACCTGCCCTGGGGCCTGAGGGGTGGGTAAGTTACAATAACATTTATTCATTGCATTTCTATGCTACCTTTCTCTCCAAAGAGCTCAAGGTTCTTCTCTCCCTCCACATTTAATCCTCACAACAACCCTTTGAGGTAGCTTAGGCTGAGAGGGAGTGACTGTCCGACCCAAGGTCACCCAGCGAGAGCTTCATGGCTGAGTGGGGAGATTTGAACCCTGGTCTCCCAGGTCCTAGTCCGACATGCTGAGCAGTCCACCACTTCATGTCACCTGTCCCGAATTTTCAAACTTTTGCTTCCATTGGATTCCCAAGAGTTCAAATACAAGAGTGTTCTCTCCTCCTGGAGATTCCAGCAACATTGAGGGCATCCTGATCAAGTTTGCAGATGACGCCAAATTGGGAGGGGTGGCTAATACCCCAGAGGACAGGATCACACTTCAAAATGACCTTAACAGATTAGAGAACTGGGCCAAGGCAAACAGGATGAATTTTAACAGGGAGAAATGTAAAGTACTACACTTGGGCAAAAAAAATAAAAAATAAAAAATTAAAGGCACAAATACAGGATGGGTGACACCTGGCTTGAGAGCAGTACATGTGAAAAGGATCTAGGAGTCTTGGTAGACCACAAACTTGACATGAGTCAACAGTGTGATGCAGCAGCTAAAAAAGCCAATGCAATTCTGGTCTGCATCAATAGGAGTATAGCATCTAGATCAAGGGAAGTAATAGTGCCACTGTATTCTGCTCTGGTCAGACCTCACCTGGAATACTGTGTCCAGTTCTGGGCACCACAGTTCAAGAAGGATACTGACAAGCTGGAACGTGTCCAGAGGAGGGCAACCAAAATGGTCAAAGGCCTGGAAACGATGCCTTATGAGGAACGGCTTAGGGAGCTGGGTATGTTTAGCCTGGAGAAGAGAAGGTTAAGGGGTGATATGATAGCCATGTTCAAATATATAAAAGGATGTCATATAGAGGAGGGAGAAAGGTTGTTTTCTGCTGCTCCAGAGAAGCGGACACGGAGCAATGGATTCAAACTGCAAGAAAGAAGATTCCACCTAAACATTAGGAAGAACTTCCTGACAGTAAGATTCCAGCAACGGAAAAGATTAAAATGGAAAACATTGTCGTCGTCGTCCCCCCCCCCCCCCAATGCCATTATTGCAAGCTCCTTGGAACTCAACATTTGTCGTTGGGAGAGCAGAATGCAAATACTAAATCAAATTAAAATCTGTTTTCTCCCAGCTCAAATGTGGAAGGGTGGGCTCCTAGCCTACTTTTATGTCCCTGACTCCATTGTCCCAGAGGATGGCGGAGTCAGGGGTATGTGGGGAATAAATGGGACCCTGCAGAATTAGGGGAATTCCAGATGACGGGATGCCTTGCTTGAAACTGGTTGGCCCATCCAGAAAAATCCTCTCTCACCCCCCTCCTTCCTTCTCCCCTCGCACAGCTGCGTGTTCCGTTTCATAGCCTGGCTGCTGTCTACAAATCACCCGCGTGTTAAAATGCGGCAGAGGGGAATTCCAGCACACTGGGCGCTGCCAAGACCCTCAAGCTCTGACGTGCCTTCACTCCCCCCCTCCCCACCCCCTGCCAAGGGCTAAAAATACAAGAACAGAGTCCAGTGTCCGGCCGGCAATCGTGGCCGAATGGACACCCACCATCTCCCTGAGCAGCTTTCCTGACCCTGGTTCCGCCTGGAGCATCAGGGGAAGAAGAGGCCACCTTTAAACTGGGAGCAGTGCCGTGCAGTGGTTAGAATAATAATAATAATAATAATAATAATAATAATAATAATAATTTATTATTCATACCCCACCCATCTGGATGGGTTTCCCCAGCCACTCTGGGCGGCTTCCAACAGAATATTAAAAGCACGATAGCCCAGAATGTCGGGACTCGGACCTGGGAGAGAGAACCGGGTTCGAATCCCCAGTCGGCCTCGAAGCTCTCACTGGGTGGCCTTGGGCCAGTCATCTCTCAGCCTAACCTACCTCATAGGGTTCTTGTGGGGGTTGAATGAGGAAGGTAGCTTGCCAACACAGAACTCTTTTGCAATAAAATGATATAGTCACAAAGACTAGTATGTTGCGTTCCGATTTCATAAACCTATAGATCTGTGTAACTGGCAATATGTTCAGATTGGGATCCCTTCCAACACCTAGGAGTCCATTCCTTAGGGGCCGAGGGATCTTTGCCCCCACCCCAAAATAAAATATTTGAGGGGGCCAGCCCCCCCCCCCAAGTTGATGGGCATTGCCATTCAAATGGTGCGCATGCACCGCGTCAGGTGACCAATTATGTGTGGAAGGAGCCAATTTCCCATGCTCTGACACCCCCCGCCCCCCGTGAGCGGAGCTTGGGCGAGGAAGCTAACGGGGAATTCTAAGCCAGCAAACAGTTTAAATGAATTCGGTATATGTAAATAAACTCTTGTGGAAGAGATGACAAAACGTGAAGGCAGTAAATTGCCTCAGCAAGCAAATAGGAAAGTCCGTTTAGTAAGTTTATTTCCATTATACATGTGGAAAAACTGAGGTCAAAATGGTTACATCTGGGGTTTTTTTGGGGGGGTAGAAAAGGAAGCAAGGTATTTTACATATTTTTAAGCAGCTGTTTAGACAAGGTTTGTTTGCTGTTTAATACTAATAATAATAATAATAATAATAATAATAATAATAGTACCTGCAGTGCCTATTATTTGGAACACCTTTGCAATCGCCTGCTATCCCCTTGTTGCGTTGAGTAGGCCTTTGGCACACCTTCTCTATATAATGTTTTTTAGTGTGTTTAGCTGTCTGTTTTAGTCGTTCTCATATAGCAATAGATATAGAACGCCCTCCCATTAGAGGTCAAAGAGATAAACAACTACATGACATTTAGAAAATACCTGAAGGCAGCCCTGTTTAGGGAAGTTTTTAATCAGTGACAGTTGAATGTATTTTAATATTTGCTGGAAGCCGCCCAGAGTGGCTGGGGGGACCCAGCCAGATGGGCGGGGTATGAATAATAAATTATTATTATTATTATTATTATTATTATTATTATTATTATTATAGTTCATACATAGTTTAAATTCTAATTAAATAATTAGTGGAGGAGGGGGGTTATTGGTTTGTGTCTTTTCTTCTTGTCCTTGTTATCTGTTTTGGGGTTGTTATTTTTCATTTTTATGTCACGAACCACCCCGAGATCTACAGATGAAGGGTGGTGTACAAATTTATTAATAAAAATAATAAATAATTTGTGTTTAATTGCTTTTTAGTGATTGTTCCCTGCTATGGTTTAGCTACTTCCGCTTTATTTGTAAAGCCTCCTTGAGTCCCTGTCTGGAGTAAAAGTGGGATAATAATAATAATAATAATAATAATAATAATAATAATAATAATAAATAGTTCTTTGGATGTAGGTAAAGGTAAAGGTAAAGGACCCCTGACCATTAGGTCCAGTCACAGAGGACTCTGGGGTTGCGGCGCTCATCTCGCGTTACTGGCCGAGGGAGCCAGCGTACAGCTTCCAGGTCATGTGGCCAGCATAACTAAGCCGCTTCTGGCAAACCAGAGCAGCGCACGGAAACGCCGTTTACCTTCCCACCGGAGCGATACCTATTTATCTACTTGCACTTTGACGTGCTTTCGAACTGCTAGGTGGGCAAGAGCTGGGACCGGGCAACGGGAGCTCACCCCGTCGCGGGGATTCGAACCGCCAACCTTCTGATCAGCAAGCCCTAGGCTCTGTGGTTTAGACCACAGCTCCATCCGCGTCCCAAAGATAAGTACTAAGATGCCTAGGCTCTGTGGTCCCTAAGGTGCTACTGGAAGGAATTTCTATATTTTTTTATAAATAACCTTTTTTGACACATGGAGATTTCCATCTGAATTATCGCCAACAAAAAGGACTGTTTTTTTGTGGGGTTTTTTGGAAAAGAACTTTTAAACATTTTTTTTCAATTCATTATAAATTATTTCCCAATATTCTTTTACCCTTTTACAAGTCCACCACATATCATATGTGGAGCAATGCCTTCTTACTGATTATCCTGGGAACTGTAGCTTGCTAAGGGTGCTGAAAGTTGTGAGTAACCCCCCTATTCCCCTCTGAGAGCTGCAGTTCCCACGGTGGTTTAACAATCAGTCCCTCTTTGCAGAGAATGAGAGCAGCTATTGCACTACCAACCTTACTGTATGCTTGTGAAACATGGACCACTTCTAAACGCCATCTCCAACTCCTCGAAAGATTCCATCAACGGTGTGTCTCTGAAAAATTTTACGCATTACTTGGGAAGACAGGAACACTAATATCAGTGTACTGGAAGAAGCAAAGAACACCAGTGTCAAAGCAATGATTCTTCAACGTCAACTTTGTTGGACTGGTCATGTTGTGCGGATGCCTGATGATCATCTTCCAAAGCAACTACACTACCATGGTACCTCGGGTTAAGTACCGTATATTCCAGCGTATAAGACGACTGGGCGTATAAGATGACCCCCAACTTTTCCAGTTAAAATATAGAGTTTGGGATATACTCGCCATATAAGAAATACGACCCGGCGTATAAGACTACCCCCGACTTTTGAGAAGATTTTCCTGGGTTAAAAAGTAGTCTTATACGCAGGAATATACAGTACGCTTCATGTTAAGAACTCCGCTAAGAACAGAAATCGTGCTCTGGCGGCGCAGTGGCAGCAGGAGGTCCCATTAGCTAAAGTGGTGCTTCAGGTTAAGAACGGACCTCCGGAACGAATTAAGTACTTAACCCGAGGTACCACTGTATTTCCAACATAAAAATGGAAAGCATAATGTTGATGGTCAACAAAAGAGGTTTAAAGACTGTCTCAAGGCAAATTTAAAAAAAAAAATGTAGTATAAACATCAACAATTGGAAAACACTGGCCTGCGAGCGCTCCAGTTGGAGAACAGCCTTTACCAAAGGTGTCAGGGGCGTACCCAGGATCAAAACTAGGGGGGGCAAGCCATGGCTAGGGGGGGGGGCAAGCCATGGTCGTTCAGGTTTGCTTTGAATGGACGCTGATCATTTTTGCTTCTAGGGCTGCCTTCTAGGGGGGGCACCTGCCCCCCTCTGCCCCCCCTGGCTACGCCCATGAAAGGTGTCATGGGCTTTGAAGACTCTCGAACTCAGGACCCAAGGGAGAAATGTGATAAGCGGAAGGCACGCCTGGCAAACCCTCACCGTGATCAACTCCCGCCCGGAAACCAATGTCCCCACTGTGGAAGGACGTGTGGATCCAGAATTGGCCTTCACAGTCACTTACGGACCCACTTTTAAAACCATGTTTATGGAAGACAATCTTCCTCGGCTACGAGGCATCGCCAAAGAAGATGAAATGAAATCAATCCATCCATTTCGTTCTCCCCCGGCCGCTGACTAGCACTGAAGCCTACACAACTTAAGGAAGCAAGCAGGCAAATGTCATGCTGGGAAGTGCATTGAGATCCAGTGACCTCTGGCAGGATTGGGGTGCTGGAGCCTGCAGGAAGGCGCTGACCTGTAGATGAACCGAAGAGAGGTTGCAAAGGGGGTGGCTTAAATCGCACACGGCCCTCCTTATTTCTGCACGGTGCCGGGAGTTGCATGCCCTCCTCTTACTCTGGGCCTGTGAGCCTATTTGTGAAATTCGAGATGCTCCTGCAAAACAGGATGCAGCTAAAGGCTGTCAGGGAACCCAGAGAAAAGAGCCACACTTCATTGTTGGGGTGGGAGGTGATGATTAACAGTGTCATATTTACGTATAAGCTAAACAAGCTATAGTTTAGGGCCCCACTCTCTTGGGGGCCCCCAAAAAATTTAAAGGAGAAAAAAAAACTGGATGTACAGTGGTACCTCGGGTTACAGACGCTTCAGGTTGCAGACTCCGCTAACCCAAAAATAGTACCTTGGGTTAAGAACTTTGCTTCAGGGTGAGAACAGAAGACCTAAAATAGACTTCCGATTGTTCTAAGAAACAAACCTAAATTCCACTTCTTTTATTTTACACAGTATCCTATTAATATATTATTTTCTTAAATCTTTTTGATAAAGAAAGAAGAAAAAGAAAAAAGAAAAATTTAATAAAAACATTAAATTTACATATATTATCTATACAATGCAAGACTCATTCAAGATCTGCCAGGAGGTTTTTGCTGTCACAGTGGTTTTTCAGGTACTCCTTGAATATAATCCATTCTTGGTTTACTTTTTGTGTCAAATATCCTCTTACCCTCCCCTTCATTTTTGCCATTTGTAGATATTCTAACAGTTTAACTTGCCATTCTGATGGCTCTGATTCTGTTAACCTAACTGTGGTTTATGAAGCTGGCTTGTTTCAACAAACCAAAGTTACGATTAATCGTGGTTTAGGGTTCGGACATCGTGGCAAATTGGCAATTTGAACTTGGATCCACAATCTCAAGTTTGTTGTGATGACTGCCGTTTTAGGCTACCATCCTGGATCCAATTACACGTGAATCAAACTCGCTGAACACAGTGGGACTTCCTTCTGAGCAAATACGTTTAAGATTGCACTGCTAGATTTGTGCCTGCATGTGTTTAATCCTACCACCGTGTCTGAGATTTTAAAACTTTTGAATGTGGTTTTTAATTGGATTAATCCTGTCTTCCACTGCCTCCCGCAGTTTGGTCAGACTCATGTTGGTAGCTTCGAGAGCACTGTCCAAACATCTCGTCCTCTGTCGTCCCCTTCTCCTTGTGCCCTCCATCTTTCCCAACATCAGGGTCTTTTCCAGGGAGTCTTCTCTTCTCATGAGGTGGCCAAAGTCTTGGAGCCTCAGCTTCAGGATCTGTCCTTCCAGTGAGCACGCAGGGCTGATTTCTTTAAGAATAGATAGGTTTGATCTTCTTGCAGTCCATGGGACTCTCAAGAGTCTCATCCAGCACCAGAATTCAAAAGCATCAATTCTTCGGCGATCAGCCTTCTTTATGGTCCAGCTCTCACTTCCATACATCACTACTGGGAAAACCATAGCTTTAACTATACGGACCTTTGTCGGCAAGGTGATGTATATGTAACACGATTTGTACCTTTTGTGTAGGTTTGTGGACACCCCAGGCCATTTCTCCTGGACGGAGAGTTATTACCGCTCTACCATGCCTCAAGGCTCACAGGCGAGAGAATATGGCCATCCGGAAGTATTCCAGCAAATCTGGGATATCCTCGATCATCAGTGAGTAGCAAGATGGATGAATTGGACAGGGGATTTTCTGGTGTGTGTGTGGGGTGTTATAATCTACTTGTTGAATTGGAAGGGCCTTAGAGTCCCACCCAACAGTTGCTCAATATGCCGAATGTCAGAGGCAGCCAGTCTATTTCTCCATCTAGCCTAATAGTGTCTACTCTGACTGGCAGCACCTTAACTGAAGGTGCTCGGATCGTAACTCAGTGGTGGAGCACACCTGCCTTGCATCTCCAAGTAGCAGACCCTTCTCCACATGTCCCTATTTTCCGGGGACAGTCCTGGATTTACCGAAGCCGTCTCGGTTTCTGGTTTGAGGACGCTGGGCGAGATGGGCCTTTGGCCTGATCCAGCAACCAGACTCCCCTTGTGTGCGCTTCCATCTTTGATGTCCAGTGAAACACTTTTCAGACCCCCCTCTCCTATTCTGCAGGCCAATCTGCTCGGTTCAGCCCATTGACTTGAATTTCCTGGAGGAGCAAACGGAAAATGGCCCTGCGAACAAAATTGAGATCAGCATGGATTGCATTCGGATGCAGGATTCGGAGATCAGAGACCCAATGTGGGTGAGTAGCCAATGTCAGGGTGCTGCGGTTAGGATGATGGGCAAGGACTCGGGACGCTTGGGTAAATCACGGATGCTTATCTTAACCTACCTCACAGGGTTGTTGTGAAAATGAGTGTCTGTGTGTTGGGGGGGGGGGGAGAGAACCACATACTCTGCTTTGAACTCCTGGGAGGAAAGGTGGGATATAAATGAACAAGTAGCTCAGGGCATATGTAGAAAGAAAGCTTGGTTTTTTTTTAAAGTACCAGTTTATCATAGAAGGTAAACCAGGGTCAAAGTGTGGTTGCCTGAAAAATATTGTATATGTGGATATGCAATGCTTGCTCCCTGCCAAATGTTTTGGCAAGCTGTGCTTGATCCTGCATTATTTTTTGGCTTTTAATTATCTGCGGCCTCTTTGAATGGGAGGGATGTTCTTATCGTGCCTCTCAAAAATAGGACTGCCCTTTCGATCTCCCTTCGTTTTCTTTTATGCTGGTTTTAACATAGGTGTTTCTTGGTTGTAAGTCATGACTAGTTCCCTTGGTGAAAAAGGGATTCTTAAACTTAATAAAGCAGAGTTCTGTGCATCGCAGAAGCTTGCACGCGTCCTTTCGAACTCGGGTCCTAATCAAGAGGATCCCCGCCGCTTTTTTTTATCCCAACCTCAGTTTGTGCGAGCCAATGCCATTGCACTTGGTTCCCCCAAAGGAGAGCTGTCTTGTTGCCCCAAACCCAAAGTCCTGCTCAGGCTTGCGCGAGAGAATAACCTTTTCCCTTTGGGTTGGACTAGATGACCCTCGGGTCCCTTCCGACTCCTTTCCTCTCCTTTTTGGTGAGCGTTTGCTCAGCTGCTGGGAGACGTGGCTCTTCCCCAGCTCTGTGCCCTGGGCGGGCTGCCTGCTGCTGCTGCCGCCGTCCTCCTGGGAGCGTGGGGCCTGCTCCTTCCAGGCTGCTGCCTCCGAGGCACGCCGCTTTTGCGATTCAGAGCAACTCTGGCGTGTGGCTCTAATCTGCTGTTGACTCAAGGCCCGCCGCTAAGTGCTCTCTGCCCCCGTCTTCCCTGCAGAAATATGCTGCTCTCCCGGCCCGCTGGCTCACGCCCCCTGCACCCATCCATCCATTTCATTCAGTCGCTCATTCATTCACAAAAGGCTCTTGGCGGCCACCGCGGTCTTGTTCCTCCTCCCGGGACTCTGTGCAAACAGTTCGTTCTGGAAACAGGGGAAAGTTTGTCTCTCTCTCTCTCTCTCTCTCTCTCTGTGCCCCCGCTCCCACTCCCCTCTTTTTTATTTATTTAATAAATTGTCAAACATCACTTGACAGGTGGCAGCCCAGCCTGGCGGAGGAGTCGGCTGTTTGCTTTGCAATTCCCCAGGAAGGCAGCGAGAGGAACCTGTCGCCCCAGGCGAGGTGTTTTGCTGTGTTTAATCAGAAACGCAGCCCTCGCCTCGGCCCTTTCTCCCCCTCCTGCTTTCCTTCTGCGTCGCCCCAGGCCAGGCGGACGCCCAGCACCTGCCACCGGTCTCACCCTGCGGTGCCACTTCAGAAGAGGCAGCGGCCTCCCTCCCTCCCTCCCTCCCTCCCTCTCTCTTTCTCTGTGTGTATGCGCAAAACTCTCTGCCAGGGCAAGGGAGGGTTGGAAAATAGGGGCAGGTAAATATATAAAGGAATGTGGAGGTGCAAAAACTTCAGGGACAGAGCTGGCGGTAAGAAAGGAATGGGATAGCTCAGTCGGTGGGAGATTGAGACTCATAACTGCGGCGTCATGGGTTCGAGTCCAGCATTGGGCAAAATGATTCCTGCATTGCAGGGGGTTGGCATAGATGACCCTCGGGGTCCCTTCCAATTCTACAATTCTATGATGATGATGATTTATTGTTTATACCCTGCCCATCTGTCCAGGTTTCCACAGCTACTCTGGGTGGTTCCCAACAGAATTAATGGTGATGATGATGATAATGATGATGATAATAATAATAATAATAATAATAATAAACAACAACGATAAAACATCAGACATTAAAAACTTCCTTAAACAGGTCTGCCTTCAGGTGTCTTCTAAAAGTCAGATAGTTCTTTATCTCCTTGACATAGGGTGGGCGCCACTACCAAGAAGGCCCTCTGCCTGGTTCCCTGCAACTTCACTTCTCACAATGAGGGAACCGCCAGAAGGCCCTCGGAGCTGGACCTCAGTGTCCGGACTGAGCAATGGCGGTGGAGACGCTCCTTCAGGGATACTATGCTATGATTCCATGGAGGGGAGGGCTGTCAAAGGCAACCAGCCACGATGGCTTTGCTCCCATGCAGGACAACATAAGAAGAATCTGCTGGCTCAGGCCAGTGGCCCATCTAGTCCAGCAACCTGGTCTCACAATGGCCAAACCGTTGCCAGTGGGAAACCCGCAAGCAGGATTCGAACACAAGAGCAACTCTCCCCTCCTGGGGTTTCCAGCAGCTGGCATTCAGAACCATCGCTGCCTCCAGCCATGGAGAAAGAGCAGGACCATCCTGGCTAGGAGCCGGCCACCCATAGCCCTCTCCTCCTCCAGGAATTTGTCCAATCCTCTTTGAAAGGCATCCAGGCAGCAATGCTTTTGCTTGCAGGATTGTGCTTGTAGGCTTCCCATTGGGGCATCTGCTTGGGCAACTTGGACGTTGGCCGGATCCAGTAGGCCAGTGTTCCCCAACCTTGGGCCTGCAGCTGTTTTTGGACTACAACTCCCATCATCCCTCGCTAGCAAGACCAGTGGTCAGGGATGATGGGAATTGTAGTCCGAAAACAGCTGGAGGCCCAAGGTTGGGGCAGTAGGCTCTTCTGATGTTCTTGGATGTCCCAGGTGGCCCAACTGCTTGGTCCACCATGTTGGTGGTGGTGACTGAGATGTCAGAAGCTGCCTTCTGCTGACCGAGACCATTGGTTTGCCTAGCTCCATATTGCCTGCACTGCTGCCCAGATTGTTCCTGGTAGGACAACTTTCCAGCCCTACCTGAAGGTGCCAGGAATTGAACCTGGAGCTCTCTGCATGCAAAGCAGGTGCTTCCCCCTTCCTTCCATCTTCCCTGGTGTTGCCTGATAGCAGTGGGTGTCTGGAGCCTCTCCCAGTCCTGTGACCTGAGATCATTTACCCGGAGGCTAACCTGGGACACAGGAAGCTCCCATCACCCTGCCCAATGCCAGCTTTGCAACAAGGGCTAAGGGCATGTGACTCCTAATCTCAGGGTTGTGGCTTCGAACAGAGCACCTCTGAGCATATGCAGAGGTGTTTTTTTTTTACCTTCCAGGTAAAAAGGAACATTGCTAGATGCTTCATACCAAGTCAGGCCAGTTGGTGCATCTGATCCAGTGGTGTCTGCACTGACAGGCAGCAGCTCCTCCTGAGTATTTTGGGCAAGGAGTCCTTCCCAGCCCTGCTTGAAGGTGCTGGGGAGTTGAGCCTTCTGAATACCAAGCAGATGCTCTGCTGCCGCTGGCTGGTGGCTTTTCCCTTGTCCTCCTCCAGCTATAAATTGGGGAGTTCTGCATTCGAATCTCGCTTCCTCCACAAAGTGGCTTGAGGGAAGCCATGCATGCCCAGCTTCCATTCCCCTCTGAAATGCAAGGATAAAGTGATTTTGTTGTTGTTGTTCAATCAAGTGGCATTTAAATATTATGAGATATAAACAAATATGGATAATAATACGGAATAATAAAAATAAACACTTTAGTGTGTTGCAGCAGAGGAAGTGCCTTTTGACTTCACAAATTGTGTCCTTAGCTTAAATGTGCACTGCAGCTACAAAGTCTGGCAAAATAGTTGACTCCTTCAAGGCAGTCTCCCCCAACCCGGTGCCCTCCGAAGTTTCGGATTACACTGAGAAGGGAAACGAAGGCCATCTTCTAAGATCTGAAGAGCTGCCCCTGTGGAGGATGGAACAAGAGAGCTTCCTGCTGCTCCGAAGGGAAGGACCCGAACCAATGGATTGCAAGGACAAGAAAGGAGATTCCGACTGAACATTAAGAAAACCTTTCTGATGGGAAGAGCTGTTTTGATAGTGGAACGGATCCTCTCAGGAGATGGTTAGAGCAGGGGTCGGCAAACTAAGGCCTGGGGGCCGGATCTGGCCCAGTCGCCTTCTAAATCCGGCCCACGGACGGTCCGGGAATCAGCGTGTTTTTACATGAGTAGAATGTGTCCTTTTATTTAAAATGCATCTCTGGGTTATTTGTGGGACAGAGGAATTCGTTCATTTCCCCCCCAAAAATATAGTCTGCCCCCTCACAAGGTCTGAGGGACAGTGGACCGGCCCCCTGCTGAAAAAGTTTGCTGACCCCTGCGTTAGAGGCTTCCAAACAGAGGTTGGATGGCCATCTGTCATGGTTGCTTTTGCTGAGATTCCTGCATTGCAGGGGGTTGGACTGGATGACCTTTGGGGGTCCCTCCCAACTCTATGATTCTGCTGTTTTAGGGAGTAGAAGCTCTGCTTTGCCCTTTAACTCTGCAGCATATGAAAAAGCCCTTTCTTTCACCTCCCCTGGGTCTTCCTACATTCATATTCCCCCGAGTTTTCACGTCAGGAGAGAGGAAGAAAAAACATCAGCACGCCCCAAAGTGAGCGGTTCATGGCTGCCTGCCTTTGAGCAGCCTTCGCTAAGCTACCCTTGAACCCTGAGCTCCCAGGAAGCGGTTAGCCAAGCACTTCATTGTGAGGTCTCTGAGTTGGGAGCAAGAGGGAATGAAACTCAATTCTCTCTCTCCCCCAGCCATCCTTTCACTAGGGATTTTTTTGGGGGGTGGGGGAAGGCCTCCCTCTCCCTACCTGCTCATCTTCCCTGCTGCCCTGGGGCGTCTAGCCTGGTTCAACCAGTTTGACAAAATGCCTTCTTGTGGTGGAAAAAAAAGGAAAAGAAAATCTGCCTCCTCCAGATCCCTTCTGATGTAGCTTTGCTGTTTCAATCAAGTATATGCATTTTGAAAGCGTTACTCCTTAAAAGGAGATGGGGGGTTCTTTCCCCTCATTTGATAAAAGACTCTTTGTCCTGTCATTTGGAGGAAGGCTGGATCCTGAGCAAAGGGGAACTTTCTGCTATTCTCGCTCTTGTTTAATGCCATCCTCCTCCCCTCACCCCCTTGCAAAGACTCCTAGGGTGGAATTCATAAGGAGAAAGAGGAGGAGGGACCCATTGAAGTGAATGGATACGGCACCATCCACCACCCTGAGCAAAACATCAAACTCAATACATTAAGCTCATTTCTGGGGTCTGTGATAAACAGCTTCGTTTTCAGAGAGAGTCATGGAATCATGTTCAAATATATAAAAGGCCATGTTCAAATATATAAAAGGATGTCATATAGAGGAGGGAGAAAAGTTGTTTTCTGCTGCTCCTGAGAAAAGGACACGGAGTAATGGATTCAAACTACAAGAAAGAAGATTCCACCTAAACATTAGGAAGAACTTCCTGACAGTAAGAGCTGTTTGACAGTGGAATTTGCTGCCAAGGAGTGTGGTGGAGTCTCCTTCTTTGGAGGTCTTTAAGCAGAGGCTTGACAGCTCTGCTTTGGAATGCTTTGATGGTGTTTCCTGCTTGGCAAGGGGTTGGACTGGATGGCCCTTGTGGTCTCTTCCAACTCTAGGATTCTATGATTCTATGATTCTATGAATCGAAGAGTTGGACGTTACCCCAAGCGCCGTCTAATTCAGCCCCCTGAAGTGCGGTCACTCGTCATCTTTTGCTTCTTCCAGTGTGGTGCAGTAGTTAAGAGCGGTGGACTCGTAATCTGGGGAACCGGGTTCGCGTCTCCGCTCCTCCACATGCAGCTGCTGGGTGACCTTGGGCTAGTCACCCTTCTCTGAAGTCTCTCAGCCCCACTCACCTCACAGAGTGTTTGTTGGGGGGGAGGAAGGGAAAGGAGAATGTGAGCCGCTTTGAGACTCCCTCGGGTAGTGATAAAGTGGGATATCAAATCCAAATAATAAATAAATAAATAAATTTATTTATTAATGCCCCACCCATCTGGCTGGGTTTCCCCAGCCACTCCAGACTCTTCTTCTTCTCTTCCTCCTCACAATTGCATGCAGCACAGTGTCCGAAGGACTTTGAGCATGCCACGGTTCAGCATCAATGTTCACAACAGAATCCGCGTCCGAGGTGCTGCTGTAGTTTCAGCTTTGGTACTGAAGTCCTCTGGGGGACTGGGAGTTCTCAGGCAGTTTTCCACATCTGGGAGTCTGGTGCTTGGTAGTACGTTTCCGGGCAAAATTCAAAGTGTTGATGCTGACCTTGAAAGTCCTAAACGGCCTCGTTCCTGTATGCCTGAAGGAGCGTCACCACCCCCATCATTCAGCCCGGACACTGAGGTCCAGCTCCGAGGGCCTTCTGGGGTTCCCTTGCTGTGAGAAGTGAGGTTACAGGGAACCAGGCAGAGGGCCTTCTCGGTGGTGGCACCCGCCCTGTGGAACGCCCTCCCAGCAGATGTCAAAGAAATAAACAACTATCTGGCTTTTAGAAGACATCTGAAGGCAGCCCTGTTTAGGGAAGCTTCTAATATTTGATGAATTATTGTATTTTAATATTTTGCTGGAAGCTGCCCAGAGTGGCTGGGGAAACCCAGCCAGGTGGGTGGGGTATAAATAATATTATTATTATTATAGAAGCGGGGGAAAGGACTTGTAACTATGGTGCAACCTCCAGGGAGATACGTACATATCTATGCATATCTTCTTCAAACAGCAAACTATGGAACTCCCTCCTGCAGGAGGCAGTGATGGCCACCTGCCTGGATGGCTTCTAAAGAGGACTGGACATATTCATGGAGGAGAGAGAGCTAGTGACAGCTACTCTCCAGGAGGGCTATTGTTCTGCCTCCACAGCATGAGGCAAGCATGCTTCTGAATCCCAGTTGCTGGAAACTTCCCAAAGGTAGTTGATGATGATGATGATGATGATAATAATAATAATTTATTATTATTTATACCCCTCTCCATCTGGAGGGGAGAGGGTTGCTCTTGGGCTTCGATCCTGCTTCCTGGTTTCCCGTTGGGGCATCTGGTTGGCCACTGTGAGAACAGGAGGCTGGACTAGATGGGCCATTAACAATAATCAATAATATCTTTTGA
This sequence comes from Darevskia nairensis, assembly GCA_034642065.1. Lineage (NCBI taxonomy): Eukaryota > Metazoa > Chordata > Lepidosauria > Squamata > Lacertidae > Darevskia > Darevskia nairensis. Next base: position 345,170 of record JAWWNI010001080.1, read on the forward strand.
ATTTGTACCCCACTCATCTGACTGGGTTGCCCGGTACAGGCTCTTCTTGGGTTCCGAAACAGAAAAACCTGGGAAATGATTCACCCGCGCTGCTGGATTACTCTCCGCTTGATCATTTCCAGTTGACTTTGTTCACTATTCCCACGGTAAAAAAAGAAAAGAAAAAGAAAAAAAACTGCCTTGGAGCTGATGTCAGGCAGTACAGAGTCCCACCTCTCCCTGGCAGTTAACCTGCAGTGACTCATTCACACGTGCAAGCCGTTAAGCTGCAAGTCAATGGGCAGTTTCCCATGACACATGTGGATCAGCCTTCAATGAGAAGCATAGAAGGTGGGGTTACAGCAAGGCTGGAATTTGGTCCACCCAGCTGAGTGTTCTTCAACCTGGGGTCCCCAGATGTCATACAACCATAGAGTTGGAAGGGACCTCGAGGGTCATCTGGTCCAGCCCCCTGCAATTCACACCTAAAGCATCCCTGGCAGATGGCCACCCAACCTCTGCTTGAAAACCTCCAAGGAAGGAGAGTCCACCACCTTTCCACAGAGGAACAGCTCTTGCTGTCAGAAAGTTCTTCCTGGTGTTTAGCTGGGATGTCCTTCCTTGCCATTTGAATCCACTGGGTTGCATCTCACCCTCCGGAGCAGTGGAAAACTATCTTGCTCCAGTTATAGGAATGGCTGCCCCATGGAAGATGAAGGTGGGGATCCTATCTCCTCTCACTCTCCTCTCCACTGGCGAGAGCCAGTGTGGTGTAGTGGTTAAGAGCAGTAGACTCATAATCTGGTGAACCGGGTTCGCTTTCCTGCTCCTCCACATGCAGCTGCTGGGTGACCTTGGGCTAGTCACACTACTCTGAAGTCTCTCAGCCCCACTCACCTCACAGAGGGTTTGTTGGGGGGGAGGAAGGGAAAGGAGAATGTTAGCCCCCTTGAGACTCCTGAAGGGGAGTGATAAAGCGGGATATGAAATCCAAACTCCTCCTCCACCTCCTCCTCCTCCTCCTCCTCCTCCTCCTCCTCCTCCTCCTCCTCTTCTTCTTCTTCTTCTTCTTCTTCTTCTTCTTCTTCTTCTTCTTCTCTTTTCCAGGCTAAATATACCCAACTCCCTCAACTGTTCCCCATAAGGCTTCTGGGTTTCCAAGATCCTTAATCGTCACGGTCACCCTCCTCTGCACATATTCCAATCTCCTTCTTAAACTGGGGTGCCCAGAACGTATGGGAGAAAATGTCTGGTAGCAAATGCTGGTTTCGAGGCCAACTCCTTCCCTCCAGGGCAACTGGATGGGAAGGCATTGGATAAAGGAGAAGCTATGATCTCTGAACAGCTGGTGCATGTCTCTAAAAGAGGATCTGTTGGTGGGTGGAAGAGAAGATGCTTTGTGGACTCTCCTTCCTTGGAGGTTTTCAAGTAGAGGTTGGATGGCCATCTGTCACGGATGCTTTTAGTTGAGATTCCCGCATTGCAAGTTGTTGGACTAGATTGTCCCTTCCAACTCTACAATTCTTGATTCTATATGACGTAATCTTTATATAATATAATCTTTAATTATATAAAAATCCTATCATCTTTAGTTAATTACTTAATTAATTTCTATACTGCCCTTCTTCTGAAGATCAGAAGGCATTCTGCAATACAAAATCATAGAATTGTAGATCTGGAAGAGATGCCAAGGGCCATTTAGGTCAACCACCTGCAGTACTGGAACCACAGCAAGGCAACCTTGACAGGTAGCCATCCAATCTCTGCTTAATAACTTCCAGTCGAGGAGAGCTGGCCTCATTGCTCTGATCTTCAAACCTGTGCAGTGCAGTTCCATCTCTGGCGCCTTCTGTGAAGAGGAGCTGCCAGCATCATAGAAAATCAGGGTTTTCATGGGGGAGAGGGCTAGGGACGGCTCTTAGCCACGATGGCTCTACTCTGCATCCACAGTTGAAGTTACAGGTAGATAGCCGTGTTGGTCTGTCATAGTCAAAACAAAATAAAAAAATTCCTTCCAGTAGCACCTTAGAGACCAACTAAGTTTGTTCTTGGTATGAGCTTTCGTGTGCATGCATGTGCATGCACACGAAAGCTCATACCAAGAACAAACTTAGTTGGTCTCTAAGGTGCTACTGGAAGGAATTTTTTTATTTTGTTTCCACAGTTGAAGGCAGCCATGCTCCTGAATCCCAGTTGCTGGAAACCGCAGGAGGGGAGAGGGATCTTGTGCTTGGATCCTGCTTGTGGGTTTCCCATTGGGGCATCTGGTTGGCCACTGTGGGAACAGGATGCAGGAGTAGATGTGCCATTGGCCTGATCCAGCAGGCTCTTCTGATATTCAGAGGTTAGAAGTTTTTCCCTATTGACGAGGAAGGCCTCCCAATCCAACAGCCACTCCTTTTCCAAACTGGTTCTGAGTTATCACGCTTGCCAGCAAGGGAGCTGCCTTACGCAGAATTGGACCACGTAGCTCAATATTGTCCACACTAACTGGCAGAGGCTCTCCAGGGTTTCGAGCAAGCGGTCTCTCCCAGCCCTTCCTGGAGATCGAACATGGGAACTCCTCTACCGCTGAGTCCTTGTCTCCATCCGAACAGCTTTCCCACAACGCAGAACCCACCCCTGCAGAAGGAAAAGGGGCCTGTGAATAGAGCTGCTTTCTCCTCGCTCTTCCTCCGTCTGATCCCGCAGTTCATGGCTTGGGATATGAAGCAACCTTCCCCGCAATGCTACTTAGCACTTGGCTCCACATCTTCAAAGTGCTGCATAAACATTTAATTAAAAAATGATCTTGATCTTAAAGCAACGCGCTCCGGGCGCTTTTGGCCTCTGGTGGTTGGAAGGAGAGCAAAGTCGGAGGTGCACAACGGCTGCGCAGGAAGCCTCTGTTGCTCGAAACAGTCTCTCTTCCACCGCTTAATTTCCTCTGAGACCTCTCTGAGGCTGAGCCTTGGCGAGGAAACACCTCCAGCTCTGTGTGGCTGCCCCAATGGCTCTGGAGAGCTCCTAGGTGTAGGAGCCCAGAAGGAACGGCTGCCTCTCCAACGCTGCAGTCATGGAACTGTAGAATTGTAGAATTGGGTGGGGACCCACAAGGGCCATCTAGCCCAACCCCCTGCAATGCTGATGGATTCCTGGCAGATGGCCACCCAAACTCTGCTTAGAAACCTCCAGTGAAGGGGAGCCCACCAATCCATCCTACACAGAGACAGCATGTGGATTAGGTGGCCCCGGGGGCAAAACTGGAGAGAGTTGTTGGCACGCCAGACCCATCACATCCGCAGAACTCACTTCGCAGGATTGATCTTGCTGCATCCAGTGCAATTTGCCATATCTTCTTCTTCGTAGCCGAGTAAGATTGTTTTCCATTAACACGGTTTTAAAAGTGAGTCCGTAAGTGACTGTGAAGGCCAATTCTGGATCCCCACGTCCTTTCACAGTGGAGACATAGGTTTCTGGGCAGGAGTTGATCCTGGTGAGGGTTTGCCAAGCATGCCTTCCTCTTAGCACATTTCTCCCTTGCGTCCTGAGTTTGAGAATCTTCAAAGCCCATATGACACCTTTGGCAAAGGCTGTTCTCCAACTGGAGCACTCGCAGGCCAGTGTTTCCCAATTGTTGGTGTTTATTCTACATTTCTTTAGATTTGCCTTGAGAGAGTCTTTGAACCTCTTTTGTTGACCACCAGCATTACGCTTTCCATTTTTAAGTTCAGAATAGAGTACTTGCTTTGGAAGACGATAATCAGCATCCGCACAACATGACCAGTCCAATCCTATATAATAAAGTGCAAGTGTCTCTGCGTCCACTGCCCCTGTGTCCGTGGGTTTGCGCTACTGCGCATGTGCCCCACGGACACAGGGATTGGAGCGCAGAGATGCGCGCACAAATCAGGGCCGGCCGAACGCTGGGCACGCGCAAAGCAAGCAAGTAGGCGGTTAAGCTGCTTGCTGCTGCTGCTCCTCCCGCCGCTGTTCCCAGATCGCGAAACGGTTCGAACGGAGCTGAGGGGGGGCTGGCTGACTGACTGACCGACCGACCGGCGGCCGCTCTTCCCCCTCCCCTCCCCCCTCCCAACGGCCGTTCTCCTTATCGCCATTTACCTCAGAGCCGGCCGAAGGATGTCTTCTCACCCGCCGCGCATGAGGCAAAGCGGCTCGCCCACCCCGGCCACCTCCCTGGCGGCGGTGGTGGCGGGGGGAGCCGCGGCTGTGGCGGCGGGGCCGCCAGCGTCAACAGCAGCCGCCTGCAGCCCATGTGGGCTACGGTGCCTTTCCAGCTCAAGCAGCACGGCAGCCCCACCCATGTTGTAGCGCCCGTTAATTTAACGGGCTACATGTCTACTAGTATGCCATATAAGCGAGAGAAGACCACAGCTAGGTTTCCAGGGTGTGGTCTGTAAGGCGCATGAGACCTCCACCTTCCTGGAGCTAAGCAGGTTCGGGTCGGGTTAGTATCTGGATGAGAGACTGTCTGGCAACCACATACGTATCTGTGGTTTTATGGCCTGAGTTTTATGTTGGAAGAAATCATAGAATAAGTAGAGTTGGACGGGACCACGAGAGGAATCATTCGCACAGCATGGGACTCGAACCCAGGACCCTTAGATTAAGAGTCTCATGCTCTACTGACCGAGCTATGGTGGTGTTTAAATGTAAGAAGACGAATACAATGGGAGAGGAAAGCCCATGTGGGTTGAGGCCACAGGTTGGTGCACTTGGTTTGCATTCAGAAGGTCCCAAGTTCAAATCCTGGCACCTCCAGAGAAGAGGATTTAGGTTGCACATGCACGAAAGATCTTTGGGGAGCCGATGGCAACCGGTGGGCAGTATAAGGGCAGCCGAGATCAATGGCAGCTAACGTTTTTGGTGAAGGAGTCACAATTTCATCCAAAAGCGTTCAGGAGCTGCTCTTTCCAGGGAGCCAAAATGTGACTTTGGCATTGCTTCACCCAATTGAGTCCAAACTCAAAAATTGCTCTTATTCATTTAAAAAATGACAGTATTTTTTAGTTTCTAAAAATTCCAGAGCAGCTCTGGGCACCCGCCACGAATCTGCTATACAATTTGGGTGGATGTTTGTTTGTTTGCATTTTGACACATCTTAAGAAATCATAAGCAAATTGTAATGTGGAAAGATGGACTTGTTATTGCCTACTATGGAAGAATGGCTATTGAAATTTGGCTGAGATGGCAAAGTTGCTTAATTAGAGAAAAATCACTGTTGACATTTGTTAATGATTGGAAACCCCTTTTAATATTTCTGCTCAATAAGGAAAGTGAACTTGTGTTATAAGGCTTTGAAGACTGAAAACAAGTTTGGTTTGTAGAAAGTAGAAGAGTTGAATGTTATTATGAAGTAAGAATTTTACACAATTTTTTTTAAGTGGATAGATGGAGAATTGGAAGTTTTTATTCTTTTCTTTAATTTTTATGTTAAAAACATGCTTGATCTTTGGTTACAGGTAGGTAGCCGTGTTGGTCTGCCATAGTCGAAACAAAATTTAAAAAAATCATTCCAGTAACACCTTAAGGTAAAGGTAAAGGGACCCCTGACCATTAGGTCCAGTCGCGGATGACTCTGGGGTTGTGGTGCTCATCTCGCTTTATTGGCCGAGAGCCGGCGTACAGCTTCCGGGTCATGTGGCCAGCAGGACTAAGCCGCTTCTGGCAAACCAGAGCAGCGCACGGAAATGCCGTTTACCTTCCCACCGGAGTGGTACCTATTGATCTACTTGCACTTTGATGTGCTTTCGCACTTCTAGGTTGGCAGGAGCAGGGATTGAGCAACGGGAGCTCACTCCGTCGCAGGGATTCGAACTGCCGACCTTCTGATCGGCAAGCCCTAGGCTCTGTGGTTTAACCCACAGTGCCACCCGCGTCCCTTAGAGACCAACTAAGTTTGTTATTGGTATGAGCTTTTGTGTGCATGCACACTTTTGATGGTTATTTCGGTATACTGCCTTGTCTTTGTTCTTTTAAGCTTTAATAAAGAAATAAGAAAAAAGAGGAGGAAAAAAAGAAATCATAACCAAATTGTGCATAATGGTTCCTGAGATCAAGCAGCAGGGTTTTCTTTTGTTTTTCTCTCTGTTTGGATACTATGCTAATTTTTCCACTAATTTCAATGCTACCTTGATATGGGGGGAATGGAGTTAGGATTCTCAAGGAAGGCATCAGGTTTGAGGCTGCTAGTGTGTTGATGTCTCTCTGTGTTATAGCCAGCAAGTTGCCATCTCTGGTTAATTTATTTTGCAGTTCTCTGCTGTGGAAGGTTGCAATCCTACCTTGCAATTTCTCTATTTCAGCCTCGTTCAATTCATGCCCCGTGAGATCTTGCAGGGATGGGAAATTGCTCACATCTCCGTCAGTTGGCTCTTCCATAGCAAACACGGCGATATTATGTGGTGATTCTCGCATGCCATACAGGTGTGGAATTCAAGTATTTTCTGGAAGTGAAGGAAATTTTTTGACGTGGGTGGTCTTGGGAGTTTGGCAGTAGGGGGAGCAAAAAATGAAAGTGCTGAGGGATTTTGAGAAATGGAAAAGAAAAGAAAAAGGCACCACATAAACCACCAGCAGCCTGGCAATTTGCAGGAAAGCAAGACTTCTAAAAAGCAAGCAACCAGGAGCTGTTGAGAAAAGGAAGGGCAGAATTTAATATCTCTCCAAATTATTTGAGGGGCAGATGTTTGCATGCCGAGGCAGAAGGGGTCACTTTGCAGCAGCTCCACGATCTCAGATGTTGCACTAGTCCACTCTCTTGCCAACCTGGTGCCCTCCAGATGTTTCGGACTACAGACACCCACCAACCCCATCCAGACCGGCAGCAGAGGAACAGTGTGCTGCTCAAATGCAATGTCAAAAGCAAGACTGACTGCAGCAGAGATGCTTTTAAGGAATTATTGGGAACACACAGGGCCATCTTAAGCATATCCAGCGCCGTGGTTCAAAGATCCCTCCGGCGCCCGCCCACCCACCCCCACCCCCAGTTCCCAGAGTTGCTGACCTTTTTACAGCACTGCCGGCAGCTTTGTGGGGCTGGAGGAGGCGGGCAGTGGCTGGAGGGTGGCTTCTCCTGTGGGGAAGAGGCGGGGGCACCGGGCACGGCGCTGCTTCAGGGTGGCGGGCGAGGGCACAGCTCCCAGCCTCCGCCTCTTCCCTGGCACCTGTGCCACAGTGGCCACGGCAGGCGGAGGCTCCGGGCGTGGCACTGCTTTGCCGCGGCGGGCAAGGGCAGTGAGCTGATGCCAGGAGGCACCACGTCCAGCCTCCGGCTCTTCCCAGGTGCCCTCCAGAACTCGGAACGAACTTTGTGCCCTGGCGCCCCGCGTCACTTGCCTATATGGGCAAGACGGCCCTAGGAACACACCAACAATTTGTCCTGGAAATCCTCCCCTGACCTGTGGTCTGAACTGATGGGCATAGTGGTTCCAGTGTCATACTACGGCCTGGGAAACCTGGGTTCGAATCTCCACTCAGCTATGAAGCTCACTGGGTGTGACCCTAGGCCAGTCACAGTCTCTTGGGACATTCTGCATGCCAAGTAGATGCCCTACTCCTGAGCGGTGGCCCGTCTTGTTTGTGGTTGGCATGCCTTGGGTGCCTGTTATTTCCAGGGTCTGGTTTAGTGACGCATCAAGCTGTGTTTTCATTTTGGCACCTACAAAATCTGCTAGCAGGAGTGCCCCCACGCTTAACGGTGCCAAGGAAAGGTCATAGACTTGAGGAAGCTCATGTTAATTGCTTCTCCAGGGTATAAACTTGCCTTCTATAGACATCCAGTGATGTCTCACTGCACTTAAGAGCATTGCTCAACATTTATTCCAGCATAGATGTGGCCTGGGATGAAATTCACCTCTTGCAGGATAAGGCATCAGACTTCCCATACCCCAACCCATACAGTGGTATCTTAGTTCTCAAACTTAATCTGTTCTGGAAGTCCATTCCAAAACCGAAGCATTCCAAAACCATAGGAAGTAATGCAAAATGGATTAATCCATTTCAAACTTTTAAAAACAACCCCTAAAACAGCGTTTCCCATAGGAAGTAATGCAAAATGGATTAATCCATTTCAAACTTTTAAAAACAACCCCTAAAACAGCAATTTAACATGAGTTTTCCTATCTAACGAGACCATTGATCCATAAAAATGAAAGCAATAAACAATGTACTGCAGTCACACAATCAATCAATCAATCAATCAATCAGTAGCTGAACTGGGTTCCACACAGTCACAAAAATGAAACAAAAAGAGCCACAAAAATGCAAAATAAATAGCAAAAGCAGACAGACCTCAGCGTAACACACAAATTGGAAGCATAACACTCAAAACGGAGCATGTTCGGCTTCCGAAAAATGTCCGCAAACCGGAACACTTCCTTCCAGGTTTGCAGTGTTTGGGTTCCAAGGTGTTTGAGTACTAAGGCGTTTGAGAACCAAGGGGCCACTGTATAAATAAGAATCCAATAAGACTGGGTTTTAGGGTAAAAACAGGCCACAACTTTATTGAATACAGGTGAAAAAGGTTTGGCTTGGGCAAAGGGCTATCAAAATACGTCTGGCCCGCCCGCCGGAAGTGACGCATAGTCAATCCAGGCAGGGGTTCCTAAGACTTACATCAAATAGGGTGACTCCCGCAAGGACTGCTATCTGAGGGAGTGTGCCCCCCCCCGGGCATGTGGACATGCCCACTCTCCCCAGATCCCTTTAACAGGATACCCCAGCATTTGGAGGGGCAGGCGGGGGGGGGGACTACAACCTCCCCTCTGTCCAAAAAAATGGGATTGCCCCAATTCCCATCCAGTTCTGACGAATTATTACTAGGTAGGCAAAACTACCAGGTCGGTGCCAATCAGCCCAGTGGGCAAATTCCTACCCGGCCCCTTAAAGGACGGCGACCACCGTAGCCATAGCAAAGTCATTGGCTATCAGCATAAGCCAGGGGTCAGCAAACTTTTTCAGCAGGGGGCCGGTACATTGTCCCTCAGACCTTGTGGGGGGACCGGACTATGTTTTGAAAAAAAGAAAGAACGAATTCCTATGTCCCACAAATAACCCAGAGATGCATTTTAAAGAAAAGGACACATTCTACTCATGTAAAAACAAGGATGTCATATAGAGGAGGGAGAAAGGTTGTTTTCTGCTGCTCCAGAGAAGCGGACACGGAGCAATGGATTCAAACTACAAGAAAGAAGATTCCACCTAAACATTAGGAAGAACTTCCTGACAGTAAGAGCTGTTTGACAGTGGAATTTGCTGCCAAGGAGTGTGGTGGAGTCTCCTTCTTTGGAGGTCTTTAAGCAGAGGCTTGACAGCCACCTGTCAGGAATGCTTTGATGGTGTTTCCTGCTTGGCAGGGGTTTGGACTGGATGGCCCTTGTGGTCTCTTCCAACTCTATGATTCTATGATTCTATGATTCCCGGACCATCCATGGGCCGGATTTAGAAGGCGATTGGGCCGTATCCGGCCCCCGGGCCTTAGTTTGCCTACCCATAGCTTAAGCCGTGGGTGGGTGGGATGGGGGGGAAACCTGGCGCAGGAACAAACAGGCTGTGCCCCAGGCGCTGGCTTTTTAAATGGGCAAGGGGCGGATCCGATGGAAGCCCACCGCCTGCTCCATTGGCTCTGCCCCCTGACACAGCCCGCGTCCCAGCCTGTGTCCCCATTTGCCAAAGCTGGTTGCAGGCTAAGATCCGGCTCCTGATACCGGTAGGTGGCAGGGACTGATGCCACCGCCGGGGTCCCAGTGAAGTCTCTTCCGTCTGGCCTTGGCACGCCAAGACTCGCACTTGGTTGGTAAAAGCACCAGGCCCCATCTTAGAGCTCACCCCAATAAGCGCCGCCTTTTCCGTTAACGGGGCTTGCCTCTATCTGCGCCCGCTGGGAAAGCCCCGGGTTCAGGGAGAGCACGGGGATCCCACGGCCAGACCTTTGATGTGTGCGATGCTGAAGTGGGTAGAAAATTCAGCTTCCAAGCCGAAGGAGATTAAAGTATCTGAGCCGTGGGCGGGGGACCAGAATTTGTTAAATTAACCTAATTAGGGGTGGGAAGCTTTCTTTACTTTTCTGTTTTTAGAAAAGCAGGGGAAAATCGGCGAGATGAGCTCTTAATTAAACTGTTTGCTTACGGTAGTAACTTCAGATTTCTTGGGGGATTTTTGGGGGGGGGAGAGGCGGGAGGATGGGAAGGACCAATTCCCTCGCCCCCCTCCACAGGGAAGTCATTCGTCTGCCCAAAGTGTTTATTTTTTTATTTATTTGTTGCATTGATATATTGTCATATTATTTATACTAATTGATATTTTAACTTAGGTTTCTTATGAGAAGTTTGAAGTTATTTTTTATGGATTAGTAGTGAATGTTAGTGTTAAAGATTTAACTAATACAAACCTTACTTTGTTGAGTTTATAGCTTAAGTATTTTATATACAATGTCTGCTTTGAAATCGTCTGGTTTGTTATGCCTAATAAAGGTTATTGAATTGAATTGAATTTATTTGTTGCGTTTCTGAACTCAAGGTGGTCCTCCTCAGTGAGTCCCCACTACAACAACCCTGCGAGGTAGGCAAAGGCTGAGAGAAGGCAGTGATTGGCCCCCAAGGCCATACCCAGGGAACTACTTGGCCAAGTGTGGATGTGAACCCTGGGCTGGCCAGGTCCTAGTCCAGCACTCTAACCACTACACCACACAGCTGCCAAGGGTGAAAGGCTAGCCGGGTCTCTCTCTCAATGCCCGCTCCCATGGCCAACTCTTCCCTTTCTGGCCATGTGCACCCAAGTAAGCCTTGGAGAGCTGCTGCCAGTCAGTGCAAGCAATATGGAGCTAGATGAGCCAATAGTCTGACTTCCAATAGGCAGCTTCCTCTTTTCCTCATTATATACTGACCAAGAAGGATGATAATGATGGACGGGGTATAGAAACTGAATGTCTTTATTTAAACATTGGGGAGAACGTTCTGACCATAAGAGCTGTTCGACTGTGGAACGGAATCCTTTGAAAGGTGATGGACTCTTCTTTCTATTCCCCCCAATAAATTTTATTAGATTTTATACAAATATTATTATCAAATACAGTGGAACCTCGGCTCCTGAATGTCTTGGGAGCCGAACATTCTGGCTCCCGAATGAATAAAAACCGGAAGTACTTGTTCCAGTTTTCGAATGTTCTTTGGAAGCTGAACAGCCGGCACGGCTTCCGCCGCTTCTGATTGGCTGCAGGAAGCTGCCGCAGCCAATCAGAAGCCGTGCCTTGGTTCCAGAACTGTTTCAGGAATCGAACAGACTCCCAGAACGGATTAAGTTCGGGAACCAAGGTTCCACTGTATCTTCTTTTGTTTGAAAAAGACAAAAAGATTAATGTTTGAAAAACATTAAGCTAAGTAAAATAAAAAAGGAATTGGGGAGCCCACTCTGTCACATTTTACCACTCATTTTTATGATTTGTGGTGTTGCTTTTGGGGCCCGGTTAAGATCCAACTGTGACCCAGTCATGAGTCCCAACGCCGCAAATTGACACTGCGAGACTAAGGGTGCATTTGTTTTTATTTGTTGGTTGGTTGGTACCCATCTGTCTCGGGAGGCAATGGAAGAGTGCGCCTTTGGGGGTGAAGTCAAACCATTGGAGAGTTACAGCGCCTGTTTTGGCCTTAGAGACCGATAGGGGAGAGACATGTTTTGTTGCAGCTGGGGCAGATCACGTCCACAGCATGGAAGATGGCAGGAACCCCAAGGATGTGCTCTATGGAGACCAGGCCCGTTGGCAGACCAACTCGGCATTACAAAGATGTCTGCAAACATGATGTGAAAGCTGGCAGCAATAACCCTGCCATGTGGGAATCTCTTGCAGAAGACCACAGAGCCTGGAGACAGACAGCCAAGTCGTGTGTCTACAGTAGTGACCTGAGGAGGAGAAATACACATTTCTTTTTTCTTTACTCCTAGAACTCCATTCAAAGAATAACTGGCAGGCCTGTACATTTCTGTTTCTTTGCCTTTCTCATTTTCCTAGTCTTAAGTTCAGTTTCCCACTGTTCCCGAAGCTTATATTTCGTTTTTAAAGGCTTCATGAAAATTCAGCCTTTTAAGGCGAATTTCTCCTAATATGTACGTTTCCGTATGTAATCTTTTCTAGCATGCACATTGTTGCAAAGCGATTTCCCTCATGTTTTTGTTTGTGTTATTTTCAAGAATATAGACTTTTAATATACATTTTTGTACATGTTGCTTGACTGGAGAACTGCATTGCAAGATTCCGAGGAGTGCAGACTTCGAAGGATAGCTGTGCTTTGATTTGTATTATTGTTCCAGAAAGTGAAAAATTAGGTAGGCTTGCCTTCAAATATGAACTGGATTAAAGTTCTCCTCTACCTGTTGAAAGCAGCACAAACTTTGGGGGCACTCGTGTGATATATCACCCCCAGATCCATGCCAAAACACTGTTGCTTTTTCAAAACGGGTTTCTTGAACGTTGCAGCTCTTAGTATGAGACATGTGACACAAGCATAAAGGAATTAGAGAGATGAAGAAGTTGGCCGGGGAGAGATGAGAGGTGGAGCGGCTTCTTTCAGTAGCCGTTGTCTGCGGCTATCGTGCCAAGTTATAGTTGCTAATAACTCCTCTGATCTATCAGCTGTGCACTTCCTGTCTGTAATCTGTAATGCATGCAAGATAAGGGAAATTTGGCAAGGAAAAAAGAGCAGGTTTTGCACCTCTGCTTGGTTATGTAAGTTCCATTCTAAAAAAATAGAGTTTGGGAACCAAGCCTTATGAGGAACAGGTCATAGAATAATAGAGTCATAGAATCTTAGAGTTGGAAGGTACCCAGGGGTCATCTAGAATGATCAACCCCCTGCAATGCAGGAATCTCAGCGAAAGCACCCGTGACAGATGCCATGGAGTTGGGCGTGTTGAGCCTGGATAAGAAGAGACTGAGAGGAGATAGGACAGCCATATCTGAAGTCCTGTCACATGGAGGATGGAGCAAGCTTGCTTTCTTCTGCTCCGAAGGGCAGGACCCGAAGCAATGGATTTCAATTTGTAATGTAAAGGTCCGGCACGCTTTCTTCTGTGCGTTCTGAACCCATAAATCTTGCAGCAGTGATAACACGCGAGCTTCAGCATTCCGAAAACAGAGTCAGGGTAATTAGACAAAGTCCTTTCACTTTAGTCCAACTAGCTTTATTGAAAGGCATCAACAAAGAAAGGAAAAAAGTTACGCAGCTCGGAGGAGCTGCTAGCAGCCACCTGCAGCTCCCTGCTTCCGAGACTGTACAGCAGAGACTGAACATACGTGGGAAAACCAAGAGTGATATATAGAGAGCAGGCTTCCATTTCCCTAGGAAAATAACCCCCTCCCTTATCCCCTGTGTGTCGCAGGAGGAAAAGTACTGAGCTGATAAGATTCAAAACCTCACACCCCCCTTCATCCTGCAACCACAGGGGAAACCGTAAGAAAACACTTACGTAAGACATATCCCGTCACAAAATTCCCCATGACGTTGGAAACTCAATGGTTTCGTGAACCCATCGGCCAGGTTCTTTTGACTTGGACAATACTCCAGCTTTACCAAGCCATTTTGGACACTTTGGCATACATTCCGGAATCGGATGTCCAAGTGTTTGGTACGGGCCTTGAATTGCCCTGTCTCTGCCAACTTCAAGCAGGGCTGGTTATCCTCCCAAACCGTGAGGAAAATGAGATTCCAACTAAACATTAAACATCAGGAAGAACTTTCTGAGTTTAAGAGCTGTTCAGCAGTGGAAGGGACTTCCTTGGAAGGTGCTGGACTCTCCTTCCTTGGCGGTATTTAAGCAGAGGTTGGATGGCCATCTTCCTAGTGAATCTTTAGCTGTGAGTCCTTCGTTGCAGGGGGCTGGACTAGATGACCCCCAGGGTCCCTTCCAACTTTACAATTCTATGATTCAGTGTTTCTTTGATTGGGTATCATCTATTTGGGGGGGGCAGGCTCTGTACTGGTGGTGCTGCCATTTTCAGCTTTCTCCCCCCCCCCTCACTTGACCACCACTGCTGTCCTTGTAGGTTTTTATTATTCACGGGCCCCTTTTTTAGGGTCAAACTCTCAGAAGGTTGCTTGCAAAATTAGAAGTGTAAAAGCAATTACATTACAAGAAAACATTGCTGCGCAAAAAAAAAAAAAAGGCAGCGTTGAAAGCTCCGCAAAGTGAGTTCTCCATGCAAGAGAGCTCATGTTGCGATAGGGGCAGAATAAGCCACTCCCTGTGACCAGTAGTGACCAGTGCTGTTGCTGGGGAAAAGCACATGTTGCTATTTTGATGGACAGCCCAGCGTCCATATATATAGGTCTGCACGTGGGTGCGACCCTTCCCTCTTGCTGTTAGCTTCGGATCTCCCGCCCATCCCTCCCTGGTATAGGCCTGTGCGTTGACTTTGCTGTGCCTGTCATGGGGCCGTCTGCATTGAGACAGGGGCCTAGTAGGAATTTTTCCATTTGGCTGATTGGCCGTGCCATTTGGTTTTCGCCTACTATATAGCAACTAGTCACAACTTGTAAGGTTGGCGGTTAGGCATTGGTTGTGTTGGTTAATTGGAGCACGGTTGCCCTCCAAAAGTGATCATGGTGTGTGGGAATTCCATAAAGGAATCCAGCGGCTCAAAATATGCTTGTCCGAACCCAGTGGGTTGCAGGGCCGTGCTTGAGCCCCTGGGACCGCTGGGGAAGGGGGAGGACTCGGCAGCCCCAGCCTCCATTCAACTCTTCCCCAGACTGGTTTCCCCCCGCTGACGGGGTGTCAGCTCTGTCCTGCTGGACAGCTAGTCTGCGCTGACTGTAGGTCAGCTCTGTCCTGACTGGACAGGTGAACCAATGCCTACGCAACCACTCGCATGTTTTTGTATTTGAATAAAAGTTGTGGCCAAAAATATGCCAAAAACCCAAACAAAAATTACGTCTCATGTGTGAATTTATTGGTGGGGTGGCTTGGTGACCTCTATACGCAAAACCGCCTTCAGTTTAAAATGGAGGAAGCCACTTGGCAGACATGGGATCCTAGATCAGAAAGAGATTTAATCCCTTTAACTGCACACCCTGATAGTGGTCAGGAAGACGTGTGGGGAAGCTTCAAGCAGGATGTGAAGGCAGCGGTGCTCTTCCGCGGTGACTCTCCAGTATTCACAGGTAGACTGCTTCTGGACATGGAGTCCCCATGTAAATAGCCACTGGCAAACCTATTCAGTGTCAATTTTTGTCCAGTCCCCCTTTAAAGCCGACAGAGCCACGTCCTGTACGAACGAATTGCATCATTTTCAGGGGTATGCCATGCCAAGGGGTATTTTCCCTTACCTCTCTCTTGTAAACGTTTTGCAGTCTCCTGCTAGAGGAAGGCGCAGGTTTTAGACTTGCCTTTGCGTTCCTGATCTGGACTCCTGAGTTCAGCGTGTGCTCAGAGAGGCAAGAAAACCTGCCGATCCCTAAATTGCTAATGCTGCAATTATTAATGCTGTAATTATATTCCGGAGCGTGCAGTCCCAGAAGTGGACAACATGAAATCACTGCATAAAAAAAGAAACGAAAAGCCCCCATCGCTTTATGTTCCAGCTTAGGTGGACGAGTGGGTCTCCCTCCCCATGACTGTTTCTGGTTTCCCAACTTCTGAAAGAGAGAAAGGGGGTTATCCAATTGTGTGGTCACAGTTAGAATGGATGCTGCCCATAGCTGCTCTTCCTGATGAAAAAAAAAATATTTTCTTTGTTGTTTTGAAACACCAATCCCTAGCAGAAACTCCTTCCTGTAAGCTTCCTCCACTGTGTGGTTTGGCTTTATGGTATCCTGACCCACCCCAAGGGCTCAGACATGAAAGGAGGCTGATCTTCTTGCCCCTGGGGGTTATTAGACATTGCAGCCAAAGCTTGCTTCTTGTTTTTTTAATGCTTTATTGATCTTAAAAACAAAACAAAACAAAATAGTCCAAAATCGATACATATTGCCAAAAAAAAGGTGGTGGTGGTGAGGAAAGAATTCAAATATAACTAATTCAAATATAGGTAGGTAGCCGTGTTGGTCTGCCGTAGTCGAAACAAAATAAAAAAAAATTCCTTCCAGTAGCACCTTAGAGACCAACTAAGTTTGTTCTTGGTATAAGCTTTCGTGTGTATGCACACTTCTTCAGATACACTGAAACAGAGGTCACCAGACCCTTATATTTAACTGACTTCTGTTTTAGTGTATCTGAAGAAGTGTGCATGCACACGAAGGCTCATACCAAGAACAAACTGAGTTGGTCTCTAAGGTGCTACTGGAAGGATTTTTTTTATTTTTAATTCAAATATGACTTCCAATCACCCCATTGTGATTCCTAAATTTACATTTTCGACTGTGCACTTTCCTTTATCTCTCCTAAGTTGTTTCAGTTGCATTAATTTTGTAAAATTCTCTTATTTCACACAGAAGTCAATCTAGGCCCGCCAAAGAATTTAGATTTTTACAATGTTCTTTTAGGTATACTCTGTGAATGTCCCACTCTCTATTAAATATTTGATCTGTGTCATCTTGGAATCTTGCAGCAAAAACTTGCTGTTCAGTTCTAGGATGCTGGACTGGGTGGCCCCAGCGGCAGGGATCTTAGGCTGTGTCTTAGAGCATGTGCAGAGCACTTTTCCTGCACTGGGAAGCCAGCATTGCCGGTCTATTTGAGTTAGAGAGACAGAGAGAGAGAGAGAGAGAGAGAAAGAGAGACAGAGAGAGAGAGAGAGAGAGAGACAGAGAGAGAGAGAGAGAGAGAGAGAGAGAGAGAGTTTGCTGCTGCTTTTTTGGGGTCTGAGCACAATTCAAAGTGTTGGTGCTGTCCTTTAAAGCCCTAAATGGTCTTGGCCCAGTAATAATAATAATAATAATAATAATAATAATAATAATAATAATAATTTATTATTTGTACCCCAGCCATCTGGCTGGGTCTCCCCAGCCACTCTGGGCGGCTTCCAGCAGACATTAAAATACATTAACACATCACAGATTAAAAACTTCCCTAAACAGGGCTGCCTTCAGGTATTTTCTAAATGTCAGGTAGTTCTTTATCTCCTGGACATCTGATGGGAGGGCGCCACTACCGAGAAGGCCCACTGCCTGGTTCCCTGTAGCTTTGCTTCTCGCAGTGAGGGAACCGCCAGAAGGCCCTCGGCGCTGGACCTCAGTGTCCAGGCTGAATGGTGGGGGTATACCTTAAGGTATACAGGACCGAGGCCGTTTAGGGCTTTAAAGGTCAGCACCTACACTTTGAATTGTGCTTGGAAACATACCTGAAGGAGCATCTCCACCCCCATCGTTCAGCCCAGACACTGTGGTCCACCTCTGAGGGCCTTCTGGCATATGTGGTGTATGTAATAATAGAATATATATATATGATGGTAGAGTTGGAAGAGACCCCCCAGGGTCATCTAGTCCCACCTCTTGTACAGAATCTCTGACAGGTGGCCATCTCAACCTCAACTTAGTAAACTCCAACAAAGGAGAGTTTACCTGGTTGCTCTGAGTTTGAATTAGGGTGCAGGGGATCCTGGCTTCTAATCCTAGGGGTGTTCAGGGAGACGGGACGGCTACACCATAGCATTTAACCTCAGCAACAACCCTCTGGGGTAGGTTAGGCCGAGAGGACCTGACAGGCCCAGGGTTGCCCAGTGAGCTTCATGGCCGAACGAGGATTCGAACCCTGGTCTCCCAGGCCCCAGTCCAACACTCTAACCACTGCACCACACTGGCTCTCAAAGCATGTTTGTTACAGCAGTCTCTGAGTGATATTCCAGACGGGGGGGGGGGGATATTGCTGTAGTGACCGTTCCCCACATCAAATGGGGTGCGCATTTTGCGTGGTCGCGAGTAGCCCCCTGGGATCACGGTGCAGCTCCTGGTAGTTGGGTCTGGCACCGCCTTCCCAGGTTGGATACCTGTGGTCTCCACCTACTCTAGAAGCCGCCCAATCCCGGCTGGGGAGGTGTTGCCGGGGGGATTGGCCACGTAGAAGGAGGGAACATACAGTACACAATAGAAGTTGAGTCATACCTAGGAAGCGGCCGTTGGATTCAGAGCTTCCCTACCCTCCACTCCGCCTTGGGCGGAATCCTTTAGTCAAATCAAAGTTTTTGCATTAGCCATTTGGCCATAGCACAAGTAAGAAGTCCCGGCAGTAGCCTGCCATTCTTATACATTTGCAAACATCAGGTATAAAATCATTGTATGTAAAACAGGTATGATAAAAACAATAACAATTATGTAAACTATTGGAAAGTTTACAAGTCCAGGGCTAAAGGAGGTTAACCTATCGAGGTGGCCCTGAGTTTCAGGGCCTGCAGGATATAGATGGCCACGCCACGAGTGACTATGGGATTGGCACCCACCAATAGATACTTCAAGTGGTCATCTTCCATGGCAATGGTTGGAGGAATTAGCAGCAGGAGCCTCGATCTTATTGAGTCATAGAGAGGGCAGTGGAAGAAAAAGTGGGTAAAATCCTCTATCTTCCCCCTGTTGCACGGACAAAGGCGGAGGTCGAGAGGAGTGTTGGAGAATATGCCCTGTAGGAATGTTGTGGGAATGGAGTGAAAGCGGGCAAGTGTGAAAGCTCTTCTTTGCATAGGGTTCGCCAAGTCACTCAGGTAGTGAGCCAGGGCTCTCACTGCCTTCACGCGGGGAAACTACGTGGATAGGCTGGCCGAGTTGGATAGCGCCAAATCCAGCGCTTCATCCCTGTCTAAAATCCAGTTACGGATTTTGTCTTTGTCCCATGAGGTCAGAACGCCAAAATCTGGAAGGGAATAGCATTTGCAGATGATCTCCATGCCTTTTAACCAAGTACGGCTGCCGGTAAAGGCCAAGAAGGCTTGTTTGGCGAGGGACAAGTTTGGGGATTCTGCAAGAGATTTATAGTAGGTAATTATCCTGATATGGGCTCTTGTAACTATGGATGGGAATCCCAATTCCAATCTTAGTTGGGCAGGTATGGTCCCGTTGGGGAGGCCCAATATCTTTCTTGCCAGTAGGTTTTGCAGAGTCTCCAGACGCTGAAGTGTTCCACCCCCATATTTCCACCCCGTATAGCAACATTGGGGGTATTTTGCTGACGTAGGCCTTTCTGATTGGCGCTATGAGCTGGCCTCCTTTTGCGAAGAAGAATTTCACCAGGGCCCCCACAGTACGGCGGGCATCCTTTAGTCATCTACCAAAAATGGGGGGCATGGGGTGGTGACCCCCGCCCTCATTGCGGCGGCGATACCAGGGTTCCCGTTAAAGGGGTCTTAGGGGGAGGCCTTGACCATACGCCCAGAGGTCGTCATTGCCCTCCCCCTCCAGCGGCGGCGAACAGGGGGGCGGGCTATCTGCTTGAACATATGTTCTCCAGAGCTAGCCCACTCCTCACACATGCTGGATAACCCTGAAATTACCCAGAACCCCGGCTGGGGGGCTGGGAAGGATAAACGCCCAATGCCTGAGCCAAGGTCTCCCTACATCTGAATATTAATAAAGTTGTGGCCAATTTAATCCCATGGAACGTTGTCATGTGTCGTTATTTCCCTCAGGGGCTGCCTGGGGTTCGGGGGGACTCCGCCTGACCACGCAATCTATACAACAGCCCGATAAGGTCTGCCAGTATTTCCCTCCATGTTGCAGCTGAGGCTGGGAGGTGACTTTGCTCAGGCCAAGTGCAGAGTTCACGTCAGAGGTGAGATCTGGGGAATTCCTGGCCTGTTGCTCATCGTCTTAATGAGTTGGCTGCACCAACTCTTACTAAGGCTCATAGTTGATGAAATGCATTTAATGAAATGCATATCTGTGCATATTATTATTACGTCTGATGCGTCAGTGTAATAATCTAGGGATACGAGAGATGTCTCTTGTCAGGGACATTGGTCTCCTTGCAGACTTGTAACAATGGGAGTCAGTTTCGTATTAACACAGATCTCTTCACAGGGAGGAAAGGAAGCGTGGGGAAATTCCAATATATATTTAAATGGCCGTTATTTTTATTCTTATTAGCTGTGAGGGTTGGAGAGCTCTGCCCCAAAGAGCCAGCTTTTCTGTTTCGCTTGGTGAGGAATCGTGTGTCATCTGAAAGCTTGTGTGTGTGGGACCCATCCCAGTCCTTCCTAGTGTTTCTGGATTTCTCTGTTCCAAACTGAACTGAACTGTGCTGTGCAGCACCCAGTTCCCCCTCCCAGGAAAGCCCTCCCTCCCTTGTCTCCCACCTTCCAAACCCCGAGGACCAATTATGAGTTATAATGTACTTCGGTCGGAGAAATAAGGATTGAAGTTGGTCTCTTCTCTGTTGCCGGCCATAACATAGAGATCCTTGCTTGGCATCCGCTGTTTCCAACAGGACGCTGGATTTGACTGGACCCCCAACTGAAGGCCACAGTGGCCAGGGACCACAAAGAAAGCAACACCTGTCCCCTCAGTACTTGTGCACCCCACCTCCCAGGAACTGGTGCCAAAGGTATACTGCTCCTGACACTGGAGGTTCTTTTAGCTGCCACGACAAATAACTATTGGTAAATAACTTTTGAACAAGGCTTTTTCCTCCGACTCTTGGTTCTTATCCCCGTCTCCATTTTCCCTGGGAAACCGCTGAATTGGAGCAAGCAGCAATCCCTGCAGATTGCCATTTGTCCCGATTTACCACTAAAGAGCAGTTTTCTGGGGGGGAACAGGGCGAGGGCAAAACCACTGCAACCCACTTTTTCTAAGCAAAAGTCTCCGTTGTTGGAGACCCCAGGAGGAGAGAATGTTGCTCTTGTGCTTGGATTCTGCCCACTGCTTTACCATAACGGGCACCCGGTTGGTCCCTGTGAGAACAGGATGCTGGGCTAGATGGGCTATTGGCCTGATCCTGCAGGCTCTTTTTATGTTCTTACGGTCTTACCAGGAACGGCAGATGCTAGATTTGCAAGCCAATCTTCCCTGAAATGAGTTGTGTGGCTTGGTTAGAGCATTTTGCAAAAATAAATGACCATTAGGTGCATTTTGTTTTGCACGAAGTTTAACCAAGTTGCCGGGATGCTCTGGCTTCTCTGCCTGCTTTTGTCCTCCAGATATTGCAAGAAGTGACCAGGAAAAGCCTCTTGGTCTCTTCCAAGCTCTTTTTCGTTCCGCCCTCTGTCTGGCGTGCTCCCTCTTTCTTTCTTTCTTTCTTTCTTTCTTTCTTTCTTTCTTTCTTTCTTTCTTTCTTTCTTTCTTTCTTTCTTTCTCTCCCTCCCTCCCTCCCTCCCTCCCTTTCCCTCTGTCCCCTCTTCTTCTGCTCTTTAGAGATTGGTGATAAGGATTCCTCCGGCACTTAATGAGCGGGGAGAGGCCTCCCTCCATTGGAGTGGAGCAGCCCAGGTGTGCAACATTTTGACAGGTACAGCCAAGCAGGCCCGCCCCAAACCCACACACCCCCTCCTTGCCCGGAGAGGTATATAAGGCAACCTTAAATTATGTAGAGGAGCACACACTCTTGTCTTGACAGCTTGCAAGCGGGATCACCCACGTTACCCCAGAGGGTCTTATTGGGGGTGGGGGGTAACTGGTGGAAAGAGAAGAGCACCCTGGAGCCCGAGGAGAGGACAGCAGCGCTGCTTAACCTCACTGCTAACATGTTGTACCTTGAGAATAATGCCCAGTCCCAGTATAGTGAGGTAAGGAGACATTGCAGGTTTTTGCTAACATTTCTCTCTCTCTCCCTTCCTTCCAGGGAGAAAGTCTGCAACACTTTAAAAAGCTTTCTTTTTGCCTCCCCCCAACCTTCCATTTTATTAACTGGGGGCAGGGGTGGTTAATATTTGGGTCTTGGGCAGTGCTGCAGCATTTTGAGAATTGCAATAATGATAATAAATCAATACCCAACCCTATCAGTTTGTAGAAATTGGTTGCTTTGGTCTCTGTTGTTGACTGTAAACCATTTGTAACTGTCTCTCTGTTGCCACAATAGATGCTTGGGTGCGAAGAGGCACATTGCGGAGGGCTTGACTAGGTTTAAAAAGCAACGCAAAGAGAGGCTCTTTGGAGACCAGATTGCTTGCAGATAGCGAGTTAATGGAGCTAGTTTTCCGTAAGGTGGCTAATTATCCCGCCCCGGCGGAGAAAAGCCTTTTCTGAATCTCTGTCAACAAGCCATGCATATAATGCGGCTGTAATGTGTGTGCCGAGCATCACCTGGACTCCTTGTTTGCAGAGCCATTATTTCTGTCTGGGTGCAAGAGGGAGTCTGTGTGCGCAGAGCGTGCGCTCGAAATGTTGGACTGATCCGAGTCTCAGGGCGCTTGTTCGTGTGTGTGTGTGTGTGTGTGTGTGTGTGTGTGTGTGTGTGTGTGTGTTTATGGGGGAAGCTACACACAGAGGAAGTTAGCCCTTATGTTCCAGGTTGACAACAATATGAGCTTACATTCCAGAGGAGAGGGCAGCTGTGTTGACACGCCATCTGAAAAGGGGAGGCAGAGGAACCCTGTGATTTGAGAAAGGAGGAGGAAGATCTCCCTGCAGCTTGCCCAGATAGTTTTAAAAAATAATAATAATAATCGGTGGGCCCATTTGAGAACTGAATTTATTTCTTAAATTTATATCCTGCCCTTCCTCCGGGATAGCAGTTGCCGTAGAGTGTGTCGATGGAAAGGAGAAATAGTTCAAGAAAGCAAAATAAAAAAATTCCTTCCAGTAGCACCTTAGAGACCAACTAAGTTTGTTCTTGGTATGAGCTTTCGTGTGCATGCACACGAAAGCTCATACCAAGAACAAACTTAGTTGGTCTCTAAGGTGCTACTGGAAGGAATTTATTTTATTTTGTTTTGACTATGACAGACCAACACGGCTATCTACCTGTTCAAGAAAGCAGTTCTGTCTTGGCAAATTTCTTTTTGTGCAAACGGCTCCACACAGTTGGGCAAGCATTCGCTGGGCACGGCTGGACTGAGAAGCTTGGGAGAGGCTTAAGTAGGAAGACAAGGGGGCCCTTGCTGGCTGACCCCCTTCCCCATCCAGCTAGTGCCTTGCTTTCACTCCAGATGTGGCCAGGCAGAGATGCCTCTTTGTTCAGCTGTGGTTTGTTTTGGTTACGTTGCTCCACGCCTCAGTGGCCCATCTGTAAAATGGAAAGATCGGCCAATGTAGCCAAGAAGAGAACATGACTTCTGACCCTAATTCTCTGGGGCTAGGGCTGGAGGTATATCTAACTCCATCCTGGACTGGTCTTGGCAAAATTTACCCAAGAACCAAGCACAGCATGGACGCTCTGTGGCGATGGCCTCTTGTGTTGTGTCTTTGGAATAATTCGGCTTCTCTCCTGTACCTCCGCTGCCTGTGTTGAGTGAATCTATCTGTCGCTGTTGCTTGCTCCCCATTGTTCTTGTGTCTCTCAAACACCGGCCAGGTCTGATCCGTCTCCGTTACCTCTTTGCAGGAGAGGAGGGGACTCCACCACACCTGATTCTTCCAGGGTTCCTTCCGCTTGCCCTTCATTCACCGGGTTCAAATGTTTCATGCATTGCAGAGTTGGCGGTGTCCCTTTGTTGAAAAGGGGAAACTTCGGCTCTGTTTCAAATCGGACAGTGCTGCTTTCTTTCTTTCTTTTAAGCGTTGATACCGTGCAGGCCTCGCGAAATGGCCTTTTGACGCTGCTCTTCTGGTGTGGGGAGGAGGGGGCTGGGTCGAAGCAAACGGCGTTCGTTTCTGCTTCTGAACCACCATATCCATAATTAAGAAGGGGGGGAGGAGGGAAGCCGCTTTGCAGTTTGAGAAAATTACATGGCGGGGGAAATCACAGCGCTATTTTTTGCAACACTTTGGCTCTGGCACCATTTTCTTTGCAATTCCGGTGGGACGTGAAAATCGTGTAATTCCAAATGGTTGACATTGCTCCGGAGTCCTTGACAGAAACCCAAGCGAAAATGCTGATTTTTAACAAAGTTTTAGGAATGCTGCCTCAACCACCCATTACCACCACCGCCCGAGTGTGAAAATATCCAGACTCGGGGGGCGAGGGTTGCACAACCCATCTCTTGTTTGGGCCCGAAGAGTTCCTTTCAAAGACGTCTTCTGCGTCTGCATGTTGAGTGTCACCGATTGCTGGACCACCTTTCGGAAGCAACCTAGACCTGGCCTGAGAGGGATTTTACCATCTTTTAGATTTGGAGGAGCACGGAGAGGATAGGGGTCAGGAAGGGTGGAGCGGAAGGGCTGGAGTGAGGGGAGCTGGAGACCTTTTGGAGGTGGGAGACGACAGTGGAGAGGAGCACTGCCCAGGTGAACAAGGCTCTCAATGGCAGCTGGCCAGGATGGCTCTGCTCTCCAAAGTCACAACAGGAGGGGAGAGGGCTCTTGGGCTCGGATCCTGCTTGCAGGCTTCCCGTGGGCACCTGGTTGGCCACTGTGACTGGGGCCCCTTCTTATGCTGTTTTTATGCTAGTTACAGGTAGGTAGCCGTGTTGGTCTGCCATAGTCAAAACAAAATAAAAAAATTCCTTCCAGTAGCACCTTAGAGACCAACTAAGTTTGTTCTTGGTATGAGCTTTCGTGTGCATGCACACGAAAGCTCATACCAAGAACAAACTTAGTTGGTCTCTAAGGTGCTACTGGAAGGAATTTTTTTTAATTTTGTTTTTATGCTCTTATGGGGCTATAAGAGGTCAAGGAATAGGTTTGAAGGAAAGCTTGGCCATCTGGCCTAGTGAGGATCAGTGACTGTGGCTCTTTTCCAAGTCATAAGGCCTACAGAAAGGTGGGAGAATGGGCGTCGGCTTCTTCCTTATTGCTGGGGGTTGGACTAGATGACCCTTAGGGGATCCTTTCCAGCTCCACAATTTTCTTCTTCCATGATTCCGTTTTTGCAACTCCTACCCTTCTGGCTCCCACTGCCTCTTCTTCCTTGTGACTCATTCCTCTCTGCCCCAGACGATGTCTCTGGCCAGGGGTTTCCTGTGAGTGAGTTCCACCCGAGAGCCTGGGAGGCAGAGCTGTTGTGCAAGTCCTAATGAAGGCCCTGCGGAGAACAGAGCCCTCCCAGGTTTCTCTGCAGAGGAAAGGCCTTTTCACTCCCTTGTGCTCCTTGGCCACGCTCCATTCGCCGGTGAAGTCCAAATCCTGAGCAATCAGCTGGGCTGGGGGTGCCCGTTGAGCACGCCGCCCCTGCTGTGTTGCACCCAAAGAGCTTAGACCACAGCAACAAAGTCCCCTCGTGGAGGAGAGAGCTATGGATGGCCACTAGCCACAATGGCTGTGCTCTGCTTCTTCTCAATACCAGTTCTTGGAAAAATCCTGCTTTTAGGTTTCCCATTGAGGAAACCATTGCTTGCAAGTATCTCATCTGGTTGGCCTTCGCGAGAACCGGATGGGACATTGGCCTGCGTCAGGGCTATTCTGATGCTCAGATGGAACTTCCAGCCCCAGAGGCAGTCTATCGGGATTCCAGTGTTGCTCAGGGCATTTGGCCCCTGTGAGAGCAGGATGCTGGGCTAGATGGGCCTGCGGAGTTCATGGAGTCCAACGCTCAAAAGTGTGCCTCCATTCATGTGCCAGAGCTCAGGGGCTGCTGATGTCATAGAGGAAGAAGTGAGGCAAGATGCAGGCTGGTCTCGCCTGTGCCAGACAGACACCCGGCTCCTCCTCGGCCCTGACTCACCCAGAGCAGGGTGCTGGTGACCTCGTTGCAGCCGTTGGCCAAGTGGAAAAGGGGGGAACCTGCTTGAAAGCCACTGGGTGTGAGGCATTGAACTCCCTAACCCCGCAGAGCATTTGGGATGGTTAGGCAACAGGCAAGACATCTACCACTTAGGTTTTTGGGTTTTTTTAATGCTGGAAGGCGGGGAGAGCGAGGGAGGAGATCTGCAGGCTGCACACGGTGTGAAGGGAAGGCTCCGCCCTCCTCTGCCTGTGTCTTCAGGAGGTTGTTGAACCCGGGACACCTGACATGCAATCCTCTGCAGCACCATTTTCCCAGGGCTGTTGCGTACAGCAGTTTCCGAGTACGTTTGCACGCCCTGGTGCCTTGGGTAGCTCACGACACTGAGCGCACCATTGCGGTCCTGCGAATGCTGCTGCTGAAATCCCCGTCTGCCAGGGGACAGGGCAAGGAACCGTTTTCCCAGTTGCAGAATATTGAGAGAGAGAGAGAGAGAGAGAGAGAGAGAGAGAGAGAGAGAGAGATTATAAACACTCAGCATTGTAATATCAAAAGTGTTGCTTGTGGTAGGCTCGAAAGGCAAGGCACCTATCAGAATCCTCTCCCATAAACCCGAATAATAATAATAATAATAATAATAATAATAATAATTATTATTAATAATAATAATATCCAGCTGCAATGAGCTAAAGGAGAACCTCCATGGGCAGGGGCAGTGAAGACCTCTGAGTGCCAGGGGACATACAATGCGAGGAACGCCTTCTACCTCTGGGTCCTACTCATTGACTTTCTGGAGTGGGGGCATCTGGTTTCCCAGCATGGGAAGTCGATGTCCAGACTATAGATGGATCCTCTTGGTTTCATTCCACAACGGACAAAACACACAGAGAGACATTTGGCTGAGTGCCGGGCGATGTTCCTGCATGGGCCAAACGCCATTCTCAGACGGCCAACTTGAGAGGCAGTGTGGTGTAGTGGTTAGAACAGGGCCTTTCCTCAAACTCAGGTCCGTAGATGTTGTTGGACTACAACTCCCATCATTCCTAATCACTGGCACTGCCTCTCAGCTGCACCTACCTCACAGGGTTGTTGTGTGGATGAAATGGGGGGGGGACAATGTGTGCCTCATTGAACTCCCTGGAGGGGAAAAGTGGGGGGGGGGGTTTAAAATGCAATAATACAATGCAATTGCAAAACTTAAAAAGCTATATTTGGGAGAGAGAGAAAAGTATGGCGAAGAAATCTACCTGTAGCCAGGTTGCAGACAGCTCTCTCCACCCCTCCCTCCCTCCCCTCCTCTTCTCCCCCCTCTACCCCCCACAGCCCATGTTCCCTGGCCCCTTTCCAAGGGGGAAGGCAGTTCTGTCTTCAAAGGAAGAGACTTAACCAATCATTCAGTGGAATGAGCTCCACCACCATGAAGGTGCTGACAAGGAAATTATTGCGGCTATACAAACACTGATGCTACTTTCCTCCTCTTTCTCTCCTCGCATCCCCTCCCCCCCCGCCCCCCGCCCGGCTGCTTAAAATGGACAAAGGAAGTTTGGTGTTCAAAATCTGGGAAGGACCCATCCTGACCTTAAACTGAGTCCCGTTTCCTTTTATGACCTGGAGCTGCATTAACTGCCCTGTTGTTTAATTTTTGCTCTGAAATCTCTCACCCATTCCATAGCACTTTTTACTTGCTTAGCTGAATTTTTTTTTGGGGGGGGGGGATGGGGGAAGGAAGCCAGTTGCCACTGAAGCACAATTTGAACTCTGTTCCGCTTGTCTTTGGCTCATCCGGACTTTGTGCCTTTCTCGACGAGTGCTGCCTTCGGAGAAGCATTGCGCTCAGAATCTTTCCTAGTCGCAAGTGCAATAATCCCAGCTCCTTTTGAAATAGGATTGCCATGTTGCTAAGCTGTACGGATGGAGGCTGATTCTCGCCAGGCAGTCAAAATCTGGTAGAAGCAGTCTTTACTGGCCTCTGGACCTGTTGTGGATCTGGGTGTTGCGTTGCGTTTTGTACTTTGCATTTTGCACACCGTCATATGCCAAAGGTGTAACTGCACCATGTTCTGCAGATGGCATCAGTTGCTCAACTGCATCAGTGCCTGGTTCTGCAACTCAAAAACAAGCATTGGGATGGGAAAATCTGACAATTGCAGCCTTTCTTCGCTTCTCATTTCCCCAAACTTCGTGTCCAATTCTCCACAGTTCCACATCCATTGCTTTTTTTTTTTTAAGTCCTTACAAAAAAATGATCAGCCTTTTAGTGCCAATTTCTCCCAAATTTATACAGATGTTCGCATGCAATTTTGCCTAATGGGCTCATTTTCCCAAAGTTGTTTCCCCTAATGTGATGGACTGCTCTAGGCTTTCTTCCCACAAATATATGCATCCACACACACAAACCTCTTACCCTTGTGCATGAATTACTTGAACGGAGAATTGCATTGCAAAATTTGGATAAGTGCAAATTTCAAGGGATGGTTGCATTTTGGTTCACTCATCTCTTTGGAAACTGCAGATGAGGTCGAGTTGCCTTTAAGCGCAAGTGGAATTGAATTTATCCCCATATCTAAATTCAAAACCTTGGGAATATATGGAAACCTTCCTTAACGCCGACGTTTCTCTGTCTCATCAAAGCTATCCTTCTGCTTCGCGAGAAATGTAATTCCTCCAGCAAATCTCTCACCAGATTCACCTTTGAAATCTTCACCAAGCTAGACCGTTGCTACTTATGTGGGAAATGGACTCCAGATCCTGTGTCTTTAAAATTACCTGTCTTCAAAATCCCCTAGGCTCTCCAACCCCACCCTCTTTTGAAGTCAACCTGCAGCTTCTACTTCAATTAGAAGTCTTACTTTAGGTCTCCCCTAGTTGTGTCTTCCTTGCCACGAAGGGATTTCTGAGAAATGTTCACACCTTGTTGTGACGCCCTGGGTTTGTGTACATCGATATTAATGCGCCTTTGAGCACTAAGCAAGTGATCGACGGCAGGGATTACGGGGCCGGCTTCAGAAAAGGGACGAGCGCTTCATGGGAACCTCACAAAACAATAGGTTTGGGGCACTTCCGGGTGGAGGGTGGTGGTTGTTTTATATACTGAGTCACGGGTGCAGGTTCGGCAAGGCCAGTGCGGCTGCCCCGCTCCCCTTGGCTCTCAGTTCAAATTGCAAATCAGGATAGAGCAGGATCCAGGTGTATGGCAGGGTGCAAGGCAAAGGTGTAGCAACAGTTTTTGGGATGAATCACCAGAGCATTTCCCCCCAACCTGCCCCCTCCAGATGTTTTGGAGGCTAACTCTCACCAGCCACTGTTGATGGGTGTTGGGCTGCAGAACATCTGGAGAGAACTAGGTTGGAGAACCTCCGGCGAGGCCCCTAAAGCCCTTAGAGACCCAGGGTGAGTCACTGCGGGAAAGGCCAAATTCTGTGCTAGGGATCATTAGGAAAGGAATCCGGCTGCTGCAGACATCAGAACCCCGTTCTACAAGTCTATGGTGCGACCACATGTTGAATGCCGTGTGCAGTTCCAGTTGCCTCACTTCAAAAAGAAGACTGCAGAGTTGGAAAAGGTTCGCAAAAGGACCACCAAAATGATCGTGGGGATGGAGCAACTTATGAAGAAAGATCGCAGCGTTTGAGACATTTTAATTTAGGGAAAAGGAGAGTAAGAGGCGAAAAGATAGAAGCTTATAAAGGAGGAAGTAGGTAGAGAGAAGTTGTTCTCCCTCTCTCAAAACACGAGAACTTGTGGGCATCCGGTGAAGCTGAATGTTGGAAGATTCGGGACAGATCTCTTTATGCAGCGCCTAGTTAAACCGTGGAACTCCCTCCCACAGGAAGCAGTGATGGCCACCATCTTGGATGGCTTTAAAAGTGGATTGGACAGATTCATGGAGGAAGAGAAGGCGATTGGTGTCTACTGGCCGTGATGGCTTTGCACTGCCTTTGCAACTGGATGCAGTAATGCCCTCTGAATGCCAGCTGCAAGAAATCGGACGAGGGGAGAGAGTTTGAATATTGAGGCTTCCTGTTGGGGCATCTGGTTGGTCCCTGTGAGAACAGGATGCTGGACCCGCTGTGCCATTAGCCTGCTCCAGCAGGCTCTTCTTCTGTTCTTACTGATAAGCCTAGATAAATTTCTCTCTCTCTCCCTCTCTTTGCACACCCTAAACAACTTTTCACTCTGTCTCTCAGGGCCGACCCCATAACGTTCCCCAGTAGCAGACAATCCACGAGGATTTGCAGCAGATTCCCTTGCAGCGTCATTGAGGTACAGCTCTCAGAGTTGTGCTTTGCCGTCCTGGCTTCGTCTGCTGCATCCCTGACTTTCACTCAAGATATTTCCTCTGTTCATGCTCCTCTCCCCCCTCTGCTTTAATGCTCTCTGGGCACAGGATCATACAATTGTAGAGTTGGAAGGGTCATCCAGTCCAATCACCTGCAATCCAGGAATCTCAAGTGAAGCAGCCAGGAGGGAGCTGGTCACTTGGTCTAGTGCACACCTATCATTTCCTGATCCCTTAATTATCTGGTGGGGGTTCCCTCCCTCTCCTTCCTCCACTTAGCCACGGT
Organism: Darevskia nairensis; assembly: GCA_034642065.1. Classification (NCBI taxonomy): domain Eukaryota; kingdom Metazoa; phylum Chordata; class Lepidosauria; order Squamata; family Lacertidae; genus Darevskia; species Darevskia nairensis. Next base: position 375,328 of record JAWWNI010001080.1, read on the forward strand.
ATAGTGTTGTGTCTGTGAAGTGTAGGTGGGTTCCGAAGACACAGTGATAACAGCAGAATCTTTATTGATAATAATAATAATAATAATAATAATAATAATAATAATAATAATTTATTATTTGTACCCCGTCCATCTGACTGGGTCTCCCTAGCCACTGTATTGAACTATATAACTGGGAAACAGGGTCAAAGCAACTGCTTATATACATTCCTGAAAGCCTGGGCCACTCCCACTCCCAACGTGATTGGCTGTCTAAACTTCCAAGCAGCAAATCACGACTCAGAGTTCAAGGGCCAATGGCAGAGGCCCAAATCCTGAAATGTTCTGTGATTGGACATCATGGATCGAATTAGAACACAGGAATTCAGAATCCTTAGTCCAGACTCAAGCTCAGGCCAAAATACATAACAGTCTGCACCGGGATAGTGCTAAATGGGGTTAACTTTTAACCAGGGCTTCCCAACCAGCTTCAAACCCTGGTTTCAGACACATTAACTAACAGGCAATGTGCAGTGCCGCACCATAGTTGGTGTTGAAAAGAGATGGGAGTGAGGAATTTGTGTGGGAAGGATGTGGGGCATGGGCGCATGTGTGTATGTGAAAAACCCACAGGTAGCTCCCAGAGCCTTCACAGGAGCTAAAATTCTGTGTTTGGGTTGGATGGTTTATTGGTTTGTTTTTTGTTCTTGTTTTATCATTTATTTTGTGTTCTCAATTTGTATTTTTATGTTGCGAACTACAGATGACGGGCAGTACAGTGGTACCTCGGATACCACTCATTATGAACCCAATCCATTCCGGGGTGCCATTCGCACCCCGAAAAGTCCATAACCTGAGCGGCGCTTCCGCACATGTGTGAAAGTGCGATATCACGCTTCTGCGCATGCGTGAACTGCGCAGGACGCTTCTGTGCATGCACGCACGGCGAAACCCGGAAGTAAACACTTCCGGGGTTTGCCACATTCGCAACCCGAAAAAAACGCAACTTGGAGCATTCGTAACCCGAGGTATGACTGTATACAAATTTAATAAATAATAATAATGTAGCAGTGCTTAAGAGATCAGAAGATGATTCCCTCTGCACCACTATGGCCAGGAATTATGAAAGAGACTCATACTTTGGAGTTAATGCAAGGTACTAGCAGTTTAAATTGTGCCATGCATTCTGGCGCATTGCAGACCCTTCAAAGTTTTCATGCACACCTAAAAAAAGAATGGAAAAAGTTCTGTGAATCTGCAGTGGAAAGGATTCTGACACAAGGGTCCAGGCGTTTTTGAAATGGTTGTGTGAATGAGCAAGAGGAGTTGATGGGAATTAGGGAGGTTTTGCCTCCCTTGGCAACCTCTTCTTTGAAAGTGGTGGACTTTTCCATGAGGAATGTGTGTGCCTGTCTTTTGCAAGTTGACATCTCGTCCTGTCAGCAGATCTGTAGCATCTCTGCATGAAACTCTATCTGCTTCTGGAGGGCTTCCTGGCAGTTGAATGACAACACATGACGCTAAAGCTGCCGATTGAGGCGAGAGAATTTTAGAACCCAGGAAACCATCTCGCGGACCCGGGCAGACAAAACAAGCAGCCACGATGATTTGTTTTAAAGGGATCTCCCGCAACAATGCATCTGGGGCTAGCGAGGTAGATGTCTTGAGCTAAGAAGTGACCCATTTGGGCACTTGCTCTGTGCCATCTTGAAGGAGAAAATGGCAATGTGTTGGTGTGGCCCTAAATACTCGATACAGGGCAGTGGAGGTTCTGGTCCAGCTGCCCTGAGCATCAACTGCTACCCTGCTTTCTGGTCACTCTGGCAGAAATCTTTGGTTACGGGCCACAGGCAGAGAATCTGAAGTTCCCAGGCTCAATCCCCACTGCAATCTCTGGGTAGGACTGGGAGAGGCTCCTGCCTGAAATCCTGGCGAGCCATTGCTGCCAGCCAGTGTTGGCAATACTGAGCTAGATGCACCAATGGTCTGAGATAGTATAGGGCAGCTTCCTGGGTTCCTTTAGTTGCAGATGGTGAGGGTTGGAACAGAGGCCTGCTCTTCCTCTGGGCTGGGTGAGATGGCCTGCACAAACACACTGTCTCCTCAAAATAAATAAAAATCCTTCCAGTAGCACCTTAGAGACCAACTAAGTTTGTTATTGGTATGAGCTTTCGTGTGCATGCACACGAAAGCTCATACCAATAACAAACTTAGTTGGTCTCTAAGGTGCTACTGGAAGGAATTTTTTAATTTTGTTTTGACTATGGCAGACCAACATGGCTACCTACCTGTATCTAGAACACTGTCTCCTGGCAGCTATAAATATCTGGAGAGATGTGTTGTTCCTGAGATGTGTACCCCCACCCTTAGTCGACCACAACACAGGAGGCTTGTCCTGGGCTTGAGTCTTCCCGTCCTGTCGCCCTCCGGCCACGCTTCACCCGAGGTCACCACATCTGCTCACCTTTCCTCTGCGGGTGACGCAGGCCGGCCTCCTGTCAGCCCTGAGTGATGATGTGCTTTTGCCCATTGCAATAAAATGTGAGATGGCTGGTGATAATCGTTGCAGTTGACAAAAGATGGAATGAAAGGAGAATGGAGAATAAACCCTTGGCACTGGCGCTTTCCTTGTTCGCCCTTTCCGCGAACCCTTTCCAACTTTCCTTCAGCTCTGATCTCCCGATACAGCTTTTCCTTCTCTTTATATATATATAAAAAGAGTTGCCTTCAGTCACCCAAAGGCAATTTTGCGCTTGTCTCGGAGATTGCCACCCAAGGTTGTTTGTTTCCCAGCGCCGAAGCTTCGGTGAGATTGCGGCATCTTTGCCAGGGCTGATTTGGGCAGACAGTTGCTGTTCTGCATCCAGAAAAAAACAACACACACAAAATATTTCTGTGCCAAGTGTTGCTTTAGGTTCAGAAAGCTCTTCTGCAGCCCTCCCATCATTTATACCTCATTATCCTTTTGCACTGATAATCAATGATGATAAGAGTGATTTCTTAAACTCTGCCCGGTTGCTCATCTGGGCAGAAATTTAAAAAAAAATAAAATGGGAGGGTAGGGAAGCAGAATCCCATCTGTTGGCATTGCTGTAATCTCCATGGAGCCTACATGTTGTAGGCAGGATCCTGCCCCAATGTTTATTTATACCTGGAAATGTAGAAATGGCAGGTAATTTGAGGACTGTGTGTTTCTGAAACTAGGACTGCATATCCCTGTCCTGAATTCCTTGTAGGGTTTTGGACACGTTTTTTGATCTGGAAAGGATAAACATACCGTACTTCACAATGAATTGAGGCTCTGTAAAATATATATTTACTTACGGTTGATAAACAATCATATTGATAAACAGGACAGATTATTTTTACTTCTCGATATGCGAACGATAGTCCTGCTTTTTTTAAAGGGGTTGTACTTTATTTTCTAACTGTTGTCTTTATGTGTGTTTGGTCGTTTGTAAGCTCCAAACATAAAGGGATCTTTCTTGGAATTTTCTAACCCTGACATATCGGTTGCTTGTGACTGAGTCCACATTTAAATGGAATTATTTGCGTTTTGGGTCCTGCTCTGTGCTTACCCCAATGGGAATGAATGCTTGTAACAGACTTTGGTAGGGATAACATACACACATCCTAGAAATAGTTTTATAAACAGTTATTTTTTAAGATCACAGAGATCACCGCTGTGTAGGGAGAGCTGACTTGCACTTTGGGGTGAAAAGGACTTGTGTAACAGGGAAAATGAGCACTACACAGTCAGTCAGGACTGGTGTATGTCTCTTTATTTGCAGGGAAAGAGAGCCAAATAAGTGTGTTAAATTGTATCATGAAAGAGTGGGTTCATTGCAGGGGAATGAGGGAATCCATACTCTTTCACTGTGATGCTACAATGCCTGCACTTCTAAAAACTCGGGGAACTTCAAGCTCCTGGGTTTCAAAAGTGAAGTTTGACATCTTCCCTAAATATTTCCTTGCCGTACACCGATGCGGAGTCCTCATATATTAAAAAAAAAAACCATTTTGCCATGTGGGACAAGAGCTTGTCTTGTTTTGCACTGACCTGCTGTCATGGGTTGGCTGTTTTGCTTTAAAAAAAAATTGTTTCCTGTTACAACTGAAAAAGGAGTAAAGTGTGAGAGGGAAAACCCCACAGATTTTCGGCTGCAGTTGTTTGTCCTCCTGTGCCTGCTCTTGACGATTCCCCACTGGGGAGAGTGTGTGTGTGTGTGTGTTCTGTTCTCTGATCATCCTGGCCTGAAACAAATTGTACCTTTTTATTATTGCGAACCAGAGGCAGGTGGTAGGAGACCAAAAAAATGGCAAGTATTTTGCCCTGGGGTGCTGTTTATTTGGATGGTGCTCTGTCTCTGCTGACAGGGTCTCCTGCGAGGAAGAGGGGAAAAGCTCAATTGATCTTATGTTGCAGAACCCGGGTTGAGTTAAGAGTAGGTAATTCATGTCTCAGACAGTGTCGGGCAGAGGCTTAGATCATTTTGGAAAACCTGTCTGGAGTTTTTCAGAGAAGCCGTCGTAATTTTAAAGAGCCCCGGCAACGCCGTTGTTGCCTTCTGTGCCCGATTTTATTTTATTTTTTTTAAAAAAATATTTTATCCTTCACCTTATCCCCCATACTCAGATTGGACATGAACGACTCGACCAGAAATATTCCATATATTCCTGTTGCCAAAGGGTGAAAGCAGAGAGATTGGCCTTGATTGGCACTTCTAACTTCCCACCTCCCCAATTTCAGGAATGGGCAGCGAGCCTTAAAAACAGAAAGTAATAAAGCAATGGAATGTCAGGATATTGTGGGAGGTATTGGGAAGGAGGTGGTTAAAATAGCAGTAGCCTTGAGGTTTTAAGGAGGGGGGGGGGATAAGGTGTCTGCGAAGTCTTAACAGCCAGAAGAAAGGTGCATTGAGCTCAATGGGGTGCAGAAAATTGCAGCTAAATTCTGTCTCCATTTACAGCTTGAGCCTCTACCTTCTTGTATTAACCTTGCATCTGAGTAACGTCACATTCCTAGGCAGGTTTACTTTGTAGTCAATCCCACTGAGTTGAATGGGGCTTACTTCCAAGTAAGTGTGCATGTGATGAAGTTGGCAAACTGCTTAGTTGAGCCAGGTATTTCATAACATCTGAAGAATTGGCCTGTTTTGGCGTCCTTGGCCCAACCGTCTTTTAAAAACTGCCTCTGTGTTTTTTAATAGTTGTGGCCACGTTTTGCTTTTTAATTAAAAAAAAAAGAAATAGAGAAAGGTGAACTGACCTTGTTATTCCAGGGTAGAAGTCAGAGAGGAGAACTCTTCTGTGAACCAGAAACCAAACCAACAGAAACCAAACCTAAAGTTAGAATCAGTTACATATTTTGAGAGTTATTTACTGTTAAAAAAAATAACTTTCACCATATGACTTAATTGATTTGTTTTTGCGTGTCGAGGTCCCCCAAAATCACCCCTCAAATAATTCACACATCAGACATAATTATTGTTTTGGTTTTTGGCATGATTTTGGCCACAACTTTATTAAAATACAAATAATGTGAGTACAAAATAAAAAAATTCCTTCCAGTAGCACCTTAGAGACCAACTAAGTTTGTTCTTGATATGAGCTTTTGTGTGCATGCACACTTCTTCAGATACCTATGTATCTGAAGAAGTGTGCATGTGCATGTATCTGAAGAAGTGTGCATGCACACAAAAGCTCATACCAAGAACAAACTTAGTTGGTCTCTAAGGTGCTACTGGAAGGAATTTTTTATTTTGTTTTGACTATGACAGACCAACACGGCTATCTACCTGTAAATAATGTGAGTGGTTGCTTAGGCATTGGTTAAGACTATCTGTCCCACAGAGGACAGAACTGACGACCGTCAGTAAGGGGAAAACACTCTGGAGATATAAAAGGAGCCCGATGATCTGACCCTCCTCTCTCTCCACAGGCTCCCAGGGCTCTTGCACGGCCCTGGCCCCCGACCGGGGGTTCGGACAAAAGCATATCGAGTCCCTGGATTCCTTTAACGGAATTCCCCGTACACCAGTATCCATAGGAGGGGTACACACAGTCAACCATACCCCTCCTCCAACCAACTTAATAACCAATGCCTAACCGCCAACCTTACAAGTTGTGACTATTTGCTACGCAGTAGGCAAAACCAGGTGGCACCAGCCAATCAGCCACGTGGACAAATTCCTACCAGGCCCCTGCCCCAACAGCAGACGACCCCATGACAGGCATAGCAAGGTCAACACAGAGGCCTAAAATATAGGGAGGGAGGGCGGGTGCTCTGAAGCACTCAGCCAAGAGGAGATCACGTTGCCCACCAACCCTTATATATACGCTGGGCTGTCCATCATCAATTTGCAACAAACAAATCTCCCCAACAACACCCTGGGTCCAATCACAGCAGTGGCCATCTAAACGCTCCCGCCCAGCACCAGAGGGGTGACTTGCTGGCCCCCACCGCAAACACGTGCTCTCCATGAAGGAGAACACGCTTTGTAATTAGCAAAAGTATCATACCTGTTGATGATTCAGCTCCTCACACACACTGTTGCAATGAAAAGGGTGATTTCAAAATTCCACATCAGGATTGACCAGTATTAAACAATATTTGATGGGTCAACGGACCAAAACTCTGTTGACCAAATACCCAAATCCTCAACTCGAAGACTGCAGCCCCCTCCTAGGTCGGACAACGACTGATGTGTATTGGTGTACTGAGTACCAACTGCATGTTGAAAGGTCAGAAATGTTAGTTGCATCAGAAGGATGCGTGTGAGAGATCATTTGTGACATAGGGTTTTTCTTTTGCAAATGACTGTTAACATGTCTGCATGATTTTCATGCTTTAGATAGCAGGCATTTGACAAAGCAGCAAGCAGATAGCATCCAGGGAATGACATTTCACACACACCAAACCCACTCAGTGTTGGCTGAACCAGGAGGAAGTCAGCTTGGCATCCCTCCTATGGCAGTCAGGCATTCAGATGGTTCTCTGAATTGTCCCCCTAAGCCATTACTGGGGGATGTGTGGATCCTGTTGGACTCTGTTGGTCTGGGACGATGGGAGCCATCTCAAGTTGACTTCCTTCTTCTCGTTCAGGCAATGCTGGGCATTGATTTGGTGCATGAAAAAGGTTGTTTGCTGCATCTTTCTCCCCCCCCCACCCCACCCAACTGGTTCCCAATGCATTGGACAGACTTCTCAGCAATTCAAAGGATAATTTGGCCATCAGCCTCGCTCTCCCTTCCACATTTCAGGTGGGATGACTACTTTATATCCCCGTGTTTTGCTTGATTGTCAACTTAGGGAACTTGCAAAAGCACTCTAGAGGGAGGGAGAAGTGGGAAGGAGTTCGTGACGACCCGGGTGCCAGCCAATCAGTACTGTGCACAGCCAGATTCTGCTGCATACAGGCAGAGCTAGTTCTTCTAAGCCTGATCCTGGCAAGGAAGGCACAGGCAGCTCATATAATGTACATTGTGCACAGTCTTAAACAGCAGCTACTTATCCTGGCTTGCGATTAGGAGTTCCTCTTTCTCTCTCTCCCCTGCTCCACTTCTTAAATGTTTGAAAACTTACTACACATGCTTCTTGGTTAAACTTCTCTTTGCCATGCTGCACACATTCTGCCTTTCCATAACAAACTTATACGCTAGTCCTGTTTTTTTGTTTTTGTTTTTTAAAAACCAGCAATCGACTGTGCCCAGTTTTGAATTGCAGTGTGAGGATTTGTTAGTGCTCAACTGTGGTGGATCTGGAATATGCACTTGTCTGTGTGATCTCTGTGCCCCTTTCCTCTCCCTGCTCTTGGCCACGCCACTTTCCCTAAAGTAGCAAAGTCTTTCAGACCTTTACCCAGCGAATTTCAGCCATTGAAACATGTGTATCCATTCTTTGAGACAACTTATTCCACCCTTTGCCAACCCGGTACTAAGCTGTCATTTTTCTGCTTGGCTCTTTGTTTGGACCTCTGCACATGTGCTGTTTCGCTTGCACATTTTAGTTATTTACTCTTTATCAAACTGATATGCCTCCCCTCCTTTGCCAAGCTACCACCGCACACTGATTGCAGCACCATTTTTAATTAAACACCACAGCTATGTGGGATGCAATTTACAACAGCGGATTAAATGAAGTATCGAGGAAATAAATTGAACTAATCCAGAATAGTAAAAGCTGTGATACAATTTTGCATGTGTACAGGTACGAAGTAATTAACTGTTATTGAAGGGAATCTGAGTGGTCTTTTGCATTTCTAGTTGGAATAGAGATATATAACCAGTGCTTTCTTCTGGGGGGATGCAGGGAGACGCATACCCCTAAAACATTTTGTGAATCTTTGTACTTTTGTCCATTTACAGTATTTATTTTTCCTGATTTGAACGATCAAATAGTGATTTTCTTGAG